>CM037784.1:41495488-41515816 GCA_021229015.1 Solen grandis
ATGGCTTCATATACAATTGGAGAACGGGGGTTACACTTCCGGTAACTAGGGGGTTTAGGGAATGGTTTATTTTGCGGACTCTGTTTTGGAAGCTGTGCACAAATAGACACATACCTGAAGTAATAACAGGTAAGTATTTACTAATTAAAATTAATTTTACTTCAAAAATTTCATTTTGAAAAATATTTTTTTCCCAGCTAAAACGCACTGTGGCTTTAAATGATCAGGGAGGATCTGTATATGGTGCTCTTGTAAGATGATCATGGAAAAACATGATGCTCTTGTTAATTGTGGGAAGATCAACACATGATGCTCTTGTTAAATGATCAAGGGAGGATCAGCATATGGTGCTCTTGTTAAATGATCAGGGAGGATCAGCATACATTGCTCTTGTTAAATGATCAGAGAGGATCAGCATACATTGCTCTTGTTAAATGATCAGGGAGGATCAGCATACATTGCTCTTGTTAAATGATCAGGGAGGATCAGCATATGGTGCTCTTGTTAAATGATTTCAATCAGGGAGGATCACTAATTTTTGTTAAATGATCAGGGGGATCAGCATATGTGCTCTTGTTAAATGATCAGGGAGGATCAGCATATTGCTCTTGTTAAATGATCAGGAGGATCAGCATAAGTGCTTTTATCAGATGATCAGGGAGAGGGAGGGAATCCTCTATAATCTTAATAATAATTTTATGATGTCTTTCACCCTAATTGGAATGAAATAAATTGTTATTGTTCAAGTTGTTATCGGGAGGGATGCAATTTATTCAGCATGAAGTTTGTAGGTCACAAATGAGAACCCATCCCATCCATAACAAAAATCCAAAATAATAATACATGTATAATAATAATAAATAGAAAATACCGACTTACAAATAAAAGTGAATAGAATTTATAGATATGTAATAGGTGGTGAAAAATTAATGGCTCGACCGGGACTCGAACCCAGGGCCTCAGGAATACCGTTCCTGCACTCTACCGACTGAGCTATCAAGTCACATGTCTTCTTGCCTATTGATTTATCACCAAATACCTGTACCCGGCTACATATACCCCCTCCAAATTTAGAATTTGTCCCGAATTCTTAGAGACAAAGAACATTGTGAAATGTTCTTGAGGTGCCGAAGCAGTAGCCATATCAAACAGTAGGATATTTATGTTGGGTGCCAAATTTAACAGGTGGTGAAAAAATCAATGACTCGACTGGGACTCAAACCCAGGGCCTCAGGAATACCGTTCCTGCACTCTATCGACTGAGCTATCAAGTCACATGTCTTCTTGCTTATTGATTTATCACCAAATACCTGTACCCGGCTACAGATTTATATATCTTTTCAATTTTATTGACTCAAGAAAACAGCAGGTAAAAATCAATAAATTATTTGATTTAACTTGGAAGTGGAAATGTGAGATCATTCATATTTCTAGGATTTGGAAGATAATGAGTTAGAGAAAGATTGGATATATGTGGAGATTTTGATTGTTTATCAAATGAAATATAAATAGGATTGCAATTTGTATGACTTTCTATCCAATCAATCTCTAATTCAGACTCAGCACAACCTAAAAATCAGACTCATCAGAATCGCTATTAAAAAGATTTTCTATTTTGTGACAGTCGGTGTTCCAATAAATACGATCTAATTTGAAAGTGCTGACAAATCAATTACATGTATATATAATTTATTCCCTCAATAATAGATTGACATACTTTGATTCCTTAAATGATCAAGATGTGGCACGTGATTTATGGTATCTGATAATTCTATTGGTTCTTTTTATAGACAGAAGCAATTGTTTTAAAAATAGCACAAGGAGAAGCAATTGTTTTAAAAATAGCACAAGGAGAATAAATTTGCATACGTAATTTTCCACTTGATAGAACTTGCATAGCATGAAGAAAAAAAACAAAAAAACTGACACATATCAATCTGTTTGTTTAGTCATATTCCTGATTTAATCGATTAATATACAAGGGTCATCCAGAAATGAATAAGAGTTGCTTAATTACGTAAAAACTACAAGTGTTACTCACAAAATCTCTTCATAGTCCCTCAATATAATCTCCCGCGAATGCTATGGTCGACTCCCATTTTTTTTGCAGAAACCAAACTCCCATTGCTAGGCAACCTTTGTTGATGTCCCTAACGACCGCATTCACAGCGACATATACATGCGTGGAAATTGCTTATGAATTGGGGATACGTAAGAGTTCCGTTCATGTTATTCTGACACAGAATTTAGGCATGAGAAAGATTGCTACGTGGTGGGTGCCGCAAGCACTCTCAAAAACTTAAAAAGAAAAATATGTTCAAATTTGCACTGAATTGTTGAATAGATATTCAGAAGAAGGTGAAATGATGCTGAATATAGTGGTTGCTATCGACGAAACATAGATCCGGTCATTTGAGCCAAAATTGAAACCCCAAAGCTCTGAATGGCATACTCCAAACTCGCCAAGACCTGTGAAATATCGCTGCAGTATGAACTGCCCAAAGATGTTAATGATATTCGCTTACGATATTACGGCATTTTGACAACAAACAGAGTTCCACATGGAAGCACGGTTAATAAAGAGTATTATGAGTGGTATTTGACTAAAATTCTTCAACCAGCGATATGCCACAAACAACCGGAACTTTTACAGGCGACGCCATTAATTTTGCATGATAACGCCACGCCACACAAGTCCGGCATTGTTAGGGATGTGTTCGAGCGGTACCACTGGGAAGTTCTTAATCACCCGCCATATTCGCTAGACTTAAATCCCTCCGACTATGACCTGTTTCCAAAACTTAAAGAACCACTACGATTATTTAAGATATTAGAAAGCTTGCTTTTCTATTTCAAAGATAAGAAATGCTCTGGGAGGAACCTAACTCGCCATAATGCAAAATTATGTGTGGACTATTCCACATAAAGCGCAGAAAGGTACAGTTAAACTTGTTGTGGAAAATATGCAAATCAGCGAGGCCTGAATTCGTTTTCCAGCAAAAAAAAGGCTATGCCATCTAAAAATGTCATTTGCAATTATTTTCAAACAATAACATGTTTTGTTTGTATAGATTATAATATGATCAAAGTTTCAAACCAGCAACTATCATATTTCAAACTTTTTGCCGATAATGAAATTTATGCAATTGAAGACTGACTGCATCAAATTGAGTCTCTGTGAAGTAACAGGTAATTGACTGAAAATGCGTAGCAGAAGTAACAGGTAAATGTTTTAGAATGAGTCTCTATGAAGTAAGATGTAAATGCATTAGACTGCGTCTCTATTAAGTAAAGGGTTAACTGAGATACTGTTCTGGCATAATGTTTGGATCAGAAATAAAATTCATCGGTAAACTGAGATATTGTTCTGGCATCCGTAATCTGTTCTGGCATCAGTAAACTGAATTTTTATCCTGGTATTGGTAAACTGAGATATGATTCTGGCATCAGTAAAATGAGATCTAGCATTAGTAAACTGAAATACTATCCTGGCATTGGTAAACTGAGATTGTTCTGGCATCAGTAAACTGAGATACTATCCTGGCATTGGTAAACTGAGATATTGTCCTGGCATCAGTAACTGAGATACTGTCCTGGCATTGGTAAACTGAGATATTGTTCTGGAATCAGTAAACTGAATTATTATCCTGGTTGATATTTTCCTGGCATTGGTAAATTAAGATATCGTTCTGGCATTGGTAAACTCAGATATTGTCCTGGCGTCAGTAAAATCAAAATTACAGCAACATTTAAAAGAAGTTGTATACAATTTGTTTCAAAATGTAAATAAGATTAGTTTCTCTTACATATGAGCCATGGTTATATCTGAGAGAGATCATTTTGATGTCATTTGGGTTTTCTAAGGGGATTTCCCTGATTGATGAAGCCTTCACAGGATGAAGAAAAAATGAAGCTTTCCTCTGTCACTGATTCCAACTAGCTTCAGCTACATTACCCTGGGAATACTAATGGGCTTTGTCAACTGCTTGCAGATAATCAGAGTGAGTAGGGAATTAATTTCTGTAAAACACAGAAAGGTAAAAATTCTTGCAACCTAGACTTAATTTCATTTGTAAAAAAGCGATCTGATCACCATTCCTGAGTGGGACACTGAAATAACAATTTTTTAAGATTTATCTAACAATATTTATGATGGGCTTATTATGTGACGGTATAACATATAATACTGGGGTTTAGAGATGAGTCATTGGATCTGAATTAATTGCAGGGTGCAGGTTTAGATACCTTACTCCAGTAGAGGCAAGGTTCTGTCATTAACCTCAATCATGTTGAAGAATGTCAGTGCTATCTATAGGTCAGCTTTATGGTGTGGACAAAGTTCCATGCTTGGCCCATTAGTACCTGATTGAATTTGAGATGACATAGACCTTCTAGCAGAGGTTGCCAGTACATCAATACTGGACATACCATTATGGCATGATGCCTCATTTACATTGGCTTTAAAACCACAATTTGAGTGTGTAAGAAAAATTAAGATAATTCCTTTATTGAGAAAATGTGTCTTTGCTCTCTTAAAACATAGTAAGAACAGAATCTGACATCACTCAGTTTGGGAGATCATTAATTTGTTAAAAAATATGCTACCATTGACTTCTATGCATGGATTGCTTGTTATGAATTTCAGAAATATAATTAACCCGTATCTTTTGCATAGAAATAAAGCAATATGTTAACAGTTTGTATGTCTTAAAAAGACAGCAATAATATCAGTTTTGGTTTGTATTGAGAGTGACTGACTTGACAATTTATTTACAGTCCTCAAAAAATTCCATTGCACTTGTGGGCTGTTGTGGTGAATTTGGATTGCAATCCAAACACAAACATCTTTCTTAGATGCAGATTGTGAAGATTATAAATATCTGTACTGTAGTATATCACAGTCTGTTTTGTTGGAAGACAGTTATAGTTAGCTTCATCACATAATGTTGACTCTGGAGGAAACAGTCCTTATATGTGCTGATCTTGACTTCCCAGAATGGAAGCCTTCACAGATATGAAAGTTTTAAACCATATAACCATTCTACATTCTCTGTAGTCCAAGTAAAGCTGCATATCTTTTTTTTTGGTGTAGCTGTCTAACCTCACTTTTGACTTAGGGATGATGATGTAAGAAAGTGCAGAATGAGTATTTCAACAATTTTCATTGGTAGATATTCCTTTCTCATGGAAAAAAAGTTACACTCCATTTACCCTTTTTTACTCTGCTGATTGTGGTAGAAGGGACTCTTTGATACTGAGTTTTTTTCTATGATTATTTTGACTTCACAGATGATAATTCATTCATCACAATATAACCATTCTATACTCCTCATTACTTTTAATCCCCATCAGTACCACATATCTTTTTTAAAAGATATTTCTTGTTAAAAGATATTTCATTTTCTTTGTTATTGTTTTCTTTGTTTAATTTTACTTTCTGCATAAGTGCAATAAATAAAAAACAAGAGGCCATATCCTTTGCGCACCTGTAGTGTATTGAAATGGGTAAATCTTTATGGTGAATGCCTGTAGCATATTTAAACAGGTAAAAAAAAATCGCTGCCTAGAAACAGCCAATCTTTAAGTGAATGCCTGAATATTTAAAAGGTAAAAATTTTCTCTCCTCAAAACCTGACCCCATTTTAGTTAGGAACCCTGAAAATGATTAATTTTTGAAAAATAATCGCCAAATTGATATATTTAATTTAAAAAGTTTTATTGAAATGACTTGGAATGTAACTGATATTCAGGTTATATAAGCGTTTGCATTTGTTTAAAGTTTCAATTTTCTAGAGATATAAGTTATATTGTATTTGATCAGAAAAAAAATCAATAAAAAAATCAATTTGCAAATTTTAATAAAATATTTAAATTACCTGAAATTTTCAAATTGACTAAAATCACTTTTTGAATGTTTATTTTCATGATTGCTGTGGATTACCAAATGATAGATCATTAGAATAAACTAGCTGATTATATAGATTATCTTTGATCATTATTAATTGTCTTATTTTACGCATCTAAACACTACAGGTGTTTTTTGATATTTAACAAAAACTGATTACATGCTTTACTGAACTACATCCCTGTAACGTTGAAAAAAATATTTTTAACCATTTTCAATGTTAATCTTATTTTATGTTACAACAAAATATTTAACATTCGTAAGCATCCTGTATGGTGCATTATAGCCTTTACATACGTTTTCATACGCTGCAGTAGTTAAAGTGTGTTCTCAAATGAAGGTTAACATGTTCAATGCTGAAAAACAGCAACAACCGGAAAAATGTATTTGGGTTGATTTTAATGTTATCAAACATATTTTTAGCTCACCTGAGCACAACGTGATCATGGTGAGCTTTTGTGATCGCCTATTGTCCGGCGTCCATACATCCGTGCGTCTGTCCGTCCATGTGTCCTGCGTCAACAATTTCTTTTAAACAACATCTCCTAAACCGCTGAATGGATTTTGACCAAATTTCACAGGAATCATCCTTATGATGCCCTTTATCAAGATTGTTCAAATTATTTTCATTGGTTGAAAAAGAAGGTCACAGGAGTTAAAAACAGATTTTAAAAATGCAAACTTTGAAAATCTTCTTCTGCAAAACTGCAAGGCCTAGAGCTTAGACATTTGGTGTGTAGCATTGTCTAGTGCACCTCTACCAATTTTGTTCAAGATTGGCCCCGCCCCAGGGATCACTTGAATTTACATAAAAAAAAAAAAAATCCCACAAGGCCAATGTTTGGTGTTATACTTCGGATTTTTCATGTGAGGAAGCCTTCCAGCTGGCTTGCGGTAGGTCAGTGATTCTACCAAGGTACCTCTGAGTACTCGGGGTCTCCCTCCACCTGTAATTAGCTGGACATCGCTATATGATTGAAATACTATTACAGAGACGGTAAACCCCAATACAACAACAACAACATAAGTGTGTCCGTCTGGATTTAATCTTGTCCAAGCTGTAGCTTCCCCATGGATGGAGGGATTCTCTAATAACTTGACAAAAATGTTAAGCTAAGTGAGACAGCATTACGCAGAAGAACCAGAATTGTAGCTCCAAGGTCAAGGTCATACTTTGAAGTCAAAGGTCAGAAATGAGTTCATTTTTGCTTGTTCGGGCTGATACTTTGCCATGGATAGAGGGTTTCTTAAATAACTTGACACAAATGCCAAGCTATGTGAGACCATATGTTGTGCACAAGAACCAGATTCCTAGCTCAAAGATTAAGGTCATACTTTGAGGTCAAAGGTCAAAAATGAGTTCATCTTTAGCTCAGGTATTCAAAGAATAGTGAGAGTTGTCCTAGTCACCCTGGCGTCGGCGTTGGCGTAACACTCAAGGTTAAGGTTTTGTGTACAAGTTTTTCTATCTTCTTATATCTCCACAACCACTTAAGGTATTAACTTGAAACTTTACAAATGTATTTGGGGTCATAACTGTAGCTGTCTGACCAAGACCCATAGTTCTAGCATGGATTTTTACTGAATCATTTCTCTTTGTGAACTTAGAAATTCCTGGTTAAGCTTGTGCGTGCACATTCAATCTCCACAACCACCATAGGTATTCATTTTGAACTTCACACTTGTCTTCAGGGTCATAATTGTACACCACTTACTAAGACCCATAACTCTAGCATGGAATTTAAGGGAATTATTTCCCCTTTGTGACCTTAGAAGTTTTATGTGCAGATTTCATCTCAATAACCACCAAAGGTATTCACTTGAAACTTCACACATGTCTTAGGGGTCATTATGGACGGTTCTGCAATGTTTATGAAACTCCTCCCCCTATTGATATTTTGACAGTTTCTATTTACACCTAGGTCAAGTGCTCACAAGCAGTATCACAAACATAAAGCACTCGTTTTTTTGAGTAAAGTAGGTCAACCATTCACCGTGTGCTTCACACTTACACTGGTTGGATAAGCCGGTTTATGTAAACATATTTGATTGACAGTTTAGGAATCGTCCATTGTTTAACGGGGTGAATTTTATTTCGTTATCAGTATTTTATTTTAAGTGCTGGCATCATTACTTAAATTTGAAGCTGACACTTGTTATCAAAACATATCATTCCCCTGCAGTAGTGAATTATGACTGAAAATTTGGAGTTCTTGAGGGGGTGTAAATATATGATAACTGTGTAAAGTAGCCTGATAATCATGGTGTCAGCCCTAATAACTATCAAGATTAGTCATTCACACCAATGCATTTACTAAGGGAGAAAACTTGCAGGGAGATCTCTTCATAGTTCACCCAGGCCAAGTTCAGCTGCAGCATTCCATATAATAATACACCCATATATATTTCAAAGTCATGTTATTGCTTTGATATTTTGTATACTTGTTCAGAAACATAAATGCAGTGTGTAGAAAAGAGCAGACACTATCATGTATTTTGACAGGTACATGGTCCTTGAAAGCTTCATCAGTGTGGAATAGATTTTTTTTTGCCAATGGAACCGCATAGTAAAAGAAAGAGAGCAACCACCATTATTTTTGTAAAGTAAAACAATGTAATATGTTTGACAAAACACTTTATGAATCAATTTCTTATAGGTGTCTTTGCTTAGCATCAAAATTAATCTTTTTTATACTATAAAGCACTGAGAATAGTCAAGTGCTCTGTCTCCCTGACAGCTCTTATTGCTTGTCTGGGCTGTTACTTTGCCATGGATGGAGGGATTATCAAATAAATTGACATAAATGCCAAGCGAAGTGAGACAGGACGGTGTGTCATGTACATGAACCAGAATGGTAGCTCAAAGGTCAAGGTTATACTTTGAGTCAGAGGTAAAAAATAGTTTATTTTTTATTGTCCGGGTGTAACTTGCCATGGATAGAGGGATTCTCAAATAACTTGAACAAATATCAAGCTAATAAGTTGTGTGTCTTGCAAAGAACCAAATTCATAACTCAAAAGTCAAGGTCTTACTTAGAGGTCAAAGGTCATGTATCTGGATTAGCTTGTCCGGGCTCTAACTTAGACATGGATTGCAGCAATTTCAAGTAACTTGGCAGTTATGTTAACCTCAATGAGTTTGGCCCAAGGTGGATTGGATTTGCTTGTCAGGATTAACTCAGACATGGATATCAGGATTTTTAATAACTTAGCACTTATGTTAACCACAGTGACTGTCAAGAGTTAGGTCTGCAGCTTTATGGTCAAGGTTGCACATAGAGGTCAAAGGGCATTTGCTTGTCTGGGCTGTAACTTAGACATGGATGGCTGGATTTTCCAATAAACTTACAGTTTTGGCATGGCAAGAGTTGTGTCTCTAGCTCAAAGAAGGTCATTTAGAGGTCAACGGCATTTGCTTGTCAAGGCTGTAACCTAACATGGATAGAAAGATTTTCAATAAGTTGGCAATTATGTTTGCCTAAATGATCCGAAGTGTAACGCACAAGCGTTGGTTCCATAGTTCCAAGGGCACGGTCACACTTAAAAGGGAAGGTGATCATGCTGGAATTGTTGTTCTGGGCTGTAAATTTTCTCTGAATCAGAGGATTCTCAAATGATTTGGCAGTAAGTTTTGCCTCAATGAAGTGATGAACACCAAAGAGTTGGGTCCCTAGCTCCATGGTCAAGGTCACATTTAGAGATAAAAGGCTGCAGGCTTGACAGGTCACCCTTTGGCATCTAGTTATGGAATCAACTTTATTTTAGCAATAATGGTTGGCAGTCATGAGGTGACCATTGTGTCAGGAGAAATAATTTCTCATCACTGGTTTCATAGAAGAAGATTTTTTAAATCTTGTATATGGAGTATATAAGGAAAAAGTCGTCTGCGTAGGGGCATAATTTTTCAAGGGATCAACTTTAACAAATATGGATGACAGCCATGAGGTGACCATTTGTGCTTCTAAAATTGAATTCCGGCAATTGGTTTCAAAGAAAAAGAATTTTTAAATTTTCTACATAAAGCTATATAAGGAAAGTAGGAAACCCCCTAAGGGCCTAATTTTTCAAGGGATCAACTTTATTTTGGCAATTATGGAAGACAGCCATGAGGTGGTCATTTGTGCTAAATGAAATTAAATTCTGAGCATTGGCTTCATTGAAAGAGAATTTTGAAATTTTCTCTGTAGAGTATATAAGGAAATTAGCCAAATCCCTAGGGGCCTCATTTTTTAAGGGATCAACTTCATTTTAGCAATTATGAAAGAGCACTATGAGACCATTTGTGCCAAAGGAAATTAAATTCTGACCTTTGATTTCAGAGGTAAAGATTTTTGAGGTTTTTAAAGTAAAATTCTGTTGGCTGCCATGGCAACCAGAGTTCTGTATGGATCAAGTTTATTTAAGCAGTTTTTGTGGAGGTTCATCCAAGGATGATCCATGCATAGTTTCATCATTTTCTACTCAGTGGTTTCATAGGAGATGTCATTTACAGCAAAATTGTTAAGACCAACAACGGACAATGACAGACGCAAGGTGATCCAAATAGCTCACCCTGAGCCTTTTGTGCTCTGATGAGCTTATAAAAGCATGTACATTTTTGCTCACATTGATTAAATATTGTCAAATTTCAGTACATCAAAATAATCTCTGCTTTTATCAAAATTTGCATGAACTATAACCAGATGATAGAGCTTTTCAGCTGCCATTTCATTTGATGTCATAAGCTTTATTCAATAAAATTGTTGAGAAGTGCTTGAAAATGTGCTGAACTCTGAAAGCCTATTGTGAAACAAATGGCAGTGCATTTGAAATTGATTTCAACTAAAAGACCTGTTAATGCCATGTCAAGCTTGAAAGCTCTTTAGGGAAACAGATGAACTCTGCTGATACTCATACTATAGAATTGGTGGTTACATATAAAGTCCTGTATTGATGTTGCAGGTTTTGTTTCATCACATTTATTGTTCAGTAGTTCAGTAGTAATTATATTTAACAACAAATTATAGGACTTTCTGCTGGCTTTGTCAAATGTTAAGAAACTGAAAAAATGATTTTCAGTGAAGACAAATAAGAACGCTATCACATTGCACTTCAAAATTCTCTACTTGCAGAATAAAATGTTCATTGTCCTGGGACTTCAGTAACATTAAGAAATAAATACATGAAAAGGGGAGAGAAAAAAGACTAACAATAGCAACTATGATATCAAAATGATGTCATATCAATGCAAAAGAGACTACGAAATATTGCTTCCTGTTTTAATGTCCAACAAAATTATAGTGCCTCTGAAACAGTCCTTAAAATTAGTCACATTAATTTACAAATTTCGTGTATTGCAGGTTGAGAACATTCACTCTTGCTCTTAATGTACAGAAGCAGTATGCAATATTTCTTTCCCTCCGTCCATTTCTTTCTTGTTTTTCTAAGAAATATTCTTGTTTTTCTAAGAAATTTTCTTGTTTTATTTAAGGTGAGCATAGGGCATATTTCCATATCACAACAGCATATTACAAGGGGTTTTGGAAGAGTATTTGGAAAACCTCCATAACTTTTTTCATTGGTATGATTATTAGAAAGAAATCTCGTAAAGTGATACTTTAATATGTTTTTAACTTTATCCGAAAGAGAAAAGGAAATAAATTGCACTCATGCAAATATATGTTCTGTGAAAATTTCAAGAAAATCCGACAATAAATGGTGGCTACAGGCTGTATACAAAATTTTACACTATTTGATCATTTTAAAGTCAAATGATGTCATAGGGAGTAAGAATTCATTACATTAAAAAGAACTTAAGTTGCTGTGGTTGCTGTTAAAATTTCATAATGCTGTCACATCAGCAACCTGTTTTTATTTGAACCTCAAAAGTATGCAATAAAAATAATAATAAGAAAAAACATAAAAAAACCCAATAGGTCATTCTGCCATGGCAGAAAACCCTAATAATAACAAGTAACTAGCGATGCATGCAACACATGAGTGCAAAATTATTTGATTAAATAAAATAATTTAAAAAAATAGTACAAGACCAATAGGACTTCCTGTGAAAGCAAAAATTAATTATAAGTATGATTATATCATTTATGCCAAAATTGCTTTCAAATTGATGAATACAAACTGCATTATCTTATTTTGAATAAGATGTAAGAGGTCCTGAACCCTCAAAGGTCCCTGTTGTTATCGATTATTAATTCATACTCAGTTGTTTGAATTAACAAATTATCATTGCTTTGTTGCCGTGTACAAGTACACAAAGCTAGTAGGGATTTAATACATCCACAGTGTGTGAGAAAATCTGTGCATTAAAGTTCTTTGATGGGAGTAACTGTAAAATATCAGGTTGTTTGATTTGTAAAATCATGTTAAATCAAGTCTGTGTCGTTCGATCAGAAGGGAAGTGTCCCTTCTATTGATCTATGTCGGGGAGAGTCAACAAAGATCTAGGCACTTGTTGACCCTGACAAGGACATCAGGCCGTGACATTAAGCAGTGCAGCTAATCTAAGCCTTTCCTCCTGAAATGATTTTTGTCAAACCTTGATTAAATGTTGCTATCAGCCTGGAGGCGTGCTGGTCTATCCTTTGGTAGAGATTGTCCATTACTGCAGATCCATGATGATTGAATGGTTCCCAATTTTTCAGTTATCTCCTCACAGACAAACTGGTCATGGATTTTACTATTGGAAAACTTCTGTAAACCATTTACTGTAATACCTTTGAAGATTTGAATTAACTTACAATTACCATTTATTTACATGTTGATAATGATTATTAGCTAACCCAGAGCACAACATACTCAAGGTGAGCTATTCTGATCACCTTGTGTCAGTTTTGATCCATAATATGCTTTAAAAGGGTGGCCATTTATGAAAAACGAGGGCCATACAGCCAAAGATCACTCATCAGAGTATGTATAAATCTAAAAATTTCCTTTTTATGAGACAGCCAGATTCAAATATAGTCGACATTGTATTGAGAGACCGCTCAAGGGACTGCCAAAAAATGGTCGCTTAATGAAATGGTCTCTTGTTAGATTTTTGAAATCCAGGCAAACAAGTCATATATACATGTATATACAAACTGTAAGCTAAAATGTATCATAACGTTATATTATATTACAACATGAATACGATGTAAACTACACAATGTTTTGTTGTCTTATCCTAAACATCAACATTTTTTTTTTCATATCTTTCGATTTTTTAGCTGTTATGTTGGAATAATACCTTGGTTTTTTGAGGTTTGCATTTGGTGTTCGGTGGAAAAACATAACATTTGACATCAAATTCATGGATGGATTCGGACAATTTCAAGAAAAAATATTATTTAGCAATGAGCTTTCTTTATGTCTCTGTCTAACATAAATCCAGAAACCCCTGATAAATTATTTCAACCACGCGCCCTGGTCGCGTATCATAAGATGCAATGTACATACTATAGGTACGAATTATTAATGGTATGCATTACATCCGGAAGTATTAATTTACCTTATTCCCAAATATTCTTTTACCAAAATCCAAAGCATTCGGCATTTGGAAGGATGGTTTCACCTATGATATGCTTAGTAATTGTTGAAACGGGAACCAGGAACTATATTTAGAATTTAGTCATGCGTGGTCAAAACAAATTGGTTTCAAATGAGCATTTATGATCGGGATAATTGTGCGTTTGTTCGGATGTGTTAAAGATGAATATACACATGCTCCAGTGTACACGATAATTAGCAACAGAATCAAACACGGTCACTCAAAATGTTGATTTTGTGCATAATCTTACGTGCTGGGACTTGGTTTATGTGGTCGCTGGTCGCATAATAAAATAGTTGCTTAATGGGATAAATTGATAAAGTAAAAACGTTCGGGCAGGATTTATAACGGTCGTTTAATAAAAAAGTCGTTTATTACAGGTGGTCTCATGTACGATGTTGACTGTAACAGTTCAAAAGAAGTAAGTCATCTTCATGGGATCAACTTTATTTTAACAATTATGGTAAACAACCTTGAGGGGATCATTTGTGCCATAAGAAATTAAATTTTAACCATTGGTTTCATAGAAGAAGAATTTTAAAATTTTCTATATATTTCAGGGGTTGCACTAAGCCAAATTCTTGGAAGTCCAGACTTCCATGGATCAAACACTGGAAGTCCAGACTTCCATAGATCAAAAACTGGAAGTCCCAAACAAAAAACTAGGAAGTCCCAGATATACATATACTGCTCTATTGCTATAGAAATCTTTATTAATAATTATCTTTGTATACCGCAAGTCATTAGAATGTGAATGTTTTAATATTTGTTACTCAATTTCTTAAATGTCTCTATGTGTAATAGTGATAAGGTTATATCTTCTGTTTCATCATTCTGAGAAGTTCTGTATACATGCTGATATTTATATTTGATGAAAATCCATTATTATCTATAAATAAATAATGTGTCATGTTCCTTATAAATGTTCATATTGCACTATTATTTTTTCCTCTTCTCTTTTCTTCTTATTTACTTAAATAAAGATGACAAGAAATTAAAGAATACATTCAAATGGGTCTGTGTATATTTTGTAATTTTTCTTACTTGAAATTGTTAAACGAAATGATGAAATATTTTTACAATACATTTAAGTATACATTCAATTAGTATTGAAATTCGCCGATAAAAATCACAAATTACAGAATTTTTTTCTCAGAAAATATAATATAGCTTAAATTTAAAAGATAATTAATTTATCATAAAATATACATTCATCAACTAGTTAAAAAGATTATAGGAGTCATGTGTTATTTTTAAACACGCAAGGACTCATATGGGAGCACAATACGTTGAATCTTTATTCTGATTTTTTTTATTTATTTTTATTCAGTACAAGCTTGAATGATGTCAATGAAAGGATACAGCAAAGAGTTAAATGTTCAAATATTTTCTCTGAGTAATACATGCACATGTGATAATACACTTCAATGGAATTAGTTTTAAAATATAAGTCACTACGAAATTCTTAAGTTGAACAGTGAGACATTGTGATTCAGTATAATTGGTAATCTTGAATACGTCAGTTTCATTGTTTTTAGTTAATTCTAAGGTTAATTTGTCAATAAATATGCCTCTGGTTGATTACACAACTGGCAATCTGCAGGTAGATTGCCTTATCAAGCAGCCGCCATTTAACGTGAAACTCCATCCCTTTCTGTCAACTGTCACATCAACAATTGATGTAGGTGGAGCTTTGTTGTGTGTGCAATGCATGAGATGATGACACACAGAGTGTACACGCTGATGTAAACACAATGGGGAAAGAAACAAAAGAAAAACAAAAGAAAAACACAACAGGACAGCAGGTATTTGGACTTTCGGCTTACAACTGAAAAATTGGGTGACCCGCATATGTGTTACAACTGATTCTTGGATATACATTATGACCATACACCCGTTAGTGCAACCCCTGTAGTGTATATAAGGAAACTAGTTATCCCACTAGGGCCTCAATTTTTTAAGGGACAGACATGAGGTGACCATTTGTGCTAAATGAAACTAAATTCTATCCATTGTTTTCATAAAAGAATTTTAAAATCTTCCATATGGAGTATATGTATATTTAAACAAGCTGACCTCTAGGGGCCTCATTTTAAATGGGATCAACTTTCTTTTAGTAAGTATGGTAAACAGTCATGAGGTGACCATCTTTGTGAAATGAAATTAGATTCTGGACATAATGGCTTCATAGAAGAATTTTGAAATTTTCTGTATAGAGTATATAAGGAAACTAGCTGACTCCCTAGGGGCATTATTTTTCAAGGGATTACAGTCATACTTGTCTTAAACGGTCAGTCAGGGAACAAAATAAAGTGACTGCTTAACAGAGGTGACTGCTGAATGAGGTTTAAATATAGCACAAAATGCTACATTTTAGTGATATTAAAATGACTGCTAAATACAGGTTAACAGCTTAGTGCAGGTGGCTGCAAATACATGTTCAACTGCAACTATGGTAGACAGTCATGAGGTGACCATTTGTGCAAAATGAATTTAAATTTTGGCCATTGGCTTCATAGAAGAAGAATTTTGAAATCTTCTATATGAAGTATATAAGGAAACAAGCCAACCTTCTAGGGGTTTCATTTATTATGGGATCAATTGTATTTTAGAAATTATGGTAAACAGTTATGAGGTTACCATTTGTGCTAAATGAAATTGAATTCTGATTATAGATTTCAGAGGAGAAGATTTTTGAAGTTTTTAAAGTAAATTCTTCAACCAGAGTTCTGCATGAATCAAGTTTATTTTATCAACTTTTGTGAAGGGCCACCCAAGGATTATTCATGCCCAAATTTCATCAAGATGGGTTTTTTAAAGCAAATTGTTGATGATTGATGACTGACAATGACAAACGACTGACGCAGCGTAATCACAAAGGCTCACCTTGAGCATGTTGGGCTCTTGTGAGCAAAAATGTGTTAAAATAATCCATGCTGAACTCAAGTTGCCATAGCAACCAATTTTTTTTTATTCTATTGTTTTTAAAAATCCAAATATCAGAATTTAATTTCATCTCGCACAAATGGTCAGGTTATGGCCCTCTACCATTATTGCTGAAACAAAGTTGATCCCTTGAAAGCTGGGGCCCCTAGGGGTCGGGTCTGCTACTTCAACCCCATCTATTTTTTGGCAATCTGTGGTTGGATTTTTTTTGGTAGTGCTCATTTATGGGGATAAATTTTTAAAAAAAAATATGGTGTTAATGCCCCGCACCAGGGGTCCTTTTTTTCATAATTATATAGAAAAATTTAAAAAAACTTTTCCTGATCATAAGGTAATTAGTTTTTGGGATAAGATCATCTTATGGGCCCCCTAAAATTGTAAAAACATAGCCTATGGTGTTTTAAAAGAAAGGGGTTTTGTTTTACATAAGTTATATGGAAACAAAAATCTTCTTCTATGTATAAGGCTGGTTGATTTTGGTATTTCACATTTTTTATGGGATTTCAAATTTTTACAAATATATTTTGGTGTAAAAAACCCCCCCCGGGGCATTGTTTTAAAGATTATTGGAAAATCTTAAAAATTTTTTCTATTTTTTCCATGGTAGGCTTTAATATTTAGTTTACATCATTTATGGGCCCTCCCAAAATTTTTACAAATATAGCCCTATGGGGATAAATGACCCCACACAAGGGTTACCTGTTTTCATGGTTAAAAGGAAAATTTAAAAATTTTTTTATGAATCAAAAGGCTGATTGTTTTTTTTATGAGTAGATTAAATTTTAAAAATTTTCAAATTTTTTGGCCCTACTTTAATAGGGTGTTTTATATTCATTGGCTCAGTGAAAAAGGTTCTATTTGTATGAATAAAAGAAAAGACCCTTTTGCACTGGCCCTAATATGTAAATTGTCTGCCCTTTTTCCCTTATATCAGGGGTATTTTGTTCCTCTAAAATTGTGTTTAGCCAAAAAATTTTTAAAATCAAGTGTGAAGGCACTGAGTTGGTGTGTCTAAAATGAAAGAGTTTTGAAGAGTTGCAAGTCAATCCCCAATAAAAAATTCATTTGATAAAAAAGAATGCGGATTTTTCTTAGCGTGTCAGGCTTTGATTTGTATTCTGCAGTACAAACCAAAAGGATTTTTTTTATAGATTGAATTTTTTAATTATGCAAATTTTTGTACGGTAGGGGGGGGGGGTCGAATATTTGGAGAAAATTTTACAGGTTTCGTCTTTTTTTGTGTAAAAAAATAACTTTGGAGATATTGAGGGATAGATTGATGTGTTTTGTGTTACTTGATTTGTTTTGGATTTTAAAATGGGTTATTGTAACAGTTAAAATGACGAACGTGCACATTTTTTCAATTTTTTTTGCGAGCCCCTTTGCATTGAAACAAACTTTTTGTGCTTTTGGGTAAAGTGATATGTGATAAAAAAACGTTACATATTCGATTGCAGTTACATCAGCATAGAAAAATAAAGCCCTGTTTTTTTTCATGTCACAGGCAATTTTTGTACCCTGAAATTTTTTATTTTGACACGCATTGATTTTAAATCGAAAGCAGGTCTGATTGGGTTGATTTTAAATGAGTTAGGCCCTTCCTTTATTTTCAAAATATTTTGTCCACATATTTCTAGCTACTTTGGGGTTGGTTTTGGTTTTAATTACGCTTTGTAAGTACATTGTCTAACCCTAGTTGCGATTTTTGGGCCTGTTTTTTACGGGTTTCAAATGATTTTTGGCCCTTTGTTTTTCTTTAAATATATTTTTCACTATATTTGGCTCCCAATGGTCTTTTTTTGTTTTAACCCCAAAAATTTATAAGTACCAAGTCTAGTTGACCATATCAGGGGCAAATCATGCCCAACTTGATTTTATAGGAGTTATGGCCCTTTGTTTTATTTATTGAAGTTTTTTGTCCACAATTTTTAAGTTTATTTTATTTAACTTCCCAGCAATTTAAATAAAAAGCCTACTTGCTTTATTATGGCATGTCATGTTTGTTCATTTTACTGAGTTTGTCCCTTACCTTTTTTCTTAAATATTTTTACGCTCTATTTCTCAGAAATTTTGGCAGATTCTGTTTAAAAATTCCCCAGCATTTTAAATTCCAACACTATTTGACTTATCTTGGGCTGTCATGAAAATGATTAGTGTATCAAATTTATGGTTTTGGTTGTTTTCATTTTTACCTTTTCTTGTCAAGACTGTCGGGGATGGTAACAGAAATGTGACAAGGATACGGGGGTATTAATCATCTTAATGTGTTTTGTGTGGAAAAGGGTTGGAAAGGAGTTTCCCTCATGGTGAATGCTCTATACTCCAGAGACATTTGAGAGATTTGGGATGAAAGTTATACTCAGGGGAAATTTTAGAGTATTGGTGATGAAGCTTTCACTCCCGGGGCATTTTTTGAGATATTGGTGATGATGTCTTCATCAGGGACTTTTTAGAGATATTGGTGATGAATGCTCTATCACAGGGGGCATTTGAGGATATGGGGATGAAAGCTTATCACCAGGGCATTTGAGTGTTTTGGTGTTTAAGCTTATCACCCGGGAATTTGGAGTTTGGTGGTGAATGTTATCATTCCGGGAATTTGAGGATATTGGGGGGTGAATGTTAAACCCCTTTTGGGGAGATATGGTTTGAATTTTAACCAAATCCCTGGACATTAGAGAGTATTTGGGGGTAAAGCTCATCACCAGGGACATTTGAGAGATTGGTGGGAATGCTCTATCATTCCAGGGCATTTGGGTTTGGGGTGATGCTCTAACCCTTCAGGGGGATTTGGTTTTTAATTTTTAACCCTCAGGGAATTTGAGTGTATTGGGGGTAAATGCTTATCACCAGGGACTTTGGGTATTGGTGGTGAATGCTCTATCATTCCCGGGAATTTGAGAGTATTGGTGGTGAATGCTTAACACTTCAGGTTTAGATTTGTTTTTTATTTTAACCCCCTCCGGACATTAGAGGAAAAGGTGGTGAATGTTCTAACAACTCCATGGAAAATTTAAGGGGTTTTGGTGGTGAAAGTTCTAACAATCCTTTAATTCAAGGGATTTGGTGGTGAAGTTCTAAACCCCTCGGACATTTGGTGAAATTTTGGGGTGTTTCTCTTCACCAGGGCATTTTGAGGATTTGGGGTGAAACTTAATTCAGGTGGGTATTGGTTTTGAATCTTAAAAACCTCCAGGAATTTGGGTTTACAATGGCTGGAAATGTGGTGGTGTCTTTTTAACAAAAATATGTTAAAATTAAATAGGAAAAATTTATTTTGGGTTTTAAGTTTCATAATTTGTATTATTTTAAGTTTAAGGGACATTTAGTATGGGGGTCATCACGATGAAATTTTTTTGAATTTTCTCACAGGAAATTTTTGAGGAAAATTTACCCTAAAAACTTTAAAAATTAATTTCTTTCTGGATGAAAATTATTTGAATTTTCCTTCAAAAAATTTTTGTTTGTTTTTTGGATTTTGTGATTTTGGGGAATGTTAAAGTTTATTTGGTGGGAAAGGCTTTTTAACTTTGAGGGATTATTTTTTAAAATTAACTAGTTAAGAAGGGAAAAAAAGAAAGGGGGATTTTAATCAGTTTCTTGTGGTGATTTCTAACTTTTTTGAATAGGAAAATTTTTTACCCTCGGATTTGTTTTGTATTCCTTTCAAAATTTTTTAAATTTTTTAAAGGGAAAAAACCAAACAGTAAGAAAATTAGCTCAAAGGGGAAGGGGAAAACCATATGAAAAAGGTATATCTTTTTTCAAAAAAATTTCCTGCACATTGGGGTATTCAAACTGGAAAGGGAGGTTTGGTTTTTGTTTAAAAAGTTGAGGGAAAGTTAACTTAAACAATTTTTAGCGTTAAATTTGGGAAAGGGGTTTTCCAAAAATAGCTGAGAAATAAATTTGGAATAATGCTTTTAATCCCATTTTGCAAAATAACTTAAAG
>CM037784.1:41515916-41565916 GCA_021229015.1 Solen grandis
AATAATGCTTAAATCTGTTGAAAAATGTAGGAGGAGTTGCGCAAAGAAGAATATTTCCCTATATATTACATATGTGAAAAAATAACAAAGGGCCATAACTACATCAAAAATAGTCTAACCACAAAACCCTGACAATATGCACCAGGCCACTATGTAATAATGCTTCTGTAAAAGTTTGGGCCAAATCCGTTGAAAAATGTAGGAGGAGTTGTGAAATTGTTTATGCCCACCCACCGACATACCCCAACCTAATAACCAGAGTTTTCCTTCAGAAAACCTGGTTAAAAACCAACACTGTAGGGCCTCATTTTTCAAGGGATCAACTTCATTTGAGCAAATATTGTAAAACGAAACAAGTGACAGGAATTGTCACAAAACCAGGTTTTCTTTTTGCAATGTTTCGTCCCAGTACAGATTATTTGTATCAGTCAAATAATTTTGTGCTCAATGTCTATTAAATCTAATGCAATTCTGTATAAAGCAAACATCAAAAATGGTCAAACTGCAAAACCAATCATTACTATATGTTTTAACCCTTTCCCTCATAGAGGAAACCATGAAAAGACCTATGCAAACAACATAAAACCAGATCCTCGCAGGCTGATCAGGTTTAATGCTGTTCGCTGCACCTCAGGGGTCTGGAAATGAGGATTTTGTAATTAAATTTGGTAAGGTTTAAGTGTGGTTTTCTGCAGATCAGGCTTTATGTGGTACCTATTGAGAGTGTCAAAATGAGTCTATATGAGGGAAAGGGTAAAAATTAAGGAGTTATAGTCCATATCAGGAATTTTTACGAAGGGGCAAACATGTAACTCCAAAATTATGAATCACAGAGTGAGGTTCCTATGCACTGCATTCTGCCTCAATGAGATGTATGCACCTATAAAGTTTCAAGTCAATACCTCTTATAATGTAGGAGTTATGCTCTGGACAAGGAATTTTATAAAAGGGGCATTACTCCATCAAAAATGGTCAAACTGCAAAACACAGGTAATATTCTCCAGGGTGACTTAGTGAAGGTACTTCTGTTAAAGTATGGACAAAATTTATTTAGAAATGTAGAAGTTTTGCACGAAAGAATATTTCCCTTTATATTACATCCGTTAAGGTGCAAAGGGCCATAACTGCATCAAAACCCTGACAATATGCATCTGGTCACAATGTAATAATGCTTCTGTAAAAGTTTGGGCCAAATCCATTGAAAAATGTAGGAGAAGTTGCACACAGAAGAATATTTCCCTATATATTACATATGTGAAAAAATAACAAAGGGCCATAACTACATCAAAAATAGTCGAACCACAAAACCCCGACAATATGCGCAAGGCCACTATGTAATAATGCTTCTGTAAAAGTTTTGGCCAAATCCGTTGAAAAATGTAGGAGGAGTTGCACACAGAAGAATATTTCCCTATATATTACATATGTGAAAAAATAACAAAGGGCCATAAATGCATCAAAAATAGTCGAACCACAAAACCCTGACAATATGTGCCAGGCCACTATGTAATAATGCTTCTGTAAAAGTTTGGGCCAAATCCATTGAAAAATGTAGGAGGAGTTGCGCACAGAAGAAATTGTTTACGCCAGCCTGCCCACCCACCCGCCGGCCGACATACCCCAATCTAATAACCAGAGTTTTCCTTCGGAAAACCTGGTTAAAAATTAGGTGACCATTTCGTGTTAAATGAATCATTGGTTTCAGAGAAGATGATATTTGAAATTTATTAAATAGAGTATATAAGGAATCTTGCCAACCCCTTAGGGGCCTCATTTTTCATGGGATCAACTATCTCATTTTATCAATTATGGTAGACAGTCATGAGGTGACCATTTGTGCCAAAAGAAATTAAATTCTGATCATTGGTTTCAGAAAAGATGATAAATTATGATGATATTTGAAATTTTCTATACAGAGTATGTAAGGAATCTTGCCAACCCTGTAGGGGGCGGGCTCATTCTTTTTTGGGATCAACTTCATTTTAGCAATTGTGGTAGATGACTAGGAGGTGACCATTTGTGCTAAAGCAAATCAAATTCTGACCATTTGAAGTAAACTGTTGACGATGGACACAGGGTGGTCCTATTAGTAGCTCATCTTGAGTAAATTGTGCTCTGGTGAGCTAAAAAAGGGGAGATAAATTTGGTCAAAATGGACCTAAGAGCTTTGATGGCAATGCACTGTAATGTATATTTTTGTATTGTCTATTGTCTGCAGACAACTTTAACCTTGGCCATAACTTGAAACCTACACAAGGTATTAACTTGAAACTTAAAATACACGACGAAGTGCAGTGACCAAGATCCATAACACTACCGGGACATTTTTTTTGTGAAAATGTCTCCCTGTGTTCAATTCATGCATAGTCTTTGAAATAATATGTGGAATCCACCAGCCTGCATTCTAGAATAAACAATGGAACCTTTCACGTCAGGAAGACACTTACAGTTTATCAGGGCAGTTTATGGCTAGTTGAACCAATACCAGGATATGGCTGGGCACAGTTTATTACCAGTGTAATACCATATGGAGACAGCATGTAATCAAAGTCTCCAAATGACTGAAATACTGGCTGTGTGACTTTCTTCTTTTAAAATAGGAAAAACAAAGGCAACATTGAATGCTTCTTAACTAAACGCAGAAATATTGTTAGCTATTGATTGTTAGATCGTTAGATCATAACCCTGACAAAATAGACAAAACAATGACACCATACCCTACCAGCACATTACTCACTGGCTTGGCAGGCATTGTCGTCCTCTCATATTCAATTCTGCATTCACCTCAATGATGCCGTTTGTTTCATGTGATCACAACAGAAACATGGAACTTCAATTTAAATGCACTCAAATTTAAAGAAAACAAACAAAAACAATGAATCGGTCTGCTATATTTACGTGCAAAAAATCCAATCATGCATGTGGCCTGCTGGATATGCTGAAATGGGCTTGTAAAGAAGGTACAATAGTAGCCCGAACAACGTCACTCTGTCATCGACCCTCGGATATAGACAACAATTACCCACCACTTTACATGAAGATTTTCCACATCACAACTTGTATTCACAATTTTAATGCCAAAGAAAATTTGATGGAAGAATTCATTTCATGGACAATGATGCAGAGCAGCAGAAAATTGACACTTGATGTTATGAAAGCAGCCAAGCCAATGGAAACTACGCCCCAATTATATCACAATTATCACAATTCACAACCAATCAACTCAGACTCGCTTCAACAATCTTGTCATGGAAATTCAATTGAGGACTCAGTTCCTGGAATTTCACATCTCAAGGCTGATTTCTTTACGTAATTGAATGTTGAAGGTGTATGCCCAATACTACATGAGACAAAAAATACTGCCTTCAGTCTCTTTAATATTACATTTTAATGATATGGGATCTTAGATACAGGCTTTGTCTTTTCCACCTAGAATCATCTCCACATAAGATAATCAAATAAAAAATATAATGCAGTATTCATAGATATGTAAACTGGATATACTGAATTGAATAAAGAGTATTAGACTGTGCTGGTATTAAGAAATGTCAAAATAAAAAAGTCCTCTACAAAAATTTCCATAAATTAGAATGAAAACTGATTTAAAGGGCAATGTGGTCCAGTAATTGTGGGTTTGAAACCTACAGGAGACCGAAATCTTCAAAGTCCTGCCCAGGGCACTAAGTACTGGCTCAATCCAGTTTTATGTAACATGAAGGAGTTAAGTTTCTATCTCAACATAAAACAATTGTTTAAACTTAATGATGAAGACATCTCTTAAATATAATACAATCAACTCTATCTCCTGAAATTATTGATCATGGACTTTTGGCTCCCTTTATAGAGACAGAGAGAGAAGATATATGTAGGGATCATCAATTCCGCACATTTTGTGAGATGCAGTCCTACAGCTATATACAGTTAACTTCACTTATAGGGAACACTAAGGTTGTAGCAAATTTCCAGATTTAGTGAACAAATTTTCAGGTTCCAATTTGTTCCCTTATTTATTCTATATCAATAAAGTACCGGTAATCGTTTAATAAAGTACTTAAATTGGTACCAAATTTGGTCATAGTGAATAATTGGCTATAGCGTACAATTTGTTTGGTCCATATGAAGTTCTATATCAATAAAGAACTTTGGTACCAGAGTTGGTTATAGCAAATAATCGGCTATAGCGTACACTTTGTTTGGTCCACATGAACCATTTCCCCAATGTATTTTACAGGTACTTGCTTATAAGGAACTGTTCTTTCACATGTGAAAATAACTGAGATGATACTAGCAAGTAGAGGTGTAACGATACACTCATGTATGTGGTGTACCGAATATTGCCAGTATTCGAATATGTATTCATTATTCGATAGAAAAATAATCGAATATTACAACAAGCTAATTAACAACTGATAAACCAATGATGAAAATAACAACCTATAAATCATTGTACAAGAAATCCAATGTTTGACTTATGCTAGTTTCTTTTAGGCACGTGTCGTAAATGTACTCTTATAGTACAGTCTGGTCTCTTACCTCTAGCCAATCAGCACAGTCTTTGATTCTTTCATGCGGTACTTTTGGATATTTTCGTAGAGCTTGATAAAGCTTGCTGGAACCACTGACATAAAAAATGGCCAAATAAAATGTCTTTAAATGATCCTTTTTCAAGAAAGTTTTAAGAAACTGATTTAAATCCTAAAGGTAGCAGCACTAATTGTCTTTTCAAAAAAAAAAAGTATGCTATCTGTTTTGTAATTAAAATTAAACATCAGAAACCAGTTAGAAAACAAAATATCAATTTGATATTTCATTATCAAGTACAATATGTCAATTTTCTACAGTTGATAAGATTGATTTGTCAGATTTAATTCTGTCTTAGTTGACATTTCTTGCATGTTCCTGATATGAAAATAAATATTAAATGAAAAACATGGAAGGCAATAATTGAAAAACTGCAAACACACAATGATAAATATAAACAATAAAATATTTAGATCAATGTTTAAAAGAAAAATATCTGTATAACCATTGTATATATGGGTCATCAACATTTTTTTGTTTTTTTTTTGCATAAAAACTTTGATCACATGCAATGCCATTTTCAATGGTGTTTACTCACTCCAAGTGCAAGCTTTATTCTTGTTTCAAAAATAGTATTGTTTGTTCATAGTTCAAACAATTTATTTCTTTATCATATATTTTCTCAAACACAAACAATTTATTTCTTTATCATATATTTTCTCATACCAATTTGTTTCCTTTCATTCAATGATCATTGGGATGACAGTTTATGATTAACAAGATAGCAGCCACTCAAAATATGTGCAACCTGAATTAAGTTTGTCTTTTAGTTCTGCATTATATCAAGGTGTATTCATATTCGTGAATAAATATTCGTATTCATGACCCTGTATTGTGATGTGTATTCGTATTTGCTACCTGGTGTATTCGTTACAGCTCTACTTTACTAGCAAGTGACTTGTTCACACATGTAGAGCTAATTGGCAAATCACCATAGGTGTGCATGTTTGACGGTTTGGTATAATTACGATGTTATTCAGATATATTGTCAGGTTTGCATGATTATATAAGGGAAAAATACCAAAGAGATAATCATAGTTGGTGGCTATACAGCGTGTAAAAAAACTGAAACTTTACTTTGAAGGAACATTAAATATATCAGATTTCATCCTTCCACAACTCCATGACATGGACCCACACATTATACATTTTCTCTAAACACAAACAAAAATTCAGTTTCACTTTTTTTCAATATAAACACATGAATTTTTGAGAAACTACATTTATACAGTCATCATATTCAGTTCATATGGTGGCTGTATAAAAATTTTAATGTCCAACATGTAGTTGCTCAAAAATTCATGTTTTGAGAACGGAAATTTTTTGCCAAAATATTGAAAAAGATTGAATTTAATTGTTTACTGTCTTATTTCCCTCTGGAAAACCAACATTTTTATTAAAACTTTTAGATTACTTTAAACATTCTTAATGTTGCTCATAATAACATGTTGGAGCTCCCTCAGTGTACCTCATATGATTGTCAATTCTTTTAATTGTTAGTTTAAACATACTTTATTAATTATATATGACAATAATACAATTAACACACATATAATCAAAATAAGATGAAATCAAAAACTTAATGAGATTTTCTTCTTGAATAATTTTAATTGTTTAAAATTGATGTGTTAATAGTGACATTTTAAGTACATATTTCTGTGTACATGATGATGTATATGTAATTTGACACATTTTAAAAGTGCTCATTATATAATGTATGTTCTCTATACAAACTTGGTATAAATGAAATAGTTCCTTATACAGATGTAAGAAACGCTGGTTATAGCAAACAAAAAATCTTGGTCCAGTCAATTTCATTGTGCCCATATTATGTGGTATCTGATGTCATTTTATGCTATTGTAAAAAGCATATTTTGTATCACTTCAGAGGGAAAAAATTACTGTTACTATTTTATTTTTTTATCAATTTTAATGGTATATATAGCACATGCTTAGCAGAAAATTTTGCCCTACACAGTAATATACTCCAATGATTCTTTTGTCAGTTCCAAGTTCCTGAAATTTTATTTGCTTACATGTAAAGCATATTGCTAATAATGTTTTTTCCCAAATGTCTGCATATACTGGAAATACTGTACATCTGACAAAATAATTATTAGTGCTTTTGTGTGCACAATTTTCTGCTTCGCATGTGCTATATCCCATTAAAATTAGTGAAGAAACTTCAGATTTGTTTCGTAGAAAACTGATGTCTCCCACCACCCCCTTCCCCTCACACACATATATACACTAAGGCACACAGTGACATATGCAAATAGTTAAAGAGCTAACTATATTGTTAAAGCTCCCTACAGAGTTATGGACCTTGTGTGTGACACTTCTTCTCATCAATTTCTTTCTATAACTGGAACATAAGTAGAGTTATCTTATAGTCAAGAAATTGTGAAAAGTGGGAATACATGTAACTCAAAAAATACTCTCATTAATTTCTTCCATAAATAAAATTTGATTTTAATCGCATGAGTCAACTGGAGTTATCTTAAGGACACAAAATTGCATGAAAGTGGAAAAACTCCAACAAGAAACATTGGAAATGGATTATGCTCTTGTGTACTGCAATTCTTGTCCAAAATGTCTAACCACCTATGAAGCTTCAAGGTTATATGTCTCATAGTGCATGAGCTATGCTATCGATGCTATGCTATCGATAAAAAATAAGTATGAAATTTAAAAAAGGGCAATTATTCCAAAAATATGATGTGCAGAGGTACGGCTCTTGTGCATAACACTTCTCCATCATGAGATCTATCATCCTCTGAAGTTTCACGTTAATAGCTTTTGAACTTTTTGATTAAAACTCCAGACAAAAATTAAGCATGAAATTTAACAAAGGGCAATAACTTCAAGATATATGCACAGAGTTACAGAATTTTGCATGACTTAATTCTCCTTATGAGATCTATCCACCTGGGAAGTTTCAAATTCATAGTTTTGGTACTTTATGAATTAATTAAGCACAGAACCAAAAACAAGTATGAAATTTAACAAAGGGCAATAACTCCAAAAACATGATGTGCAGAGTTATGGTTCTTGTGCATGACACTTCTCCTCCATGAGATATATCAACATGCCGAGTTTCAAGTTAATACCTTTGATTCTTTCTGAGTTATACTCTGGACAAAAAGTGAGACAGACAGACGGACATGCTCTGATAAAAACAATATGTCTCCCCCATATAAATATGAAGGGAGACATAATGATTAAGAAAATAGATGAAAATGAGTCATTTGATTAATAAAAAAAAAATTCTAGAAATCAACAGATAAAAAATTACCTTTTCTCCAATTCTTATTAGATTTTCCCACAGCTAGAAAAGGTCTGATTACATATAGAAAAATGTATGTTTTAGCCTGTTCTAACTGAATACTGTAATATCATTAATTTTTGTTGACATTGAATTTCGTTGATACCTATGGAAAATTCATGGGTACATTTATTTGTGGATCTATGTTCTAGAAAACGTAAAGTCTATATAAGAGAAAAGTTTTCATGGAGATTAAACTCCAAGAAATCGACAAAAATTAATGTCCCACGAAAATCAATGATTTCACAGTATGGCCTTAATAATGTACACAGTCAAACCTGTCTTAAAGTTCAGTCAATGGAACAAGAAAAAGTGACCACTGAACAAAGGCAGATGTTAAATGAAGGTTAAATGTATAGTAAAAGCTATAGTTTGGTAATATTAAAATTGACCTCTAAATGCAGGTTGACTGTTTAATAGAGGTGGCCACTAATACAGGTTCAACTGTAACATATCACAAAGATGTGAAGTGTAAGCTACACCAATCCTGCAACTCCAGCACATACTGAACATTCAGTGCAGATCAAGTTGAGAGCCCAACCATACATGCCTTTCATTTAGGTAATGCATTACAATCAATAGTACAGTTGTGTAAGTCATTATCCTGATTAAGTCATCTGATTAAACTGAAACAATCACAATAAACCTCTGCATAACAACAGGGACAGGTAACTCATTGCATGCACCCTCCTTCTAGACTCCAGTAACTGCTGCTATGTTTGTAAGATTTTGGATAAAATAATGCATTATGTTTATTTTAAATTAATAGACAATGAATTAATTAGAAAGGAAAGAATAATCTGAAAAAAGCCTAGTCATTGAGCAATGTTCCTGCTTTAAAGTCAATGAATATGAAAGACTAATGCACAGAAATCACAATTTTAGGGCAATATAAAAGGGATACTAAAGATTTAAAATGTATATTTATTAACAATATTTATAATTTCTGATTACTGTTGCTCTTATGTCACTAATTAAGCTCTAAAAGATATCTCAATTAAAGTTAAAATTGTACCAAAAAAAATTAGCATGTGGAATGGGCCCACCTTTTGACCTTTGGGCAGTCAAGGCTTAAGTTAACAAGTTCAAAAATAATACCAGGTAAAAAGTGACCAACATATATATGTATAAATTATTTTTTAAAGCCTTGAACAAAACTGTTTTTAATTTAGTTAAGTTCAAAACACTTGATTATTCACTGCATTCACTATTTCAACATACACAAGTCTCTTCTTAAGTTTATGAAAAGCTTTTCAAATTTGTAAAGATTTTATGCCACCTCTATGTCATACCGAATATTATTTATACAAAAACTTGGAGGGGAGGCCCCCAAATCCCCCCCCCCTTAAACAAGGTGATAATATATATCAGTTTCTGATTGCCCCCAGTTTCCCTCACCCAGTATAAAAAGAAGACCATTGCAAAGAACCAGAAAAGGTTTTATATTATTGTCTAGTGGTGTAAAATCACACATTATTAATTTTGCTTTTTGGTTGAAGATAAGATAAGGCAAGATCTTCTGATGTTCAAGAGAAAGCATTATGCCAGGGTGTAAAGAAATACAGAAATTCAGTTCTATAAACATGCTGAACATTTGGAAAGCATTTAATTGCTTTCTAGGATAACTTTCCTAAATGTTTCTCACCTTAATCCATACAACCTGAGCTTGTTTTGCATTAAAGATGCATTTATATACAATATTTCATCTAGATGTGCCAAATGGATGTAAACAAACACTTTTTCTGACACCAAGTTAATTTGATTTTAATCTGACAAGTAACATTAGCCAGGAATACTGCAGGCAAGTGTTTGGATACTGAGGGATACTGCCATGATTATCTCCTGGGCAAACAATGCCAATCAGGTTTTCCATTTGTTTACTTTGCATTTCAAGGACCTTGTAACAGCTTATAAAATACCTGAAATTTATGAATGAGAAAATGCATATCACTGTCTTAATTTATCACTGTATGAAATGATATCAATTTGATTAAAATAATCTAGTTGTTTTAATTTACATTCCCCAATTTGAAATTATTATGTGCACTATTTAGATAGTAAGGTTGCAATTAGTCAAATAAAAAAAAAATGTAATTAATGAATTTGAGCTAATTTCTTATTTCATTAGGAAACAAATTTTTAAATTCTTACAACAAATTCTCCTAACCCTCTGATGGTGGTAGTACCAGCATTTCAGGCCTGAGAAGGTTTTGAACATTTTTTGCAGTCATTGGATTATCGTACTGAAAGTTTTTCATTTTTCAAGAAATATGCAATGTTTACCTCCTGAGTGGCTTCTGAGTTCAAAATTTTAAGTCCTTTTTTTCCAATATCTATAGTGACAAATCACTATAACATCATATGAAATACAAATAAATTCATTTTCATGATAGCATTCAGAAAGGGAAATGACTATATTTGGTTCAAAAAAGCCTCAACTGCTTGTTGTTTTCTGTTTTTTTCGGAAGACTGAGCTGCTCTGACTTTATAGATCCAAAATCAGGTAATGAAAATATACAGCTGTCAATCAATTTCATTTTCTAATCTGAAAAAATTCAACCCCATCACCCCATAGTAGACGAGACTCCACTACAACCATATTATTTTCCACCTGTCACCATAATCTATCCATTCCAATCTAAGTATCTTCTCAGAAAAATCAATGTCTGATACCTCTCTTCTCCTCTGTCACTATCCAAGAACAATTCCCCTAAGACAACGGAGGAACAGTATCACTGAAAACTGATTAAGTTCATTTATCTGTAATTAAATCTGTGACACAAAGGTTAATAGGTAGTGAAAATTGTGTCTGATCAACAAGCCTTAGCTTAAACATCAAGATAAATGTTCAACGACTCCCTAATATGGTGTTAAATAATAATTGTTTATTGAATCTACAATGCATTTCATTCTTTTCAGAATTTCAGAAAACATGTTAAACAAGAGTTTTTAAGAGTATTTATAATACTCATCAAGAATTCTTGAACAGTTCTTGAAATAAACTATGAATTATTCTGAATAAATGAAGAACAAAGAATTTTTAAAAAATCTTTATTTGTTTTTTAAAAATGTTTAATGAGTGTATATTTGTAACTGAATACATGTACTTAATTGACAACTATTGCTTGTTAAGGAAAATCATGTTCATGTCAGAATAACATGCATGATGAAGACAGAACAATCAAGTCCACCTCATGTTTCACACTGGTTTATTTGACTGTTTTCCTATAATGTACTTGGAAAACCAACTAATCATACTGCTTGTTGCTAAATTTACCATTATGACTTGAAAGCATGGCTGACAAAATGGGATTTTGATTTGTAGACAAAATGGGACGTCCCCGCTAAGTTAAAGCAGATGATGATAGATTTTTTCTGGCCGGTATTCAGTAAGTTGTATATATATTAATATTATGAGTCATGAGTATATATTAACATGTCCAATAAAAATGGGTTTTAACTTCCATTTGCACACATGCAGATTGGTATTGCAGTAGAATGTGATTGAAATAATTTTCAGTGAGTGATATAATTTTCAGTGAGTGATATAATTTTCAGTGAGTGATATAATTTTCTGCGGTTGAATGTATATGAATTAGAAGAAAATTGATTTCCCTTGGTAATGTAACGTCCAGTAGGTGGCGATAGTGTGCACGATTATCTCGTGCATATAGGCGGGTATTGTTTATTCAGCTCTGGACATGCAACCAGTCAACACCTATTTACAACAGGTTCATTTCTTTAATTCTTTAAGATATTGTCGGTGGATATATTGGAAGTATTGTACAAAGATACTATAGAAATTTATGCTTTATTGCTTGATGTATATTATGTATCAGTGATTAGTTATGTGGAGTTTACTATTCATCAGTTGTTGTCCAGGTGCTATACAGCAATTAATATAAAGGGATATAAATTTACACTGTGTTGGTTGTTTTGTTTATATAAAAAAAGGGATTTTTGTAATAACTCATGGTTGTTTATTACATGATGTGTGGGAAAAGTAATGTGTAATGTTTATCTTATAATATGTAACCATGAAATGAATGTTAGGTGTAGTCAATGCAGTAATTAGTGAAGTGTAGAATGTTTAGTGCTGCTGTTGTTTTGATACAATCAATTACCTATAAATCACCTCATTTGCATCTTTATTCATCAGTTGTGGAATTAGCTCAATCATCAGATTTTTATGCAAGGATCCCAAGTTCTATTCCAGCTGGGATTGTTTTTTTTTGTGTTTTTTTTTAATTCTTATTTTTTTTATCAAATCTTGTTTCAATTTCTTATCAAAAGAAAGAAATAATAATAGATTAAACAAGAGGGCCATGATGGCCCTGAATCGCTCACCTGATTATAAATGAGCAACATATGTTGGATTTTTCATATTGACCTACTTTTTGACATCACATGACCCACTTTCGAGCTTGACCAAGATTTATGGAAACAGACATTCCGACCAATTTCATAAGATTGGGCCAAAAATTGGCCTCTAGAGTGTTAACAAGGTTTTTCTAAGATCTGACCTCATGACCTACTTTTTGACCCCACATGACCCAATTTCGAACCTGTCCAAGATTTTATGGAAACAAACATTCTGACCAAGTTTCATAAAGATTGGGCCAAAAATGTGGCCTATAGAGTATTAACAAGGTTTTTCTAAGATCTGACCTCATGACCTACTTTTTGACCCCACATGACCCAATTTCGAACTTGTCCAAGATTTTATGGAAACAAACATTCTGACCAAGTTTCATAAAGATTGGGCCAAAAATGTGGCCTATAGAGTATTAACAAGGTTTTTCTAAGATTTGACCTCATGACCTACTTTTTGACCCCACATGACCCAAATTCAAACTTTTCCAAGATTTTATGGAAACAAACATTCTGACCAGGCTTCATAAAGATTGGGCCAAAAATGTGGCCTCTAGATCGAGTGTTAACAATGTTTTTCTAAGATTTGACCTCATGACCTACGTTTAGACCCCATGATGGCCCTGAATTACTCACCTGATAATAAATGAGCAACATATGTTGGATTTTTCATATTGACCTACTTTTTGACATCACATGACCCACTTTCGAGCTTGACCAAGATTTATGGAAACAGACATTCCGACCAATTTTCATAAGATTGGGCCAAAAATGTGGCCTACAGAGTGTTAACAAGGTTTTTCTAAGATTTGACCTCATGATCTATGTTTTGACCCCACATGACCCAAATTGAACTTGTCCAAGATTTTATGGAAACAAACATTCTGACAAGGCTTCATAAAGATTGGGCCAAAAATGTGGCCTTAATAGTTACAAGGTTTTTCTAAGATTTGACCTCATGACCTATAAAGATTGGGCCAAAAATGTGGCCTATATACAAGATTTTACTAAGATTTGACCTCATGACCTACTTTTTGACCCCACATGACCCAAATTTGGACCTGTCTAAGATTTTATGAAACAAACATTCTGACCAAGTTTCATGAAGATTGGCCAAAAAATATGGCCTCTAGAGTGTTAACAAGCCAAATTTTTGACGACAAACGCCAGACGATGGACGCTGAAAGAAGGGCGATCACAAAAGCTCACCTTGAGCACGTTGTGCTCAGGTGAGCTAATAAAAAATAACATACATAAATAAATGAATGAAAGTGACTTATAAGGTTGTTTTAAACATGACACAATGCAGTGATAAAGTATTTTGAAATATTTTTTGAAATTTTTGGATATATGATTGAACCCAGGCCTGGTCAAGTTTGTTACACCAGTTTTTTTCTTTCCATTTTTTTGCATTTGTTTATTTGCATTTGCTTCCTCTTGATTTAAATTATAGACCCATTAAACAGATTAATTAGGTTATAAGGTCAAAGCAGTAGAAGAGAGAGAGGGGGGCAGTATACTTATTTTAAGATGTCCATTAAAACATTTTGAGTTACAAAATGACAAGAGAGACAAAATTGAAAAAAAAATCAGGTAAATAATAGGAAGTATTATATAGTTTTTAAATCATAGTTTTCCAGTATTAGAAATAAAATACACTTGGTCCTTTAAAAAACATGGCTGAATGGAAAAGCATGTATTGGCGGTCAAACTAGATTCACATTGATTTGACATTAGTTACAAATTGTTTGCTATGTCCATGGTGTAATGACTTTATAATGTAGTTAACCACTTTACTCAGATATGGTAGAGCATTGAAAACCCTTTTAAAAGTCTGTTATGAAAGTTTTACATTAAAAAGTTTAACAATTTATGTTTCATGATAATTTGCAAACTGTAACAGTTCTTTATACAGGGGACTATAGTGAAACAGTTAATACTAAGTTTTTTTTAACAAATTTGGTGACAAAATACCGGGTATAAATACATGTAAAACAAGAGCGCCAAGATGGCCTTAAAGATGCTCACCTAAGAAAAACTGCCTTCATTGCTTGTACAAGTTACTAAATTATAGCATAGTTGTACTGAATACATAATCAATCATTGGGATCATTTATAATTCCACGAACTAAACAGTGCCTGTGATCAAAATTTGAAGTCAAACTTGACTGAGAAATTATGGCTTTAAACACACAAATTTAATTATTTAAAGAGGCATAACTCCTAATTGGCCAATATCAGCCAAAATCATACTTGGCTGAAAGAGTATGGCTATAAACATTGTTCTAAAGTTTGAAGATAATTACTTCAGAAATGAAGATGCTAGCGTGAAAATAAAGTGAAATATGATATTTTTTTAATATTAAAGGGGCATAACTCATAACCTAATAGACTGATATCAGCCATAATCAAATTTGGCCAAGATATTATGGTAATAAACATTGTCATAAAGTTTGAAGATGATTGCTTAAGAAATGAAGATGCTAGAGTGCAAACAAAGTGAAATCTGGCTTTTTTTAATATTAAAAGGGGCATAACTCCTGACCTAATAGGCCGATATCAGCCATAATCCAACTTGGCTGAGATATTATGGTAATAAACAGTGTCATGAAGTTTGAAGATGATTGCTTAAGAAATGAAGATGCTAGAGTGCAAACAAACTAATTGTGGACAACGGACAGACGACGGACATTCATTGATCCTAATAGCTCATCCTGAGCACATGTGCTCAGGTGAGCTAAAAAAGAATCAAGAGCACAAAAAGTTTCCTTACAAAAACTCAAAAGCAGCAAAAAGGTTAAATTTAATATGGATCTGGGGTTTACTAGCAATTTTGCTACTTTTTGGATTTCTTTAGCATATATTCAAGAAAAGTGCAGCTTGTCAATGTTTTTTTTTAAAAACAAATGATTTAGGATATTTATGATGTCATTATAGTTCTCAGGATATTATGTTATTAGTTATAAATAACATTTATTCAAGAAATATTCAAGTTAAGCCCAAGCATAAATTGAAAATCAGTCATGAAAATAAACAACAAACTTATTAAAATACTCTTCGTGAAATATTTTCAAGCACTTAAAAGAAAACATATATTGTGCAGTGAGCATGAACCCTTCATGAACAAAAATAAAATGCTTTATTTTCAAGCATTTTCATGCAATTAATTGTCAATTCATGAATAATTTATGAATTATTGTTGATGCAAATTTCTCATTTCATTTCCCATTTCAAGAGTAATTCATGAAGTCTGTGTATACATTTGACAGTGGTTATCACAAAGTCCGTAATTCAGTAAAATGATATCTAAATTTGAACCTTGAAAACAGCATTACAGAAAATGTATAATGAATCTTTTTTTAAATAAAATCAGAGTTTCACAACTGTGAAATAACTACCATGATGCTGAACAAAAAGCAATTTGAATTTCACCTCTTCCATGATAAAAAGATGCATGACAAGTTAGTGAAATAAACACCATCCATTCTTCTGATCACCAAAGTTCTCTTATGCCAAAATATGTACGCAAATGAGTAGACCTTACACCTTAACATCCTATTCCATTTTTTGTGTTGTTCACCAGACAGCTATATCCAGACCTGCTTAAAAATATAGACAGAAAAGAAAAAAAAGTGACTTTGTAATCCTGATCAACAAGAATAAAGACAGTTTAATTAATTGAGCCAATCAAAAGACGAGAAATCATGAAGTATTAATGAGACTGTCAAACAAACACAATAGAAGGCGGACCTTATGTCACATGGAGGAGGATAAAGACAAGGCAGACACTCTGATACTTTATTGCAGTTCTTCTGATATAGAGTTCATGACTTGGTGCACTAATTGAAATATGTGTACACAAACATACCCTGAACCTCCTGCATCTGTCATACAAGAGTTCCTTGTTCATATTCATTTGTTGGCACACTTACTGCATGCTTTAACATCCTTAACTTATCAGCTAACTTGCAGTCAAGTTACTAAATGACTTTAGTATTTAATTAGATATCTGTGTTTTATAAACATCCTAAAATATATATACAAAACGTGTTTGCAGTTTAAATCTCAGAACAGGCAGGCCCTCCTTACTGACCATTATCCAACCAATCTATTATTAATCTTAATGTTTATACATGTTATTTTTCTTTAATTAGCAATCTTAATGTTTAAACATGCTATTTTTTAGCTCACCTGAGCACAATGTGCTCATGGTGAGCTTTTGTGATAGCCTTTTGTCCGTCGTCTGTGCGTGCGTCCAGCGTCAACAATTTCCTCCTAAACCGCTGAATGGATTTTGACAAAACTTCATAGGAATCATCCTTATGATGCCCTCTATCAAGATTTTTCAAATTATTTTGATTGGTTGAAAAAGTAGGTCACAGGAGCTAAAAATAGATTTTGAAAATGCAAACTTTGAAAATCTTCTTCTGCAAAACTGCAAGGCCTAGAGCTTAGATATTTGGTGTGTAGCATTGTCTAGTGGATCTCTACCAAGTTTGTTAAAATCATGCCCCTGGGGTCAAAATTGGCCCCGCCCCAGGGATCACTTGATTTAACATAGGCTAATATAGGAAAAAATTGAAAAATCTTCTTCTCAGAAACCTAAAGGCCTGGAGTTTAGAAATTTGGTGTGTAGCATTGTCTAGTGGACCTCTACCAAGTTTGTTAAAATCATGCCCCTGGGGTCAAAATTGGCCCTGCCCCAGGGATCACTTGATTTAACAAAGGCTAATATAGGAAAAAATTGAAAAATCTTCTTCTCAGAAACCTAAAGGCCTGGAGTTTAGATATTTGGTGTGCAGCATTGTCTAGTGGATCTCTACCAAGTTTGTTCAAATCATCACCCTGGGGTCAAATTTGGCTCCGCCATAGGGGTCTCCTGAATTTACATAGGCTAATATAGAAAAAACCTGAAAAATCTTCTCTCAGAAACCACAAGGCCTGGAGTTTAGATATTTGGTATTAGTATTGTCTAGCAGATCTCTCCAAGTTTTGTTCAAATCATCACCCTGGGGTCAAAATTGGCCCTGCACCAGGGTCACTTGATTTTACATAGCCTAATGAAACCAGGTGAGCGATCCAGGGCCATTTTGGCCCTCTTGTCTTAAATTAGCAATGATTCAAAACAAAAGTCTACTACATATTGCTGAATATAAGCTGAATATTCTCAGTCTAAAAAACGCCAGAGGGGTAAACGTGGTGGTAGGTGTAAAGTTTTAACAAAGCCAAAAGGTGCGAATCTTAACAACTTGATTTATCCTACAAAACACAATACACGTATCCAGTTGGGGGAAAAGGTGAACTGTTTAACACTTAACTGCAGATCTGTTGTTAACAAAGATTCATTCGTTGGCCAATACTTAAGAGAGGAAAGAGTTGACTTTGCATTATTGACTGAAACATGGTACTCTGATGATAAACATTACAACATCAATATGAAACGTCTGATCTCAATCAATATGGTTACAAAATTAGTGTTACAAATCGTCGAAACAAAATTGGTGGTGGTATTGCATTAACTTGTAAAAATGAAATCAGAATGAAGAAATTAGACCATGGAACAAAACAAAGCTTTGAGTTTGGCATATGGAAATTAATGTTCAAAAGTTTAACTATACATGTAATTGGTGTTTACAGACCCCCTTCCTTAGCTTCCTGTGAACAATTTGTCTCTGACTTTTCAAACTTTATGGAAGACATACTTTCTCAGTACTCTAATCTTATGGTCATGGGAGATTTCAATCTGCATATCAATAATGACAGTAGTACATCTACAAACTTTAACAATTGCATTCATGCAATGGGACTAGAACAACATGTACATTTCAGTACCCACACTGGTGGAAACTGGTTAGACCTAGTCATTACGGAGGCAACAAATGGTCTAGGGGTACTTAAATGTGAGCAGGGTCCGTTTCTCTCAGATCATTGTGTTGTGAAGGTTGTCATCAATGTCAAAAAAGAAAACATTACCAGCAAAACTGTGAAATTTAGAAACTGGAAAAGTGTATCTCACTCAGGCTTTTCGGACAATTTCGCAAAGATATCAGTTGATAGTGAAGATGTTGATACTTTTGTAAATTTGTTTGAAACAGAAATTCAGTCTGGTTTATTGACAATATTTTGAAACTTAAACAGATTTTACGTAAAAAAGAGAGACTTTGGAGAAAACACAAACAACCAAAGCAATTTAAAGATTTCAAAGTGGCATATACTGTCATGAAATTCATTGTGAAAAGAAACGCGTGATTAATGATAAAATAACCAATGCAAAAGGTGAATCAAGAAAACTTTATAGTTTAGTTTCGGAACTTACTGGTACTAAAACAGAAAATCTTATGCCTCAATCCCAAAGTGATGGTGATCTGGCAAATAAGTTTGCCGATTTCTTTATGGACAAAATTTCTAAAATTCGCCAAACACTTAACAATTTTCAGAACTTTCAACCTCAGGTGAAACAAGTCCCATGTTTTGATAACTTCGAAGATCTCACAGAGGCAGACATAAAATGTCTTATCAATGAACTAAACACAAAATCATTCCAGCTAGATTTTTTACCCACCCATATTCTAAGTCATATTTACATGAACTATTACCTACGGTAACTAAACTAGTCAATCTTTCGTTGAGACAAGGGGGTTTTTCCTTCACACTGGAAACAAGCTATTGTTAGGCCTTTACTTAAAAAGGCTGGACTCAAACTTCAGTTTTCTAACTACAGACCTGTTAGCAATTTATCATTTCTTTCTAAGTTAATTGAAAAAGCTGCTTTACTTAGATTAAGTAATCATGTCAATAACAATGATCTTCTACCTACAAACCAGTCTGCATATAGGTGTTTTCATTCATGCGAAACTGCTCTTGTTAGACTAGTAAATGACTTGTTGGAGGGTATGGAGAAACAAGAAGTTACAGTCGATCTCAGTGCGGCCTTTGACACTGTCGACCATGGTATTCTACTAGATGTGTTACGAAGCCAGTATGGAGTGTGCGGCACAGCATTAGCTTGGGTCAACTCTTATCTTCGACCACGTAGTTGTCGTGTATGTGTAAATTTGACCGAGTCATCTTCACCCCTCTAAAATGCAGTGTGCCTCAGGGCAGTTGTCTTGGACCTTGGCTTTATCTTGCATATGCTGGAACTTTATTTGATGTAATTCCACCAACTATATCTGTATATGGATTAATAACAAATATCCAACATTTTTTTTATTCAAATTAAGCCATCATGTGACTTATTATCCGGGTAATTGATAACATATAGTTTGCTGTCTGCGCAAAATACTAAACCTGTAAGTTGTATTAACTTAAATAAAAAATATAAATAGATTTTTGTTTGAAAATATGTCATTTTAAATAATTCAGATGAGTTTGATCTACAAAATAGCTAATCAAATACGAGTTCAAGATTTTAATGAAATTGACGTGCATCTTAAACATTGTCCAGAATTTACACAAGAAGTCACATGATGTCTTAATTTGAATATTAGAGCATGGTTGACATTTGTTTTGATCATATGGGACAGCGAAAACAACTCGTCATTCTCACGCGCAAACGGTGTAAAAGTAAAATACCCCGAAAACTTGTTATACCCCGAAAACTGGTTAGTCAACCATACTATATGATTTTTTCCCCCTGTTATTATTATCTGCATAGTTAAAATATATACGTATATATATATATTTTTATCATGTAAATATTTCAAGTTGTGTTGTATATGTCTTATGGATTTTATATTTTATGCATACAATGTACAACGCCATTGAATATGTATTCATCATAGAAATAGGCGTTTAACCAAATTAAACAGTTTACTGTTTACATATAACTGGAATTTTATAATAGTTCAACTGCGGAACCCCCAAAGAGGAGGAGGTGGGGTTTGGAGGGGGCCCTATATTAAGGGGTGCTTAGGCAGTATATGAAAAATTTAGAACTCTTTCTTCAAAATTATAACAATGTTATTTTTACTCACAAATCGGAACACAGCCTACATTTTGGTTACAGTCCACCTTTTCGTTTTATAATGGTCACAACTAATTTTGTATATCAGGGTGTAAAATATATCAATATGACTTAAACTGGTTGATAAAAAAAAATTGTCGAGTTGATCAATTATTTATGTTTGCCAAGATGGACAAAGGCATGTATTTTAGACAGTGCATGGATTCAGCTCTAAGTAGCAATAAGAAATAAAATTGCTTGCGGCACACTCCAATGTGTACATGGTGTCGGATTGCTAAGGCAGAGGGTCCTAAGTTTGAATCCTATCTTAGTGAATTTTTTGTTGAATTTTTGTTTCCATTACATTTTTTTATTCACATGGCTAGCATATTTACAATTCCTAAATTTATAGACAAATACGTGTTTTAGTATCATTTTTAAACAACAGCCCATATAGTAGTTTACAGAGCCAGTTCCAGATGTTCAGGTTAGGGAGGGGCGCCATATTAAAAAAAAAAAAAATGCAGGCGGCGATAATGCAAGCACCTTGCCATTTTGACCGAGCCGTGGGAAGGGTTAGTTACATATGAGCTGGGGATCCAGGGGAACTCCCTGCAAAATTTTTGAATTTAAAGCTGTGAAACAGTGCATTCTTATGAGATTTTGGGGGTTGTGTGTCTACAATTATATATGGTCGGTTTAAACAAGGACAAAGCTATTCTTGATTGTTTTTATCCTACATTTAGCAGTTACCTTACACATCTGCATATTAAAGGCATACATTCACAATGCAGTTTTTTTTCTATATAGACAAAAAAGGAAAATTAAAACTAGCCATGTCGGATAATTTTTTAAGACTTTGCACGATTATAGAAAATTACACTAAAAACAAATTTATGGGGAAAAATTGGCGGTCAACATTCTACTTTTTTAGTTATCTGCCCCTGAAAGTGAGGTTTTGCTCTTTTATGTCGTTTTCAAGGGCAGATAACTCAAAATCAAGCCGATCAATACTTATTTTATTTCATATGATTGTTTCTTGTTTTATTTCAAGTCATTATGCAAAGTTTAAAATAATTATGTTTAATAGATTTTTCACTATACTTCAGCAAATAAACATACTGCGTTTTCCTTGAAAAAAAATGAAGAAAAAATTCTACATATTTGCGTATGCGACTATAGTATAAAATCTGTTGCATAGAATTTCTTAAACTTTTACACAGTGACAAAGAACACAGTACCAAACAATGAGTTGAAATTAAATGAAGTGTTGCTAGTCCATAATACTGAGTTATCTGCCCATGAAAATGACTGAAAAGAGCAATGAACTTCCTTGTTTAATATTTGGACTGATCTATAAACTTAATAAGACAGTGTCAAACCACAATGATGTCATAGGAAGAAAGCATACATGTGGTGTACCAGCAGAAACCTGGGGTGTAAAATTCCACTTGCCCACTCACCCTGTCCAGTAAAAATTAGTGTATGTTGAATGAATATTATAGCTGGGTATCACCAGCAAAAAAGTATCACAATGTATCACTGTATTGAAGGCCCGATACGATACAGTATCATGATACTTGATAATATATATATATTTATATAATGTAGTTATAACATGGCAAACTAATAGTTTTCTGCTGTAAATTAGAAGTAAAATATTGTTTGCTGTTCAAAGTGATGGTTTATTATCAGCTGTTCAGACTGTTGCCTGGAAAGCATCAGGTGATGACTTTTCAAATGAGCTGACATGTTCGTCCTGTTTCCACTTTATTTCAGTTGAAGTTTGCAATGGGTGTACATAACTTTGGTTTTATTACCCTTTATAAACCCAAAATGCCTCCATACAATGGATTTAAATGCAGGTGGTGGTTTTTCGATTATAAATAATGTTTTTTTAAAGTTAATTTTTATTTTAAAAAATCTTATTTTATTTATTTTGAAATCTAGTCAAGTTAGTCTACCAGTCAATCTTGTCAACAAAATCAAACACCGACTTTTGAAAATGGACACGTTTTGCTTAAGATATAAGGGGCAGGCCAAGCAGCATATTCAGTTACGCTGGTTTGCACCAAAAACTTTGTCCATTGAAGTAATGTTTAAGAATCGATTCTTGAGGTAAGAAACACGATTCTGTATCGACGGGCAAAAATGGCGGTATATCGATGCATCAATGAAATTGGCCCAGCTCTAATGAATATTGTGATTTTCTTTATTTAAATTACTATCTCAAATTTTGAAAGGGCTGAGCAGGGCAAGTGATAACTATAGGAATTTTACTCCCCTGCAGTATAAGTTCAGAGTTTGGTGCAAAATACCTCCATAGTTTCAACACTTTTGCATATGGTACTACCTTTGTTGAAGATAAGTAAACAGATATGTCAAAATGTTTCATATTATCCAGTTAAAAAATGATAAAATTTTCTTTATTTAAATTACTATCTCAAATTTTGAAAGGGCTGAGCAGGGCAAGTGATAACTATAGGAATATATATATTATTAGTCTAAATTGTACATATTTGTGTTCCACATCAGCTGTTCTCAAAAGGATACAACTATTTAATACTGTTGTCCCACACACCATCTCATTTTTCTTAAATATTAAAGGTGAATTTGGAACAAATAAATCATTTATAACCAAAATATATCTGAATAAACAAAATCTGAACAAAACTTTCTCTTTTCAAATTTTATAATCATTTAATGTTCAAAAAGTTGAACAAACCAAGACAGAAAAGAGCATAAGGGATGTCACAATGGGCTTGATCATTAAACAGTTGGAGTGTATAATAGCTAATCAGTTGAATAAAACAAAAGAGGTTAAACCTGGTGAAGAAAAAGTTGTGAACCACATCTGGGGGTGTTAAGACATTTAAAAAATAGACCTATGAATGAGAATGATGGCAAACTTGTATCATAAGTACAGCTTCACTACATCTGGCAGGTGTGCATACTTAGCTAGTGTTTCATCATTTTTAGACTGGCAGTATCGCCAGTCTTACACAGCAGTAAATGGAACCTCACTCCAAACAATTCGAGGGCTCAGCACACAACGGTCGTAACTTACAAGTTACGACCGTTTTGTGCTGAGCCCTCGAATTGTGAAAAAAAATCAAAGCATCCAAGAAACTGAGAGACTGCAGGCGGGGGTTATCATGAAACAACTGTGTTCAGCTGACTTACTACTAGTGACTAGAGTTGCAGGAAAACATGACATTTGCCCCTTACCAAGTTAACGCTTGAATAAGAATCATAGCTTTTTCACTATGTAAATCCTCATGACAGTCTCTCAGCACAATATTGATTAGGGGCCGCCGTGGCCGAGCGGTTACAGTCGTGGACTACAAATCTCTCAGCCCCTCACTGCTGTGGGTTTGAAACCCGGTAGGGACTTCAGATTTTTCATGTGAGGAAGCCTTCCAGCTGGCTTGCGGTAGGTCGGTGGTTCCACCCAGGTACCTCTTTGTACTCTGGGTCTTCCTCCACCTGTACTTAGCTGGACGTCGCTATATGATTGACATACTATCGCAGTGACGGTAAACCCAAATACAACAACAACAACAATATTGATTAGTAGTAAGGCAACCAATTAAAATGCTACTTATACAAATTGGCAGTCTCCTAGGTTGGGACATATGAATATAGAATCCCTGGTTGGTATAACTAAAATCTTAATCTTTGTGGAAAGTTAAGAACATGTTACATCCACACCATAAATTCTCAGAACTATACCATTAAAAGTATTTTGAAATTGTTACATGCTTACCAGAAATAGAAATCCACACATATATATGGATAGTGGCACAAAGCTACGTCTTGGTAATTTAAATCTCTGATGGTGGTTAAAAGCAGCTCATATGTTGTGTCCACCACACTTAAAAAAAAAAAAAAAAAAAAAAAAAAAAAAAAAAGACGTTGGCTGGAATAATACATTATTATTACTACATTATTAGTAGATACTGACCAAACATGCAATTATTGAGACTAATCCAAAGAAATGAAGTTGACCGATACGTTTTCTTTGCTGCAGTACTGGATATATCATATTTCACGAGCAGCACCATTTTATAGTTTTAGGGCTGGAGGCGGAGCTTGATATGGATGAATACATATTACATATGTAATAGTACATGTCAGACGAATACATAGAAGATAGTGCAGGTCAGATGAATTCACATAAGATAGTGCATGTCCGATTCGTCGGAAATGTAATAATAGTTTGATCAAACTTACTCTTTGTAGTTGCCTACCTCACCTTGTACATCCGAAATAGCGCGCTTTATCGCCGCGTGTCTCGAGAGTTGACTAGAGAGAGCGCCCACCTGTCACACGAGTTCCGGACAGTTTCGATGAGGCTTCGGAGGATTTTACTTTCCAAATACATTTAGTAAAGCTACTGATTTTAGCTACAGCGAGTGTAAACAGGGACTCTAGGCCTTTATAACAGAGGACGGATGCATAATTAAAGTCTTTTTTTATAGTTTAATTAAATAAAGAGAGGGAGAGAGAAAAGAAGAAAGACAGGTATAAAACTGGTCCGTTGAATAAGCACGACATGAGAAAGAGTTGAGATGACGAATCATTAAAACATTATTGCCTCGTGTACATGTAGGATTAACCCGTGATGTATGCCAGTAAGGGTTTTCTTGTTCTTTTGAAAATTGACTTCAAGATCAAAACATGTAGAATGATTGCTAACAGATTGATCATAGACATATTAAAAAGAGTTTTGATTGATTCCCTTAATTGCGGCTCGCTGTGTGGTCGATCAACCTCACTGACGTCTGTTTATGAACAAGAAAGTAACTAAACAAAATAACCATATCAATACTATGTTAATTCAGATATCAATTGGAACTTTAACAAGAAAAGATTAAAACAATGTTTTATTGGACGGCTTATAAGAAGCATAATGTCCCCCTCTTAAAGTCTTTATTATTATGTTATTGACCTTATAATCTTACCTGTCTATGCACAGGACTTTCATACTAAAAAAATTCTCTTTATATTAGGTCTATTTATATATAGAGAGGCAGTTATTATTTTATGAATTTGGATAAATTATGCAAAATTCAAAAACAAATATGGTACCTGGTATATTGGAGGACTAAAAAAAATCAAAACCACTCGGTAAAAGTCTTTAATTTGGCAAGATCAACCAAAATAGATCTACTTCTAGAAAATTCGGGTAAACTTTGAAACATGTCTCTCAGTTATGAAGAGTTAAGTGATAAAGGGCGTATTTTGATTATCAAAAAAAAAAAATAATAATAAAAAAAAATAATGATGAAAAGAAAAAAAAATAGACCAGTATGTTAAATGAGGTTGGTGTGGTAAGAATTTATTACACGTTTCAAGAATTTTTATTTGAAACAACCAGAGCTTGTTTGCTGAATGTCATTATTTGTTTATAATCAATAATCAGTAGAGTAGCAAAATATTTTTTTTTTCGAAAAATGATACCTAGATAACAACAGTAAATTTTGTTTAGATTTTGCATAGAGGTGTACGTATAGGCATACAACACAATAACAACATGTCGGACCGTCCCCGGTGGCCGAGTGGTTAGAGCGTCCGCCTCGGGAGCGGGAGGTCGTGGGCTCCCTTGCTTGGCGCTCAGCATATAAGGGTAGTTGCAGGACTGGTTGGCCCGGTGTCAGGATAATGTGACTTGGTGTGGTATCATGCCACATGTCTACGGCGTGATACTGCTGTGTGGCAGCACTATATCTGTCTCAAGTAGACATCGTCTTCAAATGACTGAAATACTGTCGATAAGACGTTAAACCCAACAAACAAACAAACAACATATCGGGCTTTTATCTGTGACATTCAGGCGCTTAATTGTTATATACACAGTATAAATCTGAACGCGTCTGACTGATTTGGACTAAAGCAGTCACAGTCACTATGTGATGTGCTCTATCAGTAGGGGGTCTCGGAAACAGCAGGGGCCTGGTGACTGGTCGGGTGAGGAACAAGGGGCACACGATGGGGATTTCCACTACAGAGCACAAAAAATAACCCAAATCACGACAATTTCATCGAAATATAACCTAGAAAATTGTATGACCAAGCCAGCTGGGGGGCACGTGTCACCTGTGCCCCCTCCCCCCGGTGAATCGGGCCTACCATAGCTGAATGTTGTCATACTGAACGCCACACCAGTATGACAAACCGTCTGCAACCGGTCGCTTACATTCATCTATGGAGTTGTCTTAAGACCATATACCGTGCTCCTTATGCTGTACATGGGTTTACGTCAACATCGTTGTTTATGACACTGAGATAGTTTCATAGCTGGTTGCATACGGTTTGTCATACTGAACGCACGCCTGGTCTTTGGGCAAAGGATAAGCTGCCAATCTCTGTTATTTATACGTCTCTTGTACAGTATCAGTGTTGCTCATATAACCATATTTTGCAACTATTATTTTGCGAGACTTTCTGATATTGCAGAAAAAAAGATATTTGAATGACGTTGGCTACATTAATAACAGTATACAAACTTGAATAAACTTTACATAATTTCGAATCTGTTATCATGATTATTACATTCAGCATGTGAAAGTATGAAAAGATAATTTCATTTAAACCATGATACGAACACACACACACAACACTATATTGATATCATATATTCCTTTTGCTAAAGAACGGGAAAGATATCAGCATTATGTACACATGGTAACAATATTGTGATATTGAAATCATTAACAAATGTCCATGGATAATTATGATACACAGGCCCGGATTCACCGGGGGGGGCCGAGGGGGCCTTGGCCCCCCCCCAGCTGCCCTGGTTATACATTTTTTTCTAGGCTATAAAATCCATGGATTACATAATGTCTGAGCTGTCTAGAGGAAATCCCCATTGTTGGGCCCCATACTGAACCAACTGCATAACCACCTGACCAGCCAGACTCCTATTGTCTTATGGCCCCCTGCTGTTTATGTGTAGGTAATCCGAATCGGCAGTCATCCATGACTTAGTGATAAGCATGTGTTTAAGGTACTGTGTATGCAAATTTATTGACACCTTCACTGATTCACAGGCTATTGTCGAGTGATACATAAGGACATCTCGTCTGCCGAGCGATCTAATGATTGAAGAAAAATAGGCAATTACAAAAACTTTACAGTAAAACTATTCTAGACAGGTGATGTTTAGGATAAGCATAAAAATCGATTAGTATAAAATTAGCCACTAAAAACAACAACTAAGTTGGACATTAAAATGTAATTGCTATCGAAATATTTTCACTAAAGCCCAAAAATATTATTGATTTAACAAATAACTTTGACTAAATCTAATCAACGAAATTTTAAATTCACTTTTCTCTACATCTATAAAATTTTAAATCTTGAATTAAAAGCGGGCAATTTAACTGCCAGGTTGATGAACTTTCAGGTATGAAAAATTGCCGATTTTGTTTTTGAAAAAATTAAAAAGCTATTCTGCAGGGAAGATGCATACCTATCGCTAGCCATGTAAATTAAACTTTTTCAGAAATGGGTTGTGTTTCTAAATGTCATCAGCTATACTATTTTTGCATAACTTGTAAGTATTATTTTAACGAAGCAGGTAAATTCTTCTTAACTAACTCTCTCAATATAATATATAAATACAAAAAGTAGGTCTATACATCATCATGTTCACTTTTCTTATTATTTACGAATATAATAATAATAATTATTATAAAAAATGTGTATTTTAGATTTATGAATATAATTAAGAAATGAAAGAAATTGAAAATTGTTAACTGCCATATTTTGGGACAATGTATGTGTAGATTATGATTACTAATTCAAATCAAATCCAGGGAATCAGTTATTGTTCAATGTTACTGATAAGTCAATGAATACTAATGCACAGAATACACAATTTATGTGCAAAATAAAACGGATATTAAAGATTTTATATTAAATATCAACATCTATTGTTTGTTTTGTCACTGATTAAACACTAAGAAAACCCAAAATTTTTCAACTAAAACTAAAAATGTACAAAAAAAATGACACACAAAAGGGGCCCACACCTACCCTATAACGTGCGCCTGATTTTTTTTCTGAGAATTTCTGTGTGAAGACTGCTTCCAGATCGACAATTTGACAGCCAATATCATTAAGGTCGAACTCGAACCTATTCCCTTCCACAATTTTGACAAAATGATTATGTTTAACGTGAAAATTGATTTTTTTCTCAGTCTTTGACAACACTGTCTTTTACACTGTGAGTCAAAAACTAATGATCACAAGTCACTTTTTGTGGGGGTTCAGGAAACCCTTATTAAATATTTTATGCCAGTTTATGCCCCCCCCCCCCCCCCCGTTATTTTTATTTTATTAGTCCCCTACCGGCTTCGCCGAAGGGGACTATAGGTTTGCACTCCGTCCGTCCGTCAGTCCGTCAGTCATACACATGTTTTCCGGACTTTTTTTCTAAACGCTTGCAGATATTCATCTAATTTTTGGTGTGTGAGTCTACCACCATGACTTACAGATCAAGTTTGAGTTTGTTCCGGTCCATTGATTTTTGACGGAATTACGGCCCTTGGAATTAGAAAATTTCGTTAAAATAGCAGTTTTCCGGACTTTTTTTCTAAACGCTTGCAGATATTCATCTAATTTTTGGTGTGTGAGTCTACCACCATGACTTACAGATCAAGTTTGAGTTTCGTTCCGGTCCATTGATTTTTGACGGAATTACGACCCTTGGAATTAGAAAATTTCGTTAAAATAGCAGTTTTCCGGATTTTTTTTTCTAAACCTTGCAATATTCATCTAATTTTTGGTGTATGAGTCTATCACCATGAGTTACGGATCAAGTTTGAGTTTCGTTCCGGTCCATTGATTTTTGACGGAATTACGGCCCTTGGAATTAGATTTTTTTTTTTAAATAGCAGTATCTCTGCACTCAGGTCTTCCTCAACCTGTAATTAGCTGGATGTTGTTATATATATATATATGACTGAAATAAACAGGTTGTGTTTGTGTGTGTGTTGGGGGGTCTTAGTTTTCCATTTGCCGGTAGGGGACTTAGTATTGCCTAAGCAATACATTCATAATACTTGTTTATTTTTGATCGGGGCGTGTAAATGCAATTGTAATCAAAGTTTTACGATTGCACAGCAGTTATTCAATAACATGACTTTGCGCCGGTAAAAGATAACATTATATCGCTCAATGCTTAAGGCTCGGTCCCACTTGGCATTTTTTTTTTTGCCTCGGGGATGGGATGCATACGCACTTCCGATGGAAATAGTGTCGCGAGCCATGTGGAGTCATCGGGAGGCCTCGGGTGTACTGCAAAAAGAATTCATTGAAATTTTCCCGATGTGTTCTCGATGTTTTATCGGGAAAACAAGCCGGGAAAATATCCGCAGAGAAGCTCCGGTCAGCATTCACGGAGCTTCCGCGATTTTTTTCCTCCGATGAATCCCCGATGCGTCTGTGATGTCTCGCCGAAGTATCAGGGGGGCATTCGGGGATATTAGGCGGCCTTTCTGTGACACATTTCCGATCTTAAAAAAAATAATGGCAAGGGTTGAAAAGCGCACCCAGAAATAAGTTTCTGTTTTGGCAAGTCTTAGACTGAGACGGTCAAAAAGGCCATTTGACATTGCTTAGGACATCCCCTTAAACCCCCCAAAAGTCTTCTCTGGACTTTGTCGCTTAATTCCACCATCAAATTTTCATACTCTCAATAATCTTCCCCGAGACACGTAGGATGGTTCGCAAGATCCCCTAATCTACGGGGATATTCCCCCGATGATGTTACAAACTCAGTGAAACTCCGGGACACCTTCGCCGATCATCGGAGGAGGTCCCCTGGTGCTTTTCCGAACATCGGGACTCAAGGCTATTGTGTCATAGCTGAAACAACAGTGAATGTTCAACGGACCAATCCCGAAGCCTAATAATTGTCATTTTTCAACGGACTGCTCAGTCTTTTTTTGGCTCAAACATCGGGAGCCATCGGTAGAAAAAAAATGTTTATTTCCACATCACCGATTATTTTTTTCCCCAGTGGGACCTAGGCCTTCAAGTTTCAAATATATCGGATTTAAAAACAAAAACAACAACAACAACAACAAAAACATTCACTATTATCCCCAGATACCCTTCAGAATGCATCTCCATCCCACTAAAAACTTTTTTTTCCGGGGGAGCATGCCCCCGATCCCCCTACCACTCCTATCACATTCGGATTTTGGCCCCCCCAGCAGAAAATTTCTGGATCCGGGCCTGATACATATGTAATCACCTTCATAAATTATTCATCTTTGTCATTCTTCATCATGTATCCGTTACAACAATATCAGTACACAAGTAGGCAGGTTTTTACTTGTAGATCAAATATTGACGACCTGACGACAAGGTTCACGCATCGAACAGTTTATCCAAAGAAATGAAAACAACCGAGGTAGCCAGTCTGTCGAATTTTATTTAGAAATATGTTTTATAGTCAATGTTATAGAAACAGTTCATAGATCAGGACCGTTAACGGTCTCGTGATTTTCTTTAATTACACGTGCTTCCATTTAAGTACTATTGTTCACTTAAGCGGTAATTTCTTTTCTGGGTTCAAAATGTAGATTGGGGATGTCTTTATTCAGCATTTCATATTAGATTATTGTCATGTTTGGCCTATACATTAAGCACATTTTTTTCAATATATCACATTGCAAACCTTTAAAATCATAACATTATTAACTCGCTCATTAACTGACATACACAAGTAATATAGTAAATAGGACAAACCCGTCATCACTTTCTTTTGGCATACAAAGACTTACAGAGTATAACCCGTCTCAATCACAGAGTATAACATGCGGAAACTTTGTTTTATTATACATAGAGTATAACCCGTCCACACTTTGTAACGTCAATCATAGAGTATAACCCGTCCTCACTTTGTAACGTTAATCTTAGAGTATAACCCGTCCTCACTTTGTAACGTTAATCATAGAGTATAACCTGTCCTCACTTTGTAAGGTAAAACATAGAGTATAACCCGTCCTCACTTTGTAACGTTAATCATAGAGTATAACCCGTCCTCACTTTGTAACGTTAATCATAGAGTATAACCCGTCCTCACTATGTAATGTCAATTATAGAGTATAACCCGTCCTCACTTTGTAACGTTAATCATAGAGTATAACCCGTCCTCACTTTGTAACGTTAATCTTAGAGTATAACCCGTCCTCACTATGTAATGTCAATTATAGAGTATAACCCGTCCTCACTTTGTAACGTTAATCTTAGAGTATAACCCGTCCTCACTTTGTAACGTTAATCATAGAGTATAACCCGTCCTCACTTTGTAACGTTAATCATAGAGTATAACCCGTCCTCACTATGTAACGTTAATCATAGAGTATAACCCGTCCTCACTATGTAATGTCAATTATAGAGTATAACCCGTCCTCACTTTGTAACGTTAATCTTATAACCCTCCTCACTTTGTAACGTTAATCATAGAGTATAACCCGTCCTCACTTTGTAACGTTAATCATAGAGTATAACCCGTCCTCACTTTGTAACGTTAATCATAGAGTATAACCCGTCCTCACTTTGTAACGTTAATCATAGAGTATAACCCTCCTCACTTGTAACGTAACCCGTCCTCACTTTGTAACGTTAATCATAGAGTATAACCCGTCCTCACTTTGTAACGTTAATCATAGAGTATAACCCGTCCTCACTTTGTAACGTTAATCATAGAGTATAACCCGTCCTCACTTTGTAACGTTAATCATAGAGTATAACCCATCCTCACTTTGTAACGTTAATCATAGAGTATAACCCGTCCTCACTTTGTAACGTTAATCATAGAGTATAACCCGTCCAAACTTTGTTCAGTTAAAGAGTTTAATTCGTTTACTCATCGTTTATCATATGTAACATATACCTTGTCGAGTTTGTTCTGTTATTCATTGGTATAAATTATTAACACTTTGTTCTGACATTGTTTAAATTATTTAAAAATGATGTCACTAAAATGAAATAAAATAAGAATAACATTTTGCTAACATAAATATTTTGAATAATTTGATAATCATATAATGATGTTTGTCATTTTGTTCACTAAATTGCATTGTTTATTTGTTAAGAAATAAAATGGCTTTACCAAGTATGTTATACTCTAGAAATAAAGGGTTTTTAACGATAATACGATGCACATCATTACTTCCATCATTTAGCTATGTGCTTGAAATTAATATTGTTTCTTAATTTGATTTTGCAAAAATATTTCTTTTATATTATTTGTATAAAATAATAATATTACATGTTATTTGTAATATCTTTATTGTAAGAAGCGATCATATTTGGCAATTCCATTCAGCCATATAATCCTCTAAACATATACCGGTATAGGATAAAATATGTAGGCGTTGGAAGTGAATAAAATGAAGATGATTAAATATATGTTAAAGGTATGAGTGTATGTTAACAAATTAATATAAGCCATGTCACCTCCTATTGATATTACGTAAAATACTGTGAAAGAAATTGTATGCATACTTTCGTATACCATGTATTGTATGTCTAAGGCAAATAGTACATATATAACGTATATGAAAAGTAAAATTAAAAGTCGATAAACGGTAATACACGCAGATTCACGAAATTTATATATGAAATTGCAAAATAGTTCTACCTCAAAGTGAGATACATATTTACAAGTATGAATCTCAGTTTGACTTTAGTTTGTCGATCGAAAGCTAAGATTTCAGATCCAATGGGATATCACGTGAATAATGAATGTTATCCTGGGACAAGTGTCACTACAAGGAAATGAACAATGATCAAACACGAGCATCTTGAGGATTTGAAGTGGCCAGTATGGACATTTATTGAATATTTACAACTTCGACAGTGTTCCAGCGGCACAATTTTCCAAATATTTCATACGATACAACATGCGTGTTTACATTTGTTCATTTTATGAATATTTGTTTATTTCTTTGTGCATGTTTTAAATGCTGGTTTTATTCGTCTTGATTGTGTTTATTTTCCTTTTACATTACTTATATTATTATTTTACAAAAATTCGGAGAAAAATAAGAAATATAACAACACCTTTTATAAGCAGTCATATTCAACCTCCATACTTGTGTTCTTTACTTATGTATTGGAATCTTTGATTAATTTGAGTCTTATCTAGAATGAATTTTCTCTGTCTTTAAATCAGATTCTTCCCAAATTCATGTAACCTTATCAAAATAAACATTCCTTGAAATAATGTTGTTTTTTTCCCTTTTTTCTTTTCAAAAAGACCATGAGCCTTAATGCTTCAATATAAACATAATTAACACAATAACGTTTAATTGGACGTGATTTGGCATTAATGAACATGTGTTTAATTGGACGAGGTTCACGCTCAAACCTGTCAGCATTTTCATTATAATGGCTGGAATTATAAAAAAAAGGTTAGCTTCAAATTCATATGTGCATTACGATAATATCCATAGGTGCAGCTCTCCTTTAGTATCTTACAATATACCATTAAAATGAGAAAATAAGACACAGTGGAAAACAAAGAGTCAATGATGGGCACTAATGGCTGTGATATGTCGGTAATGCCGTAATGTTCCATTTCGCTTCGAGTAACAGAAATGTCAATATAACACCAATTTATGTAATTGACTATTCTGTTTGTTTGCCAAATGGTGGTTATAATACTGTGTGTATAGTCGATATCTACTTAATGCCCGTTGCTATATTAAAGATCCTAGTTTCACACTATGTAAACATTTATTGCAGCCTTAGTTTCACCCTTCAATAAACGTCTTCCAGCCCCTTGCGCACATATACACACTATACAATCGTACAGTTCGCTGCCGTATGCTAATTAAAGAGTTTAATACTTGATTCTACCACTCGTACACCTAGTGGTACCGCGGCCAAGTGGAAGAGTGCAAGGGTTGCGAGTTCAAACTTCTAGCACTTTTTGTTTGTTCGTTTGTTTCACTTTTGCAAACGAATGTTTAAGGATGTATACTGGAATCACTCTGTCGGTCTGTCACCCCCAAAAAGAATTTAACTTTTGTCATAAGTGACCTATCTCGACCAAATTTGTGACATTTATACTTTATGTAAATATTAAGCGTTTCATGATAGATGAGTCAAGGTCAACTTTTGTTACTGTTTTCTGTTTACGAAATACGCCTTTGTTCATAACTTTTGTCAGGAATGAGATATTATAATTAAAAATCGTATTTGTAAATTTTAGGTAAAGAGAAAACTTCGATATGCTGTGTAGGTCTAATAGGTCAATGCCACTGATACTAAATTAGATTGTCACCAAAACTGAATTTACTTACGAACTTTTATCAGGTTTATGATATTGTAATTAAGTTTGGAACATAGCCCTCTATAGCTTGTGTGAAGATAAACACTTGAAAGCTTTGTAGAGATGTTGGGTCAATGTTACCAAATCATCTTAAGGTTAATTTTTGACTGGTCTTTCATGAGACTTGTTCAGAAATTTTCCCCATTTACTTAAGTCCATATTTACTGCTTTCAACATTTAGAACATGCTTCCATACTGTGACAAAGCAGTATGTGGGGGTTTTAGTCACCTTTGTGTCAGTTCTAGTTTAAACGAAGTTCATTGGCTTTTGGTTTTGTAAAGATATAACCATATGTTTGTACATGTGCAAACAAAAGGGTTGGGCCACAAGGGACCATGTATATATACAGTCATTTTGTTTTTCGTTTTTCTTACTTGAAATTGAAAACAAACTCATTTTCGATACCAAATTTAGTGTATCATTTTTTTTTCTATTTCAAATACGAAAACACACACACACACAACACACACACACAAGAAAAACCGAACAAACCAAAACACACACACACACACACACACACACACCACAAGAATATAAAACTACAACACAACAACAAACAAACGAAAAACAAACCAAAATTCATTTTCGTTTTACAATATAACACACGAAAAATAATTATATTAAAACCAACAAACAAAAACTATACTATCACGGACACCTGGAAATAGGATACGTACACCAAGTGTAATTCGCTTTTGGTCACGTAGGCGCTACGTATAGGTTAGTTCATAGTTGCCTTTAACCACACTTTAACCACACGATATTGACATCAGTGAGTATGTTGTGCAGTTAAAAGCAACTATGAACTAAACCATAGACTTGACTATTTGAGTTTACCGTCACTTCGACAGTATTTCAGTCATATAGCGACGTCCAGCTAATTACAGATGGAGGAATACCCCGAATGCACGGAGGCATCCGGTAGAACTACCGACCTACCGCAAGCCAGCTGGAAGGCTTCTTCACATAAAAATCCGAATGACCCTGCCGGGATTCGAACCCACGCGGTGAGGGGCTGAGTGAGTGTTAAAGCCAGCGACTTTACCCTCTCGGCCACGGAGATATACATTGTGCTTATATATAATACATATTTATGAAATGATAATGGTGTCCAAGCCTATCTTTTTGATATACTAAGTGTTATGCATTAGCAAACGAAATAATGCTGAAACTTTTTTAGATGAAAATTAATATTTTAATTTCTTAATGATTTACGTTGATGCCAAGTATACAAAAGTTGGTTCAAATCAATGAACTGTGATTTGAATTGAAAATGTTTATCTGCTAAACAAAATTACCAATGTTTGGTTGAAATGACAAGATAAAGTTATATAGAAACCTAAAATAATTGGTGTACTGTCACGAAAATATGCACTGCAAGAGTTTGTGACATTGAACTCTGTACTGTGCACATTGCATCATAGTTCTAAATACATCATTGCAAATCAAAACTTCATTTCCAAACACAGCTTTTTACCGACTTTACCGACTAATTAGATGTGTTAAACAGAAAAAATATATGGTATCATATGTATAGCAATTTTATCAACACTTTCAATAGACCCATTGTTTCATGACAAAACTATTTAACTATTTATTTTAAACATTGAACACATACGTCTCGGATACCATTCAGGGTCAATAAACAGTGAAAATATATAAACAATATATGAACAATATAAACAATAACTTAAATAATTTGAATAAAAATTCCAAACATTTTTAGAGGTACCATTTAAAATATAATTAATTAAAGAGAAAGAGGTTTCTGTGAAAATTCTTCAGATATAGATTGTAAAAAGAATATCTGATTGCATTTAAACGCTATCATTAATAAAAGGATTGCTCGTTAAGAATGTTAAGATTGAAATCACCTGTTACAATAATATCATTTATACCTATGTCGACAGCTTAATGTGTAGAGCTAACAATATGTTAATGTGGTATAGCATTTACATTAGTTTGTCTATAAAAATTCACCGAAAAGAATAGATTTGGTATGGTATGGAGAATAGGTTCACCCCATGTACACCTAACTCCTAATGACTCTAATCAGTTCCTCCTGTGAAGAGAAGATATTCTTTTTATGTATAGTAGGCTAGTACACCACCATGATTTCCACATGCACAAAGCATTACAAAAAGTGGAAATGAAATAGACAAAACTAGACTTACTAGAGTATACGTGAATTTAATTATTTGAAATATGCATGAATCTCGCTGTAGGCATGTTTTTTTTTATTCACATGGTACTGTTTACCATAAAAAATTTTAAGAAGTGGTTATTTCGACAAACACGCTGTATAGGTAAAAACATTAGGTTGTTCGACTGCAAAATAACATAACGAAAATTGATAATTTCCTCCCCATGTTTGAAGTTTTTATAGTGTTTAGACCCAACATGAAAGTACAATTTATGTTGTTCAAGAACAATTGTAGTGCACCTGTAGAAAATGGCGTCACTGCTTATGAACTGGGAAGAGGAGACTTCAGCTTTGCTGAAAGGTTGAAAATAATATCGACAAATGAAGGATTCAGTTTGCGTAGTTATTATATTGATAACTAGTTGAACGTTCGTTTTGATAGATTCATATTATCAAATATAAAGCAAGCACGCTCACATACACATACACGTTAGCACATAGTCACCTTGCCGGGTAATACATGTTTAACACAAGCACAGATGACAATGTATTAATCACCACTAGCCAGTTCATTCATGTGTATTGTTATTCAAAAAAGTTCTAATAAAATGTCCTTTTTACGTATATTGCTAATACATTACATTATCTATAGCTTTAAGCGACTAAAGGTACTCTAGATATGAGAAAATGTTTAAATATGTCGACACAATTAAAGCGATATAACTAAATACGTTTGTTTGTTTCGAATAATGTAGAAATAATATAGCATTTTGAATTCTTCTTTGTCAAACACTTATTGTAAACTGTTTCTTGTGAAAAAAAAAAAACTGTTTATGCAATGCTTAGAAAAATATTGCAATTCATGTCTAAATGTACTCACAGTCATGCCATCTTTTACATTTTTTCGAATAATATAAAGTGTGAATATCAAAAAGATTTAGCTAAATCTCTTTAATTTCATCGAAACCAGGTGTGAGAAAATGTTTAATTTAATCGATATAGCTAAATCTTTTTGGTATTCTCGCCTTATATGTTTCGTATAAATGTAAATAAAAATAGCATTTCGTTTTATCGGAAAGACAGAAACATTGAAAAATTTGATTTTTTTTGTTGAAAACATTTTGTTAACTACAGAAGCTTCAAGGGATCTCCACAAAATAATTATTGAAATATACGACATAATTTTCTGCTTAACGTGATTATCTACTGACTCCCAGTGTACATTCCTGCCTAGTTACCCCTGGGTACATGCCTAATAGTGACCTCTGGGTAAATACATACCTAGTGACCCCCAGGTAATACCTACCTGGTAACCCTCGAGTACATACCTACATAGTGACCCCCGGGTACATATCTACCTAGTGACCCTCGGGTACATACCTACCTAGTGACTCCCGGATACATAACTATCTAGTGACTTTCCGGGAACATACCTACCTAGTGACCCCCGGGTACATACATAACTAGTGACCCCCAGGTACATACTTTCCTAGTGATTCCCCGGGTACATACCTACCTAGTAACCCTCGGATAAATACCTACCTAGTGACTCCCCGGGTACATACCTACCTAGAAACCCCCGGGTACATACCTACCTAGTAACCCTCGGGAACATACCTACCTAGAAACACCCGGGAACATACCTACCTAGTAACCCCAGAGAACATACCTACCTAGTTACCCCTGGGTACATACCTACCCACTGACCCTCGGGTACATACCTACCCAGTGACCCCAAGGTTCATACCTACATAGTGACCCTCTGGTACATACCTACCCAGTAACCCCCGGGTATATACATACCTAGTGATCCTCAGGTACATACCTACTACCTATTAAACCTTGGGAACATACCTACCTAGTGACATCCCAGGTACATGCCTACCTAGTGACATCCCAGGTACATGCCTACCTAGTGACATCCCAGGTACATACCTACCTAGTGACATCCCAGGTACATGCCTACCTAGTGACATCCCAGGTACATACCCACCTAGTGACATCCCAGGTACATACCTACCTAGTGACATCCCAGGTACATGCCTACCTAGTGACATCCCAGGTACATGCCTACCTAGTGACATCCCAGGTACATGCCTACCTAGTGACATCCCAGGTACATGCCTACCTAGTGACACCTAAGTTATATTCCTAGTATTCATAGTGCCCCACCCCCGGTTGTATACAGGTCTATCTTAAACTTCAAATATTGATCAAAGATGGGACAACTGAACTATAAAAATACATTTGTATATTGAGTATCCTATGATATTATTTGAATACATCCGTGGTCTAGCGGTAATAGACCAGTCATTCAAGACATCCCTTGAGCAAAATCCTGGTCCACCCGTCGAGAAACATTAGTACATGTATAAGGAGTAATATATTTTTTTTCTCGAATAAACTTGGAAAAGCATGACGCACTGATCGTATTCTATGAACAGGCCTGTACAAGTACAGAGTTGATTTTTGAGAAAAGATAATTTTTGGTCGCTTAAATGTAAGGTAGGGACCCTTTCTTTCCTTTGGTATATAGCATTAGTTTATAGAAAGTGGTTATATTAAGGAGGATGTACAACGTAGGGCCAGGTCTCCAAAATTACTCATTTTAAGACTCCTCTATATCCATCATTTCAAAATGAAAAACATAATTACATAATTATAATAACCACGATGTTGCCAGTTTAGCACTTTCGCAGTTCAGATGTGTAATTAGTTCTTCTACAAAAATGTGATCATTTCGAAACCATTTACATTCCGTCGATTTAATTCCCATCATGTAAATACCTTAATATCTCATCCAGATATTCCATCTCGCACTTCATTATTTTCAAAACTAATGCTGTAAAGAAAAAGGGGATAATTTATGCATTTCCTCGGGGATTTCCAACACATTTGTAAGTGCTTCCTCATTTTCCGCCACAAATGCCGCAATAAATCTAGAAGAGATCTCTCCTTCGTAACTAGTTTTTGATTTAGACTTATTGGATGATTGCTTTTTGTTACAGAACTATTGCGAGGTTTTAGTGCTCGAATGAAAATAGCATCTTTAAATGTACAAGGCTTGTGTAAGAGAATAACTGCTAACATTTAGCACCTAATGGTTTACTCAATTTACAGATGAACTGGGTGAAACCAATCTTGATGCTTTTGGGGTGTGAGCTTATGATATCCGAAAAAGTGCAACGCTTGCAACGTAATATCTGAAATCATGTGGATTCAGCTAGGTCACATTCTGTCTACATTGGTTTTAAAATTGGCTAATATCTTATTTTATATATGAACATATGTAGGCATATTGTATATGAGAAGAGTACAGTCAAAATGAACAGACATACTCTTGGTTTAAACGGGTGTATTCGTCGAGGAAACAAATCAAAGTGCAAAATGCGCTAAGAGACTGTCAGCAGGAATTACATGGTAAAATATCGATACATAATTCTGATTCCAGTGTTAGCTCGAAAGATGTAAGGTTTATTTAACGAAAAAAAATCTTTATGTTAATTCTAGTAAAGGTAGCCATAATCCATATCTTTTTACTGAATGGTAATATTTCTATGAAACTATGTCACTTTGAAGACATCCAAAAATAAAATGTTTCACCGAAGGTTCATTACATGCAGGGGAGATAATCTATAAGTTAACATTGAAATCCTGTGAATATGAACAACTAAATTTGATTTTAGAAAAAAAAAACCATAACAGATACATGATTTTATCCTGTTTCAAATTTCACGAAAAAAATCTAGAATTTACCGTAGAAAAATGGAGAAAGAAATGAGTAGTAATAAGTCAGTGAACTCTCTCTTTGTTTATCGGTACGTTAGACTCTGAGATTGGTGGTAAAGACTGGCAACCTTCAGTCTAAAAACCACCTGTATCTGGATTATCCATCATTCCATACAGTTAAGCGCAATGTCATAAAAATCAGATCCAGTACGCTAATTGGATCTGACCACATCGTATAAGTCGTCTTAGATTGACCTTTGTATAAGCCAATCAGATCGGCGGCTTAAGATTTTTTTTTGTCCGGGCCGTTACTCAGAAAGTATAACCAGGGGAAGTTAAATTCAAATGTCATAATATGTTCATACAGTGCAAGCACGGAGGAACGGATTCGAGTTTTATGAATTATATTTTTTTCTTGTATTTTTTTTATTTTGCTTTGGCTTTTTTTTCGTCATATAAATTTGCCTTGACATTTTTTTCCATCATTTATATTCATGTATTTATTCATGAACATTTCAATACATTCATATTTCGTTCAAATTACTCGTATTATCTGTGTCTGAGTAGTCTGAACATTTGCTTGCTGTTTCCGCCCCCTTCGTAATATTTTTGACGATTTGTACACTTTTGGAATCTAGTTCACTCATCTTTTCTGAGACGTTTAAATATTGTACATGTTTTAACGAAAGTAAGGAAATAAAAAATTCGACAGTGAATACTCATGTTTATGATTTGAACACATAACTCAAATTTTACGAGGAAAACAGGGCTGATATTTTAAATAAAAAATACTTCCTATGCTGGTCTCGAACTTGGAACCTTTCGATTATAAGACGGCTGTCATCCCACTACGACACTTCGGTTAATATTTACACTACAGTACACCGGACTTTGGTCACGGTTTGTTATTTCAAAACATGCCAGCAAAATTAAAAAAAAAAGCATGTTATCGTTAGAAATACCGCGCGCGAGTTCTTCGAGTGACAGGTGATTTGTGTGTGGATTTTCTTTTCGGGAGATTTTGTTAACAAGTTCAGTGAGAAGAAGTGAAATTAAAAGGTTTGAAACGCGCCATTTGATTGGTTTAAAATCACTTGTTTATGCATATAAATTACTTAAAAGGTCAATCTGACGTGACACCTAATGCGATGTTGTCAGATCCTAATCGCGGATAGTGGAGGAGCGCATTTTAATGATACTGAGTTAAGCGTAAGTTGTAAGCTTGTCTCTCTTTTTTTTTTTTTTTTTTTTTTTTTATTTGAGGGGAAATACAGTGACCAAGAATCATAACTCAATGGAAATATTGACCTTTGTAAATTTTCATACTTATTTTTTTTTTATCCGGGCCGCAACTAAAAAGGTATAAAAAGTATCAAGATGAAACTTAAATATGGATATATCTCATTGAGCGAAAGAGCAGTGACAAAGAACCATAAACTCTATGTTGCATAATTTTGGAGTTGCTGCCCTTTGTAAATTTTCATACTTAATTTTTGTCCGGGCCATAACTCAACCATTATCAACAATAATGCTATCATTTTCATTCCCACCAAACGACCATTATCAACAATAATGCCGTCATCGTCATCACTCCCACAACGGCCATTATCAACAATGTCTTATTCCTCATCACCATAAATCATAATCCCCACAACCAACGTCATCAACAACAACCACGTCATCGCCATCACCAACACCCTACAACCATTTAACAATAACAATAGTTACTTTATACCTCAGTCACATTTGCCCTACGGTGAGGATATGGCGACCGCACGCTCGCTACATCGAGAAATACCTTCGGCGACCGCAGAAATACTGCAGTGACCGTACGGTCTCCCTAGGGTGTGTCCCTATATTTTGTAGGCCATAGAATTTTAACGCGGAGTTTTAACTTTTTTTATTTCTACGGTAGCCGTAGAAATTCGCCACACCATAGAGCGATTCACGGTGACCATACGTCGATCGTACGGTGGCCGTGCGTTTGCCGTGCGGCTCTTAAGGCCTACGATAAGGTCTACGATACCGTCTGCCTCCGTCTAAAATTTTAGGCGATGCGGTGTTTAGACGGTACAAATTCAACTTTGTTGACCATGGACGGAATATAGAACCGCATTGGTAGCGTTTAAAAACATCCGAGAAACGTCCGCTTAAGCATGAGTAAGTCACGTTTATCGAACATTGAGGAACGTCCGAGTAACGTCTGCTTAAGTATGAGTAACGAACGAAAAGGATAAATACCTCATACCTACTTCATAACGTCTGTTGCCGTGTTTTTTCCATTGCGCCCGTTTAAAAACCATGCAAGACACCAACGTGACTCCATAGTTTAACGTATTAAAATGTCGAATTTAGAATATGAATTTGAAAATAATCTGCTTACAGACAATAATAACATACAGACACTTACCCGCATCATCAGAAGACTCATACTTGGGATTGGGCTTCTTACCCATGAAGTTGTGGATCTGGTTGGAGGATCCAGCTTTCCTACTTTACCCACCCCTCTGCCAGGAGCTCTCATTCCACGTTTAGACTAAGTTACCAATTGTGAAAAAAATTATAAGGAGTATATGTACGTAAGATTCGTGAACTGAAGTGTGACCGGACGGGTGAATTCCAAGCTTCTATATACCGTGTGTGACGTCAGCAAAGCGGTGCGAACGTTTAGCGAACGGTATGGGGACGACCCGGCGAGACCCGGCAAGAAAACGGCCAACACGGTGACACTGGCTGGTACGAGGATGCTGTAAGCGTTGTGGACGGTATGGAACCGTTTAGTACACGGCTCAAAAAAAATGCGGACGGAGAGATTATCACCGCTTAACATTTAAATCAAACGGTATGGGCCCGTTGGGCTAAGCCGGTGCTATGTGACAGCACCAAACCAAACGCACGCATTCGTTCCTCAAACGGAATCGTTAGACGTTCGAGTTGGACAGTACCTTTATGGATTCCATTTGACCTATGCGGACAACATATCCATGACGGGCCGTGGCGAGGAATGGGTGCTGAGCCCGGTGGCACCAAGGCGCACTACGTTTCAGCCCGCGGTCTACCACGAATGTCAGTATATTACCTCCCGGTCTATCACGTTTTTCTACGTTCCCTCACGTTCCTCAAGTTCTGATTAAGATCTGACACATTAGACACGTGTTGCCAATTCTACGGATGAAACGTGGGTGCAGGTCAGCCATCACACTCGTCCCCACGGTACATAAATAAGGCCTCCAAAGCAATAGCGATAATTGTATCTGGAAATATAGACTAGACAACACTATGAATGCACAAGATGAAGATTTTGTTTTTGCATGCTTCCTGGGTGCATACACCCAGTCCATGCGTCAGCAAAGTGGAAAACATCTGTTGCAGCGAGGGAGGTCTAGAGTTAAACAGACCAAAAGAAGGCGGATAAGAAAACCAAGGTCCATGTGTGTGCGCAAATAGTTATCTGAAGACAGAAGGCAGAAGCTGGGCCACCATAGCATTTCTCACCAGAGAACTCCGCGCTGAAGATGTCATTGCCTTTCAGAACTACCCAAGGATGCCCCCAGAGCTCTTCGACGAAATCCTAGAAAGAGTGACACCAGCCATCAAGAGACACGACACAAAGTTCCGCTCTGCCCTTACACCTGGACTGAAGCTGTCAGTAACTCTTAAGACATATGGCCACTGGGGATAACAACTCGTCACTCTCCTATGCGGTCCGGTGCAGTAAAGCAGCCATCTGCCATATGGTGCCACAAGTGTGCAAAACAATCGTGTAAGTGTTCGTCGCTAGAGTTCTGGACGGGAAGCAAATTGCCATCAGCAAGCCATCAAACACTGGCTTCTTGTACTATAACTTTTCTTCAGTATCCCTCTCCTCGCATTGGTGGATGCCCAGTATTGTTTCATATGGATTGAAGTTAGCGGAGTTGGACACATATCTGATGCTCAAATCTATAATGACTCATAGCTAAGTGAAGTACTCAAAGAAGACCAGATAGGGTTGCCACCATTATGTCCCCTGCCCAACGATGACCAGAACCAAGACATCCCTTATTTCATTCTGGGAAATGATGCATTTGCCTTAAGAAGCTACTTGATGCAGCCGTAATGAGTAAGAAAGATTCATCTTCAATTACCAGATGTGCAGAGGAAGGTGAATGGTGGAGAATGCCCTCTGGATCCTGGCCAAGCGATTCAGATGCTTCCATGGAACTCTTGAACAGGGACCAGATACAGGTTACTCTCAATATGTTACAGCACCAACGTTTTCAGAAATACTTGTAATAATATCTGTAGTACCTTTTTATGATATGAAGTCGAACAGTCGGCTACTAAAAAAAACCCTCATTATCATAACTTGCAATTTCGAAATAACTCTGTGGTCCAAATCATTTCCCTTAATATTTCTTTAAAACCATTATATGTGTTATTCGAAAACGCGGCCTCATCCAAAATAATTTGGCTCGTTCATTTACATTCCATTTGATTTCCACATCTACGATTTGATGTCGCCGACAAAACCTGACTTATTGACGTCATTTTGGAAAACTGTGTATATTGATTAAGGTAATCAATCCATCATTAATTGTGATCATTGTCCATCAAGTGATCGTGGTCCATCAAGTGATCATGGTCCGTCAAGTGATTATGGTCCGTCAAGTGATCATGGACATTGTGTAATAGTAAATACAAGTCTTTATAGGCTTGGAGAAAAATAGCTGATAACTCCGTGGATGCTTGCATCTGCATAGAAGTATTTCTAAGCATTTGCAGGACCATAACTATACTTTAATTCAAGTTTCAAGTTTCAAAATTTTATTGGCATAAGTCAGCAATACATTGCCTTTGGTCAATTACATTCAAACATTACAAACATATATTGCTGCGATAAATAAACAATATTATAAATTACACAACTAAATATTCTGTGAAGTGAAAAAGGTACATGCAACAAATCACATTTACATAATATCATATATGAATATAATATCATATTTCAAAAAAGAAACAGTTATGTTGTTGTCTTTAGTGCAAGGGTTTCATTTCTTAGTTGAAAAGCATTTTGAATATATTTTGTTAGATTAAAAATTACTCTCTTACTTTTTGTAGACATAATACTTTTAAACTTTTGCAGTGTGGGCCATCTTATATTTCCTAGAAACTGATTTCTTAAATTCCGATATAATGGACAGCATAAAAGAAAATGAAATTCAGTTTTAGGTACATTCATGTTACAAACTTTACATAGTCTCTCATCTCGATTTATTTGGTTGTACCTCCCTGTCTCAATTTCTAAATCATGAGAACTAAGTCTAAAGCGGGTTAACTGTTTTCTCTGTGTTTCATTTGAAAGGTACTTAAAATAATTTTCAAATTCAAAATCTGATTTAAACTTAGAATAAAAAACAATTTTGGACTGTTAATCACTCTTGTTTGAATTGGTCTCTCAGTGTGTTTTTCATCAAAACAAATGTATGATTAATATTAAATGGTTGATAAAATAGACGTATATGTGAGTATTCTAAATGATCAACAATAGAATTAATTTTAGATGCCCAACAAGAATTATTTAAATTACACTGTTCAAGATATATGGTGTATAATGGTGAATCAATATTACTTAATACCTTTAAAAGAAACTTAAGAGATATTTCTTTTGCTATTAAACTTAGAGGGACACGGCCTAGTTCAGCATATACTGCATCCGTATTTGTTTGTTTTTTTGACACCAAGTAGTGATTTACAGAAACGGATATGCAATTTATCAATTTCTTTGCAGTTATAAACTCCCAAACTTCAGAATTGTATAAAAGAATAAGAACAACCATTGTATCGAAAATTCTAAGTTTGGTTTTAATACTAGTATCAAAATTGACTCTATCAAACAAGTAAAGCATGTTATGGTAAGCTTTAAGAGCCTGGTCTGAGAGTGACTTGATAGCTTGAGTCATAGAACCAGTATAATTAAATTTAGTACCAAGGTATGAGAATTCGTCAACTCTCTCAATCTGATCATTATTAATAAAGATATCACAATGTTGTTGTTTTCTTTTTTCAAATATACAGTGTTTAGTCTTTTTTACATTTATCTTTAAACCCCATTTACATGAGTAATCATAAATATTATTTAATTGGGCTTGGAGACTTAAAGGATCAGTGGTGAATAACACAATATCATCGGCAAATAAAAGTAAGAGTGTAGACAAAAGCTCAATATCTCTGCCTGTCATGGCATTTATATCAATAGCAGACTTAATATCGTTAATAAATAGTAAAAATAGAATCGGAGAAAGCGGATCACCCTGCTTCAAACCAACCGAGACGTCAAAAAAAGTCAGACATTGTATCACTACGCGATAATTTGACACAAGACATGATATTGTTATATATAGATTTCAACATGGTGATCATTTTACAACTAACGATTTAATGATGGATGGATTACTTGAAGGGAATTGGAACTGTGTACGTTTTTAAGTGATTGTATGTTTATGTCTATTGTATGTCTATTTTATTATTCTATGTGATACTTACTGGTTTTATTCGTTGGTATGTGCTATCTGTTTATGCTAAAGGAAGGCCGATCATAATTTGCATCAAATACGTAAATGATTTTAGTTAAGGTTTATTTAACGTAATTAAATTCACATCATCTAATCAAATATAGAATTAATAACTTTAAAATATTGATTGTGGATAAATATATTAAAAAAATGAACGATAGTGCGTGTGTTATCAGTGAGACGACGGTTATATCCGATTGCGATTTAGTCTTTGCCAATATTTCACGAGTATGTATATAATTTTTTTTTTAGATTTAAACGGTACGAATGTTGTCCATTTGTGCATAAAAAGATAAATTTTATTAAATAAAAATTAATTAACCAAATATCCATTTCATTTACGTCCATATATCATAATAAGGACGTCCGTGTTCGAGAGGGTACAGTCGCTGGCTTTAACACTCACTCAGCCCCTCACCGCGTGGGTTCGAATACCGCCAGGGTCATTCAGATTTTCATGCGAGGAAGTCTTCCAGCTGGCTTGCGGTAGGTCTGTAGTACTACCCGGGTGCATCTGTGCACTTTTCCTCCACCTGTAATTAGCTGGACGTCGCTATAAGACTGAAATATTGTCGCAGCTACGGTAAACCCAAAATCAATCAACTTAAATGATACATGTATTACAAGCACTTCATAAATAAACTGGATCGGAATGGCTCTGATATTAGCGATTGTCTTGATTTTGGGTTATTCGAAACTTTACATTCTTTTTCAAAATAAAACGCTGGTCCATGGCATTTCGAATAACCCGAAGGGGGCCTCCGTGGCCGAGAGGGTAAGGTGGCTGACTTTAACACTCACTCAGCCCCTCACCGCGTGGGTTCGAATCCCGGCAGGGTCATTCGGATTTTCATGTAAGGAAGCCTTCCAGCTGGCTTGCGGTAGGTCGGTGGTTCTACCCGGATGCCTCCGTGCATTCGGGGTCTTCCTCCACCTGTAATTAGCTGCACGTCGCTATATGACTGAAATACTGTCGAAGCGGCGGTAAACTCAAATAGTCAAGTCAAGTCAAGTCGAATAACCCGACTTAAAGTAAAGACATAATTTAATGGTGCCTGGTTTCAAATGTAATGAATACATATATTTTCTGCATTTATGACAAATAATTTCATTTTCATTTCAGTGCGAGACATCACTGAGGCTGCTGTCGTGCTCCACAACCTCCTGATGAGAAGAGTTCCAGCCATCCCAGTGAACGAGGTGGACTATGAGGATGAGGAACACAATCTAGTCCCTGGCAACTGGAGAGATGAGGTCCGATGGCAAGACGTAAAGCACCGCCCGAAGGAAGGAACAAAGACACTCTGGACGCGAAGCAGCAACGGGACTACCTAAAATTTGAACTCTCAAGCAGAATGTAGAATGGCAGGACAGAATGATAACTCCCTGGTGAAAGACACATCACACTCAAAAACACAAGTCTTAACGGGACCACCACCAATACCTCATGTGGAATGAAAATATCTGATTCTAGAGTGTTTAGATAACGTTTATTGGCATAACTAAAATAAAAACAAAACACTATAAAACAAAAGGAACAATTATAAATCTCCTGTCTTTTTCATGTGATATAAATATTGTAAATGTACTGATAACTCCATCCTTTACTTGTTTTATTAATAAATGAACCACACGTTTGTTTTCTAATTCAAATATTCCTTGTTTTCTTATATTGTAAAATCAATAATTTTCGTTAACAATAATCTTCATTGATTATGGACTGTCTATGGTTCATGTTTATAAAACGACCTCTCACGTTTGACCATCCCGTTCCCCCACGTTCTCTCACGACCAACCCGTTTTGTCCACGGTGGCCTGAAACATGGTCGCCATGGCCGCCGGGAACAAAGTGTAAACGCAGCATAAGCTAGCAATAACACTCCGGTTTCTAGCAACGGGTAACTCACACCACTCGCTTGCATTCAGCTTCAGGGTAGCACACAAAACAATATCATTGTTTGATAAAACGATAAAAGTTTAGTCCTGGAACCTTAACTTGATATATGTTTGCAGTGTCACAAACGTGTGGTCACCCTACGGCCGCTGCAGGGATGCCGTAAGGCAACCGTGTCTGCTAAGTCACCCTACGCCTGTCATAGGTTCGCCGTACGATGATTGTGCCTCATCACTTTAAGTGTCGTATGGAAACGCAGGTTTTTTGTCAGTACAAATTTAAAATACGTCGTACGGCTACCCTTATACCTCAGTCGCATTTGCTAAAAGGCGAAGATACGGCGACCGTCTACATCAAGAAATACCTGCGGCAACGGCAGAAATTCTATAGTGACCGTACGGTCTCCCTAGGACGTGTTCCTATATTTTGCAGGCCGTAGGCTTGCCGTAGAATTTTAACGAGGAGTTATAACATTTTTTCATTTCTGCGATCGCCGTATTTCGACACGTAGCCATTCCGTAGAGCGATTCACAGTGACCATACGTCGAGCGTACGGTGGCTTGCGTTTGCAGTGCGGCTGCCCTAAGTTCTTATGGATTCCATTTGACAAATGCGGACAACATAATTTCCACCGGCGCCGTGTTACAAAAGTACGGTCACCCTACGCCTGTCTTAGGTTCGCCGTACAGCGATCGTGCGTCATCACTTTAAATGCCGGAGGGAAGCCGCAGGTTTTTGTCGGTACTAATTTAAAATACGTCGTACGGCTACCCTAACATATGTGACTGCAATAGGATGTGACCGTAGAAAATCTGCGGCGGCTCTAGAACTGCTATTGGCTGTAGAAATTTATGACCCTACGGCTGTTGTGGCAAAAGTGACTGAAGTATTATTTGTTATCACCACCACAACCACTATTATCAACGACAATGTGGTCATCATTATCATCCCTACATCTACCATTATCAACATTAACATCTTTATCGTCATCATCCCCAAAACTACGATTATCAACAACAATGTCGTCATTGTCATTACCGAACCGCCACCAGCAGCAACAACGTCGTTATCGACAACACCACTACTACTATCAACAAC
>CM037784.1:41566016-41616016 GCA_021229015.1 Solen grandis
AGAGTGTTCTCCCAAACGTCCGTGCCCAATAAGTCCTGCTGTGGTTGGCTGATTGTAAGTTTCCAATAGCCAATCATAACTGTTTTATCAAACCTAAGTATATAGGTCAAACATAAGAAGAAATAAGTCAAATTTAGGTCAAGTAAATAGGTTAGTAGGTTAGTAGGACAAACTATAGAAGCCCTTAAGAAAACAACAACCAGAAAACATGATCGATTTCACCCTTAAAGAAAATTCTGTCCCCTTCTGCCCGAAAGCAACCCCCCAAAAGAAAAGGAGACAATCGCTAATGAGCAACACCAGCTCAGATAGCGATGGATCTCCTTACCACAAACAGTTATTGGTGGACTTGGATGCTAGTTACACTAGCAGTGTCTGTGATGAGGAAGTCATCCCAGACACACCAGCCCCTGCCATAAGAATGGTCTCCCTGGCGGATATAGTGTCCAGTCAAAATAAAACTGAGACATCGGCAGAGAAAGAGGCAGCTTCCGTAAACTCCGGAAGCTGTACTGAAGTCTCCCCTACGGCCAGTACAACTGAAGAATGCACTTTCAGTGAAACCGGAAGTGAATCTCAGAAAACTGCGACAGATGAAGGTTTCATCTGTCACAGCAACAAAAAGAAACCTACACCCGCACCTAGACAAACCCTCCCTCCTCTGTGGATTAATATAACAATGGTGGTTTTACCTCTAGTCCTACTCCACCCCAATCTAGCTGAAAAAATCACTCAAGAAATAATCAAGCTGGTTGGGTCACACTGTGCTAGGTTAATTGGGAAAAAAGGAAACCAGTTGAGATTTAGACTCAGGTCCGACAAATTCAATGCCATTCAATACTTTAGGTTCGGCAAATATGATTTTAAGATAACGAAAGACCCTATCCAAAAAGCAAAAGGTATTGTTCATATCCCTACCAACTCTACACCAGACCAAATTAAGAAAAACCTCATGAAATCAAATGATGTGGCACATGTCGGTCAAACAAAATCTGGGCAGCTGTCGGTCACATTCAATTCTACAACAGCTCCTTTAACAGTCAATAATTTAAATGTTGAACCTGCCTTAAGAAAACTTATCAGATGCAACAACTGCCAAAAACATGGTCACTCCACCCAAAAGTGTCATGGACAAACGATATGCCCCCACTGTGCTGGTTACCATCAATGCAGAAATAAACAAAACAAAAAATGTGCCAACTGCTCTGGCAGACAAAGTGTTGCTTACCTTGCCTTTATCACCTACTACAAACACAAAATTAACCACGTCAACAAAAAAACACAAGAAACTTACGTTAGCTCATGTGTTAAAGCTGGAAAAGCTACAACACATGAAACCAAGCTAAAAGACTTAGCCACGCAACTCGTGGGTAAGTCTGAAGAAGAAATTTTAGACATCCTACAGAAAATTTTTCCTGAAAATACCCCCCAAACTGTCGAAACCACAACAACCAATAAGAAGAAAATAAAACAAGAAAAATCCCCTCCCTCCTATCATTACCGGTGAGAAAACCAATGTTGAGAAAATATAACGCGAACCAGCCGCCTCAACCAATGCCACGCGTCAATCACAACGCCCCAAGATACGGTCCCATGTCTCCTAGACCCATGGGATTCCCTGTCCCATGGGTACAGGGTCATGGTTGTCCCCCTTACATGGGACCGTATGCACGACCTTTGGGCCCATTTAGAAGGCCTAATGCTCCGACCTGGTTAGGCATCAACGGCAGATGGTATATACCTTACCGTTACAAACCTACAACAACAGAAATAAAATAATTTAAAATATGGCGACGTTAGGCCAACATAAAGATCCCAAACACAGCCTCGTCGTCATGTCCTGGAATGCCAACTCCTTCACGACCTCAAATTACAACAGAAAAAATAGTGAACTCCAAAACCTGTTATCTAAAATCCATGTCCCAATAGATGTTATTTGTATTCAAGAAACAAAACTAACTCTTAATCAAAAGCCCCCCAAACTTAAAGGTTACCAAGAACCAGTCAACAAGCCCAGATATACAAATAAACAGGGAGGGGGGGGTCTGTATATATGTTGAGGATTTCTTTTTTTTAGTAGTGAGTTTCTTGTAAGAAAAGTGAGTTTCGAGTCTGAAAAAGTGAGTTTCGAGTAAAGAAAAAGTGAGTTTCGAGTTAATAAAGGTGAGTTTCAAGTCAGGAAAAAGTGAGTTTCGAGTCTGAAATAGTGAGTTTCGAGTTAAAAAAGTGAGTTTCGAGTCAGGAAAAAGTGAGTGTCGAGTAAAAAAAAAGGTGAGTTTCGAGTCTGAAAAAGTGAGTTTCGAGTTAAGAAAAAGTGAGTTTCGAGTTAAAAAAAGTGAGTTTCGAGTTAAGAAATAGTGAGTTTCGAGTTAAAAAAAATGAGTTTCGAGTCAGAACAGATGAGTGTATATACTAAACAGTGACAGGATAAAAATGTGTAACTTTTTGGTGACTGTGTATATATTTAACATTTGTGTGTTTTAATTGCTTTTTATGGTAAAGTTTATTTAAAAAATCGGGAAACAGTTGCTTATATCAGCAGTGAGTTAAATCTTTATATTACTCTGACATGACGGATCGTTTAAGAAAAAGCTATATCCCGGTAAACTCAAATAGTCATAGAATGTATTGTTGGTTTTGTTTATCGACAGGGAAGTAGTGTAAAAGTAAGTATCATTCTTGAAATGGACATTTTATTGTGCCTGTGTTCCATTGTTGTATTTTGTTTGTTAACTTTTGCTGTATTCCAACATCACTGACATTGTGACAGTCACACTCACTGACACGCACTCTAAAAAAAATCTAAATTATCATTTGCATTAAAATAAAGATCACAAAAAAGCATGGGTAACATGACTGAAAGTTAGCAATCATCTGCATGAAATTATATCAAACGATCCAGATTTTAACCATAAAAAACTTATATGCGAAGATCCAGTTCCAGCAATTTGATACCAGTGGGGTGGGGGGCAAACTCTGAAAATCACCGGACATAGTGGGGGGGAGGGGGGGCACCCTTTATTATGTATATTTTATGCATAATATCCAAATCTCGGGGGGGATACCAAGATTGTTCAGGGGCTTCCGTGGCCGAGAGGGTAAAGTCGCTGACTTTAACATTCACTCAGCATCTCACCATGTGGTTTCGAATCCCGGCAGGGTCATTCTGATTTTCATGTGAGGAAGCCTTCCAGCTGGCTTGCGGTAGGTCGGTGGTTCTGCCTGAATGCCTCCGTGCATTCGGGGTCTTCCTCCACCTGTAATTAGCTGGACGTCGCTATATGACTGAAATACTATTGAAGCGACGGTAAACCCAAATAGTCAAGTCAAGATTGTTCAAATTATTTTGATCCTTTGAAAAAAAGGCCGCCATGGAACTAAGCCAATTTTCCTTATATTTATACAGTACAAATTTGAAAATTCTTCTTGTCCTAAAGTACTCACTCGATTTATGGCTTGCTCTGGCAGAGCGACCCAGGGCCATCATGGCCCTCTTGAAAAATTACCACTACGTTTTTATTTTCCAGTCTATCATACTGGAGTTAATGTCAAATTGAAAAGTATTGATTAATCAATTTTCATATGAAAATGATATTTTAATGAAGATAAAAGCTTTATACCCAAGAAGTTAAACTGTTTATTTTGTTGAAAGATGAACCTATACCTTTTTCGATTTATTTATTTATTTATTTATTTGTAGTTCAGCTATTTATTTTTTTTTTTTTTGCTAATGTGTGTTTGTTTGTTTGTTCAATTAATTATTTACTTAATAATTCATACCCAAATATATAAATGTCATATTGTAAATGTAAATGGTGTAGCCGTGCCCATTAATTTTGACCACGAGTGTTTGTAAATATTTAATTATGTATTTGATAATGCTGCCCACATTTTTGGGGCCTTATCATGTTCAAAGAATAAATAAACTACACTAAAATCTTTTCTTTTTTGTCCTAATATACGTATTATAGGAATTATGTTATCTAAAAATATGAATTTCAAGAGCTTTTTAATGGTGTATACATTTTGATTTTTGAAGCAGAAATATTGAAATTATAAGAAAATGAAATTTCTGCTCCTGTATGTAATTTATTTGAAAAAATCCCTTGAATTTGTCATTCAAGATGGCTGCCAAAAGTAGAGATATTCACAGATGTGGAAACTATGTATATTTGTTCATATATGTTGTATTACAAATACCAAAGAGTAACAAACAAAAGCAAATATTCCTTAGTGAATTTGTCCAGAACCCACTGTATTTGATACAAATATAATCTTATAAACTGGGTTAACCAATCATCAAATACCATTTCTATTGAAAGTGTTGTATTCATAATTTTGTATGTTTGCTTGTGAGGTGTTTTGGGGGATGGATCCCGCCCCCTAACACCAATTATAGGAGAGAATAAATGGGCACTTTATAGCTGAAATTAAAAAAATAATAATAATAAAGGTTGATCAATATGACAGTTATTTTAATTTTTTCAACAATAAGAATGATTAAGTGTAAATATAGACAATTATATTTACGGAAAGTAAAAATAAAATCACGTAATCATTTTCTGCTAAAAAAATAACCACGCATGCATAGAAAAATTGAGTAATAAGAGTTATACTGAATGTATAATTTAGTGACAGTAAAAAATAATATATATATATATATATATATATATATATATATGCCTTTATTTTAAAAGCATGAGACCAGGTGTTACTTTTGTAGCCACAACCTTATTTACGGGAAAAAGGCTTACTTTCGTTATCTATATCGGCTTATTTTGGCACTGATTTTATTCATACTCGTCAGAGAGTCGGTAAAAAAAGTTGTGTCAACAACTATAAGAATTCATTCATTAATGAAGTTGTATTGTCAATCGGTTTAAACGATATTTTGATACTTAATACATACTCTGTGAAAGACCTCTGCTTCCCGACAAAATATTCATAACAAGGGAGTTAAAAATGTATTGCGAATACATTTATATCTTCAACTGTACTCGAAACTCACTTTTTCTAACTCGAAACTCACTTTTCTAGCTCGAAACTCGCTTTTTCCGACTCGAAACTCGCTTTTTTCGACTCGAAACTCACTTTTACCGACTCGAAACTCACTTTTTCTAACTCGAAACTCACTTTTTTCGACTCGAACTACCTTCGACCGAACACTTCAACTCGAAACTCACTTTTTACAACTAGAAACTCACCTTTTCTAACTCGAAACTTAAAATCATAAAAATTATTTCCAAAAGAATCTTTGCCATAAGGTTATTTGGGGACAATGGCAAAATTGAAGTACATTGTATCTATGCTCCGGGTAGGGAAAATAATACCAAACAAAATTACAACGAACTATTTAAGGATATGGGTCAAAACTCGATTATAGTAGGTGACTTCAATCTGAAACATGTCCTTTGGAACCCCATAAATGACTTCAGGTGTGACGGCGAGGCTGATACATTACTAGAGCTGATTCATGAAAAGGAATTAAACATTTTAAATGATGGCCAAATTACAAGAATAAGTCCCATCCCAGACAATCAAGACAGTGCCGTCGATTTAGCTATAGTACCCGCTAAACTAAGTCCTAAATGCAACTTCTACGTATATGATAACTCCCTAGGTAGTGACCATTTACCTATAGGAATAGAAATACACTTCAAAGCCAACATAGAGGACAGGAACCAGTACGGTAAATGGAACATAAATAAAGCCAGCAAAGATAACTGGGAGAATTTCATGAAACTAGCCAACACTGAATTAGATTATAATATAACAGAGTCCTCAGTAGAAGAAAACTTAATGAATATTATAAGAAACTTCATAATATTCTTGATAAGACAATACCTAAAATTAAAACTAATAAGAAAAAACATAGGAATGTCCAGGTACCTTGGTGGACAAATGAATGTGAAGAAGCAATCAAAAAAAGAGAAAATCTTAGGAATGTCCAGGTACCTTGGTGGACAAATGAATGTGAAGAAGCAATCAAAAAAAGAAAATCTTAGGAAGAAACTAAAAAACAAAAGACCCCTGCCCTATGAAATATACAGAAAAGCCAGAGCTGAAGCTAAAAGGATAATTAACAAAGCAAAAAAAGAACAATGGGAGAAATACTGCTCTGAAATTACCTCCAACACAACTTCCAAACAGCTATGGGATTTCATAAAAAAAAATTATAGGTAAACCTCCCTCTAGCTCCCCGCCATTCATAATAAAAAATGAAACTATCACAAATGTCAAGGATAAGGCCAATGCGCTATTAGATCACTTTGTCCAAGTTAGTAGCAATGAAGGATTCTCCAAAGACTTCATAGATCAGAAAGCAAAAAGTGATAAAATAGTCAACCAGCACATAAAACTCACGAAAAAAGAACAAAGATTAGACCTTGATTTCAATGCAGACTTCAGTTTATTAGAGTTAGATAAAGCCCTAAAAGCCTGCAAAAATGGTGCCCCAGGAGAAGATTGAATCCATTACACAATCCTAAAAAACCTCCCGGAAACTAAAATTTCGCTCCTGATACTTTTTAACCAATCATGGAAAACAGGTCAAACCCCGAATTCATGGAATGAAGCAACTATCATACCCCTACTGAAACCGAATAAACCTAAAGAATCCCCAAGCTCGTATAGACCTATATCCCTAACTTCTACCTTTACGAAACTAATGCAGAAAATGATTAAACCCAGACCATGCCACTTCCTTGAAACTAATAACCTAATATCGGACTATCAATCAGGTTGCAGGGCCAACCACTCATGTGAAGATAATCTTGTAAGGTTAGAAAATGACATAAGAAAAGCCCCAACTAGCAAAAAAACAGTAGTAGCAGTTTTTCTAGATCTAAGCTCAGCCTTTGATAAACTATGGAATTCAGGTGCGATTCTATATATCAAAAAAATAGGCATTGAAGGAAGGATGTAACATTGGTTAGCTGACTTCCTTAAATCAAGAAAGATAAGAGTTAGGTTTGGTGGCTCAACTACCGAAATTAAAGAAACTATAAATGGTTGCCCACAGGGTAGTGTTCTATCACCTTTCCTTTTCTCCTTAGTAATGAACACACTTAGGGATTACATTGATAGGTATAACTTAAAAACTGACAACCCGTGTAAAGTGAATTTATCTCAATTTGTAGATGATGGGGCTATATGGTCTACATCTAAAAAGTCACTAAAACAAACAGTCAAAAGCATACAATCTGCTCTAGATGCAATAGAAAAATGGAGTAACAAATTTGGCTTTCAGATAAATCCACAAAAAACTCAAGCAATCTTATTCAGTAGAATAGGTCAAAAACCAGAACTAATGGTCCCTCTGTTAAAACTACGCGGGGAGAAACTTAAGTACTGTGATAATGCAAAACTCCTCGGTCTAACATTTGATAAGCATCTAACATGGAAAAAACATATTTTTGATATAATAAAAAGATGTGAAAAAGATCTAAACCTCCTTGGTGTATCAAAGGTCACAACTGGGGTTGTAACAAAAAATCATTAATGACCATTTAATGGCCCTCAGAATAATCACTGGTTGTAAGAAAGACACTCCTACAACCCCATTACACATCGAATGTGCAGAAATTCCACTATCACTAGAAAGGGAAAAAAACATGTTGAAATATTGGGCTAGGTCAATCAAACTAGGAGACAGGTTACCCATAAACGAAGAAATAAGAATAGACCATAATTATGAAGCAAGAGCTAGAAAATATAGTAAGGTCAAAAAACCTACGCCCAAGCAATTCTATCACTAATGGATAAGTACCAATTAAGCAGCCAAGATATAGCAATGCCCACGACAAATTCTTTACAAGGCTTATCCCTCCCCACGATCGACATAAAACTTAGTGAGGAAATAAGTAAGAAAGACTGCCCAAAAGAGAACTTAGTGAAAGCAAACAAGTACATCAATGACACTAAAACAAGCTGGTCTATTTATACAGATGGTAGCAAGGATATAGATAAAAGCTCAGCAGGTGCAGGAATAGTAGTTATAGATAATAATAATCAAATTGTATTGAAGAAAGGAATCAAACATGATCATAGATTGTCTATATTTTCATGTGAGGTAACAGCGATAAACACAGTTCTAAAATGGCTTATATTCAAAAACAAAACAGGTCAAACTCCACAAGTAATCACGCTGTTTACTGACTCCCTCAGTGTACTGCAAGCACTACAAAATTGTGGATCTAATACAAGATCTCATTCTAGAATGCCTGAAACTCAATGAACAACTAAAGAAACTTGATAAAAAAATCAATTTTGTATGGATCCCCAGTCATGTGGGTATCTATGGCAATGAAATGGCAGACAAAGAAGCGAAAGCAGGATCCACTCGTGGAACCCAATTACAAATCAAACTCAGTCCCAAAGAAATGTATAGCATAATTAACAATAAGGTTAACAAAGCCTTCAGAGAAAAACATTTCAATGACTATAAGATAAAGAAACAGTTTGAATACGGTACTATCTCAACAAATATAACTCAATACAACAATTATCCTATGGTAGATCGAATAATAACCAGACTCAGAGTGAGAACAAGCAATCTAGGAGGAGAAAGAAAACCAGAATTACCTTGCACCCATTGTAATGGCCAGGAAACTTTTGAACATGTCTTCTTTGAATGTAACTCTAACAAACAAGCTAGAAAAGAACTTGAAACTGTCATGTTCAAAATTAGCTCGAAACCTATAAATAGACTGTCCCTACTCTTTCCTGAAAAGAAAAATTACAGCCTTGTCTTCCATGCACTAATAAAATTCCTGAAAGCAACAAACTATCTCGATAGAATCTAAAAGAGGATTGTGTAGTATAAAACAGGAAACAAAAACAAGGTGACCAATGGTTACATTGGGGATCTTAAATCCCTGTGGGCGTACTCAGGCCCTACCACTTGGTCACCTTGAAAAATCACATCCGGGTCTTCAATGCACAATACAAGGTGGCCAATGATTACATTGGGGATCTTAAATCCCTGTGGGCGTACTCAGGCCCAGCCATTAGGTCACTTTGCAAAACTACAGACACAACATGGAGACCAGACACACCAGACTGGTCACCATAAAAAAGATTAAGAAAAAGACTAAAAGGGCACATCTTGCCCTTGGTGCCTTGAAACATAGTAAAATTCTCCACCAACAATTCTATAATAGGCACCAGTCTTTTCAACTCAGGTAGACTCTGGAATAGCCAGATATCCCCTGAGAGGAAATATATACTTAGAAAGAATGAAGATGAACAATAGACGGTATAAATGAGTTGAATGAGAGAACGTGTAAATCAAGCAGTCTAACCATAAAATATGCTCACTAACAAACATTGTAAATAAACCATCCAAAAATTGTATCTGCAACTTATAAAACCTAGAATGTCAATACATTTAATTATTAAACAAAATTTGAATTAAAAAACAAGGGACTCTTTCGTTTCGGCTAGGCTTAAGTTTTTTAAACAAATACAAATTAAATGGTACTAAACACTGAAAAAAAAAATAATAATTTCTATCTCCTATTTATATGTGTCCTGTTTCTCTGTTTTCCCATCCCCCATTATTATTCATAATTAATCCTGTAGAAATAGAACGAGTAGGATTCCCATAGAAGGTCAGGGGTGGGTGCTTGTCTAAACCACAAATTATACAAACTTCCACTAAATACCAACATGAATTTTATTCAAAATTACAAGATTTACATTCAGGCCAACCAAGAACATCTCTTGTCAAAATTTTCGGTTTTAGACAAGTTTCCTCCTATGTCGCTCTCCTTGTTTGTGGAGGGATGGCTGCCTTTCTCGGGGTGTGCGGTCTTCAGCGAACATTTGCTTGCATATCCCGGAAGCTAACAATAACAAAGAGTAACATAAAGTAGGCAAAAATCTTTGAGATAATAGGTTAGAAGGTCCAAGTTGACCATTTCATATATCTCATGGATATATAAACATTTAGAACTCCAAATTTACTATTTTATCAAATAACTTAGCTATCTTAAATCAAGATGGCCTTGGCAAAATTTGACCCTTTGGCAAAAGAAAAAGATAAAATTACATCTTTAAGGGGTGAGGGTCACACCCCGGGGTCTGCGCATGGTGTGGATTATTCTGCAGTCTGACCCTCATTAAACTTCAATACATACATACATACATACATCATTCATATTCAGGCCCGATTCCAGCGGGGGGCTGAGGGGGCCTTGGGCCCCCCCCCCCCCCCCCCCCCCCCCCCAGCTGGCCTGGTCATACATTTTTCTAGGCTATAAAATCCCTTGATTACATCATAGTAGTGTTGTCTAGAGGAAATCCCTATCGTGGACACTCCTACTGAACCACCCGCATAACCACCTGACCAGCCAGACTCCTTTTGTCTTATGGCCCCCTGCTGTTAATGTGTAGGTAATCCGAATCAGCAGTCATCCATGACTATGTGATAAGCGTGTGTTTAGGGAAATGCAGACACGTTCACTGATTGTGAGATATTTACATATCGTCTGCCGAGCGATCTAACAATTGGGAAGAATAGGCAATTAACAATTAATTAAAATCTACTCAATGAAATTTTAATTCACTTTTCTCTACATGTATACAGTTTTTGTTGTTGTTGTTTTTCTTTTGCTGTAGCAAAATAAATCTTAGTATTCTGCAGAGTAGCTGCATACCTATTGCTAGCCATGCAAATTAAATTTAATCAGAAATGGGTTGTGTTTCTAAATGTTATCAGCTTTACTACTTTCGTAACTTTTTAAGTATTATTTTTATGAAACTAACTCCTCTAAATATTTTTCCTGAAAGGAATAATACAAACAGTAGGCCGATTCATCATCATGTTCACTTTTTTAAGATTTACGAATGCAATAATCTACATGTACACGTATGTTTATTCATGGTGTCTTAATAAAGACTCACTGGTGTACTTTAAATTTATATATAAAAAAATGAATAAGAAATTAAAGAATTTGAAAATTTCATTCTGCCATATTTTGGGATGATACATATTTTGGGTCAATGTATATATAGATTATGCATGATCATTAATTCAAATCAAATCCAAGTAACCAGTCATTGAGCAATGTTACTGATAAGTCGACGAGTACAAAATACTAATGCACAGAAAACACAATTTATGTGCAATTTAAAACGGATATTAAAGATTTTATATTGAATATCAACATCTTTTATTACTGAATATTGTTTGTCACTGATTTAAGATTTAGAAAAAAAAATGAAAAAAATGGCACGCAGAAGGGGCCCAAAACCTTCTGCAACCGTCCGACCCTAAAACCTGCGTCTTTATCTGGGAATTCCATGTGTGAAGGCTGCTTTCAGATCGACAATTAGACAGTCAAGATTACCAAGTTCGAAACTAATACAGCATATACCTGGTATTCCCATCCACATATTTGTTGAAATATGTTTAACGTGTTTTTTTTTCTCAGACTTAAACAAAACTGTCTTTTACACTGTTGAGTCTAAAACAGATGATTTTTTAAAGCATTCACTAATTGATAGTGTACGCAAGTCACTGTTTTGGGGGTGGGGAGAGGGGTTCCCTAAAAACACTTATTAATTTTTAATGCCAGTTTGCGGTTGAAAATGCATGAGAAACCTATATTTTTTACAATATCTCCAAATACTGGAGTAAATGCCCTTTCAGTAGTATCAGTGTCCCAGTCTGTATACCCCCCCCCCAACCGTCCTTTTTTTAATACAACTGTAGTCAAATATTATTGCACAGTAGTTATTCAATAACATGGCTTTGCGAAGGTAAAATATGTAATTATATCGCTCAAGGCTCAGTCCCACTTGACAATTTTTGCCTCAGTGATGTACTCCCGATGGAAAATGATGAGCCTTGCGAGGCGTCAGGAAAAGGTTCCCCTGTGTCTCGCGGAAGCTTCGAAAGCATCGCGAGCTATGTGGAGTAATCGGGAGAACTTAATTGCTTGCATTGAAATTTTTCCTTATATGTTCTCGAAGTTTTATCGCGGGAAAACAGGCCGGGGAAACATACGCATAGCTTCCCAGAAGCCCCCAGGAAGCATTCACGGAGCTTCTGCGAAATATTTTTTCCACTGAGGAATCCCCTAGGCTTCATTGATGTCTCAAAGATTCGGCAACCTTTCTGTGACACATTCCAGATCTTGTGATAGAATCTCAGAATAATCGCCCAAAAAAATTCGAAAAGCGCACTCTAAAATTTGTTGCTTTTTTGGTCAACCTTCAAAAAAGCATGGGACATTCCTAGGGTCATCATCATAACCCCCCCAAAGTCCACCTTGGTTTTGTCTCTTAATTCCATCACCAATTCTCATAATCTCCATAATCTTCCCCGAGACACATAGGATGGTTCGATGCGATACATCCCCTAATCTGCAGGAAATTCCCCCGATGATGTTTCAAATTCAGTGAAGCTCCGAAGCACCTTCCCCGATCATTGGAGAAATTTCTCAAGCATCGAAAGCTATCCCCGATAATACAAGGCCATTCGTACCATAGCCAAACATTAGTGAACGTTTCAACGGACCAATCCCGAAGCTTCTCATGGGACTCCTCTGTCTTTTTGGCTCAAACATTTGATGCCATTGGGAGAAAATTTGTGTATTTCCACATCGCCGATGATTTTTACTAGATACATGGTGTTCAAATTAATTAAAAAAAACAAAAAAAACCTTCACTTTCATCCCCAGATACCCTTCAGAATGCATCTCCGTAACACATCTCCATAACACTAAAAAAAGAAGAAAAAAAAAAAATTCCCGCCCCCCCCCCCCCCCCCCCCCCCTTAGCACTCACATCTCCAACTTTAATCGTAACATATCCCCTCCCCAGCGGAAAAATTCTGGATCCGGGCCTGATATTATTCAACAAAATTTAATGTGTAACCCATTCATTCATCATTATTCAACAAAATTTAATGTCAATAAATTTTTTTTTTCAAATCAAAATCAGAGCATCTTTAATCGTAACATATAAGCCTTCATCAGTAGGATGCATTCTCAATGTTATGCAATGTTACTGTGAACTAATCCAAAATGCCCTTCTTTGTTGACCCCCTAAGACAAGATAAGATAAGAAAAGGAAATAAAAAAAGTGACCCTGCTGTGAGCTCCTTGCCAAGATATGGATGCCTAGTCTTCGTCACAGTTGAATGTACCCTTGCAGGGCTTAATTACCCTAACAAATTTTAATTATTTAGCATTGTGTTGTATTACTGGTATTTACTATAGTATAAAAGGATCAAAACTACTTATAATAAAAAAAGTGTTTAATAATATTTCACTTATGGACATATGTTTTATACTTCCTTGCTATTAACTTACGTTAAAATATTAAATTGTTATCAACATCCAACTACTATGCACACACGCATAGGAAAGAAAGAGAGAGGATAGTATTTACTAAAAGATTTACAAAGTTATTACAAAAAGTATCAGAAAAAAAAGTGGTCAGTCGGAGAAGTTTGGTTTGCTTATTCAAAATAACCATCAGATTACAATGATACCAATAAGTATAGAATAATATAGATGTAGACCTGGTATTTGATAGATACATAGAGCACATGATTTTGTGTAAATTAGATATGGTCAGCTACAGAGCACATGACTTTGTGTATATAAGATATGGTCAGCTATAGGGTGGTCAGCAGAATTAAAAGTGGTCAGCAAAAATCTGAATGGTCAGCAAAAGAAAGAGTTGAGGAAAATTGCGGTCAGCTGGTGACATTCAGTCAGCTAAATCAAAATAACCATCAAATTACAATTATTTTCAACAAAGAATGATATAGCTGCTGACCAGGTAGTATATAGCTCCATAGAGCACATGTGTGTATTAGATATGGTCAGCTATAGAGTGGTCAGAAAAATCTGAATGGTCTGCAAATGTAAGAGTTGAGGAAAATAGTGGTCAGCGGGTGACATTCAGGCAGCTAAATCAAAATAACAATCAAATTACAATGATTTTCTACAATCATAGAATGATATAGCTGCTAACAAGGTAGTAAGATCCTGCATCTATAAGAAATAACAATTGCCGATACAACTGGTACTACAAAATGTATACCCCAAATAGCAGGAATATCTCCTGTAGCCTGGATAACACAGGTTCACTATTTTGATCATCACATTTGAGATCCTTTTTCACATATTTCACTTGGCTATGTCCAAACACAAGTGCCATGTTTTCTCGATTTACACAGGTATTATACAGTATCAGATAATTTTGGATTTATAAATAAAAATGAATGCAGAATTTATAGTCATTTTAGAATTAAGACATACTCTTTCTTATACATTTGAAGTCTCCAATAAAATTTTGCATACAGATTTTGTAATTTGTATGTATCCATTTGGTTGTTAATCATTTACTGTACAAATAATATATGCATATATTGCCAAAAATATTGATGGGGGTATTACATGTCAGGTTTTCTCACCTGCCATGGTACCCCTGATTTTGGGAGGGGTGGGGATGGACTGAACATTGACACCTTTGATGTACATATCACACCAGTCCCAGGCCCGGATTCACCGGGGGGGGGCCGAGGGGGCCTTGCCCCACCCCCCCCACCCCCCAGCTGCCCTGGTTATACATTTTTTTCTAGGCTATAAAATCCATTGATTACATAATGTTTGAGCTGTCTAGAGGAAATCCCCATCGTTGGCCCCCATACTGAACCAACCGCATAACCACCGGACCAGCCAGACTCCTATTGTCTTATGGCCCCCTGCTGTTAATGTGTAGGTAATCCGAATCGGCAGTCATCCATGACTTAGTGATAAGCATGTGTTTAAGGTACTGTGTTTGCAAATTGATTGACACCTTCACTGATTCACAGGCTATTGTCGAGTGATACCTAAGGACATCTCGTCTGCCGAGCGATCTAATGATTGAAGAAAAATAGGCAATTACAAAAACTTTATATCAGTAAAACTATTCTCGACAGGTGATGTTTAGGAAAAGCATAAAAATTGATTAGTATAAAATTAGCCACTCAAAAAAACAACTAAGTTGGACATTAAAATGTAATTGCTATCGAAATATTTTCACTAGAGCTCAAAGAAATTATTGATTTAACGAATAACTTTGACTAAATCTAATCAACGAAATTTTAAATTCACTTTTCTCTACATCTTTAAAATTTTAAATCTTGAATTAAAAGCGGGCAATTTAACTGCCAGGTTGATGAACTTTCAGGTATGAACAATTGCCGATTTTGTTTTGGAAAAAAAATTAAAAAGCTATTCTGCAGGGAAGATGCGTACCTATCGCTAGCCATGTAAATGAAACTTTATCAGAAATGGGTTGTGTTTCTAAATGTCATCAGCTATATTATTTTTACATACTTGTACGTATTATTTTAACGAAGCAGTTAAATTCTTCTTAACTAACTCTGCAATATATAAATACAAAAAGTAGGTCTATACATCATCATGTTCACTTTTCTTATTATTTACGAATAAAATAATAAGAATTATTATAAAATATGATTTATTTAATTAATTAAAAATAAAGATTATAATTCAAATCAAATCTAGGTCATCAGTTATTGATCAATGTTACTGATAAGTCAACGAATACTAAAGCACAGAATACACAACTTATTTGCAAAATAAAACGGATATTAAAGATTTTATATTAAATATCAACATCTGTTGTTTCTTTTGTCACTGATTAAACACTTAGAAAAACCAAAATGTTTCAACTAAAACTAAAAATGTACAAAAAAATGACTCACAAAAGGGGCCCACACCTACCCTATAACGTGCGCCTATTTTTTTTTCTGTGAATTTCTGTGTGAAGACTGCTTCCAGATCGACAATTTCACAGCCAATATCATTAAGGTCGAACCTATTCCTTTCCACATTTTTGACAAAATGATTATGTTTAACGTGAAAATTGATTTTTTTCTCAGTCTTTGACAAAACTGTCTTTTACACTGTTGAGTCAAAAACTAATGATCACAAGTCACTTTTTGTGGGGGTTCAGGAAACCCTTATTAAATATTTTATGCCAGTTTGTGAATGAAAAATACTAGATAAGCCCGTATTTCTTACCTGGAAGAAGTAATGCCCTTTCAGTAATATCAGTGCCCCCCCCCCCCCCGCGCTTCCATTTCCCCCACCGTTATTTTTATTTCATTTATTTTTGATCAGGGCCTGTAAATGCAATTGTAATAAAATTTATATGATTGCACAGCAGTTATTCAATAACATGACTTTGCGCCGGTAAAAGATAACACTATATCGCTCAATGTTTAAGGCTCGGTCCCACTTGGCATTTTTTTTTGCCTCAGGGATGGGATGCATACGTACTCCAGATGGAAATAGCGTCGCGAGCCATGTGGAGTCATCGGACGGCCTCGGGTGTACTGCAAAAAGAATTCATTGAAATTTTCCCGATGTGTTCTCGATGTTTTATCGGGAAAACAAGCCGGAGAAATATCCGCAGAGAAGCTCCGGTCAGCATTCACGAAGCTTCCGCGATTTTTTTCCTCTGATGAATACCCGATGCGTCTGTGATGTCTCGCCGAAGTATCGGGGGGGGGGGGGCATTCGGGGATATTCTGCGGCCTTTCTGTGACACATTCCCGATCTTATGGTTGAATCTCATAATATTTGAAAAAAAAAAAAAAAAAAAAAAAATGGCAAGGGTTGAAAAAACGCACCCAGAAATTAGTATATGTTTTGGCCAGTCTTAGACTGAGATGGTCAAAAAGGCCATTGGACATTGCTTAGGGCATCCCCTTAAACCTCCCCCCAAAAGTCTTCTCTTGACTTAGTCGCTTAATTCCACCATCAAATTTTCATACTCTCAATAATCTTCCCCGAGACACGTAGGATGGTTCGCAAGATCCCCTAATCTACGGCGATATTCCCCCGATGATGTTACAAACTCAGTGAAACTCCGGGGCACCTTCGCCGATCATCGGAGGAAGTCCCCCAGTGCTTTTCCGAACATCAGGACTCAAGGCTATTGTGTCATAGCCGAAACAACAGTGAATGTTCAATGGACCAATCCCGAAGCCTAATAATTGTCATTTTTCAACGGACTGCTCAGTCTTGTTTTTGGCTCAAACATCGCGAGCCATCGGTAGAAAAAAAATGTTTATTTCCACATCACCGATTTTTTTTTCCCGGTGGGACCTAGGCCTTCAAGTTTCAAAAATATATATCGGATTTAAAAACAACAACAACAAAAACCTTCACTATTATCCCCAGAAACCCTTCAGAATGCATCTCCATCACACTAAAAACTTTTTTTTCCAGGGGAGCATGCCCCCGAACCCCCCTACCACTCCTATCACATTCGGATTTTGGCCCCCCCAGCAGAAAATTTCTGGATCCGGGCCTGAGTCCTGTCAAAATATAAGCATTTCAACATTCAAGAATGATCATTTTATTGGACAACCACAAAGACAAAAACATTAAAAAGGCATCTAAATAAAAAATAATTTTATATCTATCACTCAAACAATTCATAAATAATCATGATTTTATTCAGATTTAAGCTTCAAAATGATTGCTACTCTTTTATAGTTGAATGTCTGAAACTATAATTCATATTATCAACTGATGTAACTGAGAAAGTCAGCTCACTAAAGTTGATAGTTTGCAAAATTTGTCTTATTAAATTACAATTCTTTGCAAATTTCCATGTAATTCCTAAAAATATACATATTAAATACACATTTGAATTCTAAATTTGCAAATTTCCATGTAATTCCTATAAATATACATATTAAATACACAGATTAGAATTTCATAGATAAGAATGTTCAAAATGTGGGTATAAATCATCATTCTGAGCCATATTATTTTATTATCCCTTATTTATATTGCCCCTGGGGGCTATTCTTTATATGTGGTCTATGCTGGTCAGCAGTTTGTTTATTGTTTATAAGATGCTTAATGAGTGTCCGTCTGCAGTATTAACTGTTTTATGGTCCGTTCGGACCCTGGAGTGTGACCCAAACTCCTTAAAGATCAATTTGAATGCCGAAACAGGTCGAATTTTGAAAAGCCTCACAGGTGTGAGGTAGGTTATACTTAATAAAATTAAGAATTTTGAAGCCAAAGTGGGAATGACAAACTCGGCTAATTCAGCCTAAATGTTGTCAAGCTGTGACAAAGGTGAAGGAAGGAGATGGTCCTGAAAAGGACCGTTTGGGTCAGCTGCCAGAGGCAGAGGTGCTGGTCAGCAGATACCTGGTCAGCTTTTTATACCCAGCTGGTCAGCAGGCAGAATGTCAGCTGGTCAGCAGGCCTGGTCAGCTTTTTATGCCTTCCCCTCAAGTTGAGCTATAGTAACCGATGAAATATCCGGTGTCCATCGTCCGGTGTCCGTCGTCAACATTACACTTAAATGACATCTCCTCCTAAAAGACTAGACTATTGAGTTTACCATCGCTTCGACAGTATTTCAGTCATATAGCGACTCCCAGCTAATTACAGGTGGAGATTCAAGACCCCGAATGCTTGGAGGCATCCGGGTAGACATCTCCTCCTTAACCACTAGGCCAATGTTAAAGAATTTTATAGGAATATTCCTTTGGGTGATGCTCTTTCAAAGATGTTCAAAGAATTTGATTTGATGCAGAACTCTGGTTGCCATGGAAACGGAAAGTAAAAATATGAAAATTTTGAAAATCTTTTCCTCCAAAACTTCTGGCCAGATTTCAAAGTTATTTGGCACAAACATTCATTGGGTCACTCTCTACCAAGATTGTTCGTTCAATTATTTTGATCCGTTGAGAAACATGGCCGCTAGGGGGCAGAGCCTGTTTTCCTAATATGTATATAGTAAATATTTCAAAAATCTTCTCCTCCAAAAGTGCTGGCTGGATTTCAAAGTAATTTGGCACAGATGTTCCTTAGGACACTCTCTACCAATATTGTTCAATTATTTTGATCCGTTGAAAAAACATGGCTGCCAGGGGGCAGAGCCCATTTTCCTTACATGTATATAGTACAAATTTGGAAGATCTTGGCAAAAAGTACTGGCTGGATTTCGAAGTGATTTGGCACAGATGTTCCTTAGGTCACTCTCTACCAAGATTGTTCAAATTAATTTGATCCGTTGAAAACAATGGCCGTCAGGGGCTAAGCCCATTTTCCTTATAATTATGTATATAGTACAAATTTGAAAATTCTTACTGTCCAAAAGTACTCACTCAATTTATTGCTGGCAGAGGGCAGAGCCCATTTTCCACAATATCATATTTCTGTTTCTTTTCCTCCCACTAATACCTGTTTATTGTTAACATGACTTTCAAGCCTCTATGCCGAAGAGAATTCCATCATTGGTCGATAATTTAATCCATAACTACTGTATTATGGTGATTTGTTGTTCATTTTGAATGTATATACGAATCCATTTTTTTTTTTTCGAATTTCTTACGATTGTTGGGAGTGGTCATGAGAGTGTTGCCACTGCTTGTGAACAGCTTACAAGAATGTGATAAATGTACAATATAAGTTTAAATAAACACTGATAATAAGGAAAGATTTTCAGTGTATGTGTTGTTTTCAAAGACGTCAATCCAACAATTGCTTCTAAAAACCAAATATCATTAAAAACTGTTTATTTTCATCTTCTTGTAATTTGATGATAAAGGGCGTTACATGTACATGAAAACTGCTGAGATATAAACATAAGGATTGATTGCACATTTTGATGATTTATTGGGGATATCAACTATATACATGTACTGGGACAAATTGAGACAGAGAAGTTCTTTAGACCCCATCCACTTTGAACAGCCCCAATGTAATTCAGAACCTGTTGAATCATCAAAATGAGTTTAAGAATGGCTTACAAGTACTTACATTGCGAGAAAATGAAGAATTTAATATTGGCACAAATAAATAATACGAGGGCACAGGGGTCCGTAGTTTGACCCCTGACACCTATAATACAGGGGTCAAACTACAGACCCCTGTGAACGAGGGCAAGTCAATAAATAACCAGCCTATTTCGGGTTGAGATCTACCTCTTCTTTTTCAATATAATTTCCCTCCAGGGCTATGCACTTGGACCAACGGTGTTCAAGTGCCATCAGCCCAGAAGTGAAGAAGTCAGGGTCCTTTCCTTGGAACCACTCCTCAACTGCTGCCACAACTTCTTCGTTAGACCAGAAATGACGTCCACGTATATCCTTTTTCAAATTTGGAAAAAGGAAGAAGTCGCTAGGAGCCAGGTCTGGTGAGTAAGCAGGGTGCGGTATTAATTCATACCCATTTCGCTCCTGAGCATCCATTGCAACTTTACAAGTGTGGACTCTTGCATTGTCCTGTTGCAGCAAAACACATTTGGAGAGTTTACCACAGCGTTTCTTGCGGATGGCATTCTTCAGCTGGTCTAGCAAGTTTGCATAGTATGCTCCGGTTATTGTACTTCTCTTGGGTAAAATGTCCAACAAAATAACACCCTTTGTGTCCCAAAATACTGTGGCCATCACTTCGCCAGCAGATGGTTGAGTCTTGAACTTCTTTGGCCTTGGGGATCCCGGCCCTACGCACTGACGACTCTGGGCTTTATTTTCTGGTTCATAATAATGCACCCAAGTCTCATTCATAGTAACTAGATGCAAAAGGAATTAATCTTTTGACCTCAAATGCTTAAACAACGCACTGCATACTGATGCTCTCGTTGCCATTTGCTCATTGCTAAGGGATTTTGGGACCCAACGGGCTGTAAACTTGCACATCCCTAAACGATCATGCAAGATTGTTGAAATGGTACCATGTGAAATGCCTAATGCCTGTGCTATTTCTTCAACCTGACTTCACCTATCTGAGTATACCAGATTTCTGACTTTATTACACATTTCTTCGTTGGTGGCATCAACTGGGCGTCCAGACCTGGCTTCATCTTCTAAAGACGTTCTACCGTGTTTTAACTCCCCAACCTAGAATTTAACTTGAGAATAAGATGGTGCAGATGACCCATACACATCAACTAACTCAGCATGTATGTTCTTACCAGTTTTACCTTTTAAATGCAAGTAGCAAATTACAGCACGGTACTTCACTTTTGATGAAAAGCTTGCTTTTACATCACTAGCCATGTTTGACATTCAGCATCTGACAAACAAATGACTGTATACATGTGTAGTTTTGTACACAGGTAAAGTACATGTATTGAAACAATGCGTGAAAATCGTGGATGTCTCCGTTGATTGGAGATGTCATAGGCTGGTTATTTATTGACTCGCCCTCGTAGCATATGATATAGTATTGTGTGTTTGTTGCTTCCTATGTAAATCTTAACTTAGTTTAGATCTTTTTTTATTATAATGATTGGAAAATAAGTCCTTATACTTATCCCTCTCAACTGTTTCTGAAATGCACCTTGGAAGGTCATGAAAAATCCTTGCTCCAAGGTTTTGAACCCACAACCTTTGTAAAAGCGAGTTTATAACATTGGGTTTATTGGCATGTATTGTAATATATATATATATGATCAAACATGGTGTTAATAGCTCATCTAAACATGGTGTTAACTAACACCATGTTTAGATGTTTAAACAGGGTATTACTGGGGTAAGTGATTATTAACATTGTCAACCATAGTGTAAGTAGCATTCCTAATCATAGTCTCCTGAGAAAAGTTATAGTTACCATGGTCAATCATTGTGGCACTTTGATAGGGGGCATGATGTGGATAATTTTTAAGCTCAGAAAATTTCAAGAATTAAAAAGGACAACATAAGACCAATAAATCATTCACAGTCATATTTATTTGTATTGACAAAACAATGTCACAATTTGTCTGGTACATACATAGAAATAGCAGCATAAATATACACAGCAAATCACAATACAACAGAAAATGCCAATTCATCAGAAAATAGCAAACAAGTATCAAGTAATCATTTGAAAATTACATATATAGAGAGATCATTCTTGGACAAATTTGCTAATTGTTTTGCTGTGTATCTCAATGAAATCTCTAATATGAGAGAAAAATCCCTAGTAAAGTTATAAACCTGTCAATCTCTCACTTAACATGGACAAGTTCACTTTAAGGGCCAGTTTTTTTCTCATGATTTTATATGACAGAATTATCCCTGTATATATGTCATATACTTATCTAGTCATCATGTCATGAATATTTCCTTCAACTTGCATGACTAAGCCATTTTGAAAGTCTCCTTTCATTATCATCTCTTACATCTCTATACTATAGGACCACTTTTAATCTAATGAAATGCAGTACATTGTGCCAAAATAAGGACTGAGTTCTAATAATTCTTTACAATATCTACAATCAGTCACAAAATACACTAAAAAGCTGTTTAAATATCTCCCGATTTTGCATGGCTTTCCAATGGAACACAAAGATATATGTAAATATCTTAGCAATAATTACATTTCAATGACTTTCAAAATAAAACTAATATCAACAAAGCAATCCAAATTTTTTATATAATTATACTTATCCTAGTTTCAAGATTAAAAAAAACAAAAAACAAGAGGGACATAGTAGCCTTAGGAGTTACTCACAAGAGTCCCATAGGCCTAATTAAAACAGTTCAGGTCACTTGATTTGACCTGGTTCCCTTCAGCAGCAACCAGGTTTAAATTTCAGAAACCAAGAATATTTTATATATTATGTAAGAAAACTAGCCAACCATCTGGAAGCCTTATTTTTCAAGAAATCTATGATGCTTAAGCAATTACGGTAAAGAACAATGAGGCTATCATTAGTCCAAAACAAATTAAATGCTGAACAATGGTTTTGGAGGAGAAGAATTTTGAAATTATCAAGAATTGATAAAGAGTACATATGGAAACTAAATGACTCCGCTAAGATTTCATATTTTAAAAGGATCAACTTTATTTTAGTTATTATGATAGTGAGCCAAGAGGAGACCATTTGTGCCAAATAAAATTTAAATCTGACCATTTTTAAATAAGAGGATTTTTTAAATTTTCTATGTAGAGTATATATAAGGAAACCAGCCGACTCAGCGGCCTCAGTTTTCAAGGGTTCAACTTTATTTTTGCAATTATGGTATACAACCATGAGGTGACCAATTGTACCAAATCAAATTGAATTGTGAGCTAAGGTTCGTTCATATTAAATACCATCAATTTCTACCCAATGGTTGCAGAAAAGATGTATGTATTTAAAAGCAAATTGCTGGCAACACACAATAACCAACCGACCAACCAATCGACAGGCTGATTCCAGTATACTCCCTTCAAACTTCGTTTGCAGGGGTATAATAAATGTATTTCAAAAGAATTAATTGAATTATTCAAAGAAAATTAATACAATCAAATATTGACTTTAAATCATAATATTAAGACATAAATCCTAGTGGTAATAAATATGCCACTAATCAGTTCATATAATATGGAAAACTACCTAGATTGTGAAGTCGGTTGTGCATTACGTGTCCAAATTAATGTTGGTTTTGGGGCTTACCATCACTGTGACAATATTTGTGTCCTAATTCAATTAGTTAAAAGTGGAGAAAAACCCTGACTATATATGGGGCAACTTGATAGAACCACTGAAATACCTCAAAGCAAACAATAGACGGCTTTCAGGAGTCACATGAAAAATCATATCAACTTCCTCAATGTATATTCAGTTGTCAACATTTTTGTTGTTGTTGTTTTTTTGTCCCTTTATCAGTTTTATTCCACTGAAAAACCTAATGTGACTGAATATTAAGCTTTACAGTTTTATTTTGCCATCACAAAGAACTTCATAAGTACCATGTAGCAAACAGCACAAAACCTGATCAGCCAGAAAGTGTTTCCGAAGTAGACCCCAATCCGTTGGCTTGGTCCTAAAATTCACTGCTCTCTAAGCTCATACATAAACCCTAGCCCCATCAGTGATAATAGTAATCCATCCATCATGGTCCATCATGTGGTTGGGGGAATTTTATGGTAAATGCAAGCCTTTATAGACTATAAGCAAAAAAGCTTTTAACACTAAGTCAATGGATGCTTGCATCTGAACTGAAGTCTTGTTAAGCATTTGAAGGACCATGATTATAATGACGGATGGATTACTGTAAAACCTTTTCTAAACTGAAATTCCCAGGCTAAACTGCATTTTAAAATGGTGGCAGTACCTTGGTGGATATCGTGTTGATATAAAAGGCTTAATATTTGTTGTTGAAATATATTGCTATTCATTTTCTGTTCTAAAGGTAATGAGAACTCATTAGTTGCTTCAACGTGACTTAATTTTCTATAATGATTAAGTCCTATTAAATTTAAAAATGTACCATACTGTGTTAACTTTCATACATAATAATATTGGAGGAAACAGGAAATGCATGGTAACATATAAAAAGGAAGGCCGAGATGGTCCTGAAGTCACTCACCTGAGAAACATTGCCTTCATTCCTGTACTGCTTAAGAGAGGAAATGTTAGAGTACAATTTTTTTAATATAAAAAGGGCCATAACTCCAGACCAAATTGGCAGATATTAACTATACTTGTACCAAACTTGTCCAAGAGTTTGTGAAGTTTCAATGATTGCTTAAGGAATTAAGATGGTAAACATTGTGGACAACAACAGACAGAAGGACAGATGGACAACCGGCATTTAATGATCATAATAGCTCATCTTGAAAACATGTACTCAGGTGAGATTAAAAAAACAAGAGGGCCATGCATAGAGGCCCTTGATCGCTCACCTAAGTATAGGGTTACCCAAGGAACATCTGTACTAAAACATTTTGAAATCTGGCCAGTAGTTTTGAAGGATATGATTTTAAAAGGTTTCATAATTTTTTTTCTTTCCATTGCCATGGCAACCAGAGTTCTACATGGATCAAGTCTATTTTAACAACTTTTGTGAAGGTTCACCCAAGGATTATCCCTGCCATGTTAAATCAAATTCTGTCAAGCGGTTTCAGAGGAGATGTTGTTTAAAGTTTTCACTATATAAATATAAGGCAAATTAGACCTGGGGCCTCCGTGGCCAAGAGGGTAAAGTTGCTGACTTTAAGACTCACTCAGCCCCTCACCACGTGGGTTCAAATCCCAGCAGGGTCATTTGGATTTTCATGTGAGGAAGCCTTCCAGCTTGCTTGCGGTAGGTTGGTGGTTCTACCCGAATGCCTCCGTGCATTCTGGTCCTTCCTCCATCTGAGATTAGCTGGACGTCGCTATATGACTGAAATACTGTCGAAGAGACAGTAAACTCAGATAGTCAAATTAGCCCCTGGTGGCCAAGTTTTTTATGGATCTTGGTAGAGAATTACCCAAGGAACATCTGTACTAAAACATTTTGAAATCTAGCCAGTATAATTAAAGAAGATGATTTTTAAAGTTTTCTTTTTTTTTCTTTCCATTGCCATGACAACCAGAGTTCTACATGGATCAAGTTTATTTTAGCAACTTTTGTGAAGATTCACCCAAGGATCATCCCTTCCAAGTTTAATCAAATTTTGTCAAGAGGTTTCAGAGGAGATGTCATTTAAGGCAAATTGTTGACGACGGACAACACATGATGCTGGGTGATCCTAATAGCTCACCTTGTGCATGTTGTGTTCAGGTGAGCTAACAATGTTTGGTTAATTGCTAAACCTCAGTAGCAAAATCCACAACTTGACCATCTGACTGGTGATAACCACATACATTTGTATGACCAGCAAAACCTCGTGGAAGCCTGTTTGATTGTTAAAGCAAACGTTGATTTTATAGCTGTATCAACATCAGATAACATCTAAATCCTTACTTTAATCAAGTTTACCCTGCATTTCGATGACTGAAAATTTTGTATATCATGTGGACAAATTTTTGTGGATTGTGCTGTAAAAATTGAGAGTTCTGATTCCTGAGGTGCATACATTTTTAATTACCATATTGCACTATGATAAAAAACAATTTTATCACTACAAACCAAACATACCATGTATATGTTGGCCAGCATCCTCCATTTACTAAATAAACATTTATAGGTATTATCTTTAAATGATTTTTTCTATGTATTATAAATGACATACTTGTCTCAGTATACTGGACATTTCCAAGGCAACTGTTTTCCTCCCATGTTAATTGCAACTGCAGTTATATCAACACTAAATATTAAAGATGTATATGCAAGAGACAGGCTAACTTGTTACAGTAAATTCCAAAATATCCATGAATATTAACTGATAATGACTTCATCAAAAGTTGGAAACAAAATCAGACTACACAATGGTTATCAAATGGCTCAAAAAATTGCAGATTTAAACATTTTTAAATTTTATACAATCTTCATCATGTATTATGAATATTGGAACTCACTACATGTAATACAGCAATGCCATATTCAGAATCTTTTTTTTTTATCTATATATATAAAGAGTTTTCCCCATATTCATCTGAAATTCTAAATTAATTATTATAATTTGACATGAGAAGAAAAGATTTCTATCAAAAATGTTGTTTCAATTTTATTGCACAAATATTAAATCTTAAGTGTCTTGCCGTGGCTAAAATCACACAAAATATCAATTATGAACTTGTGGATGTCCGTAAACATAAGTGTAGGAGTAGAAGTTATAACAGTCTATACTACATAAGCTAACATATACTCAAACATTCTCTGCTGACCATAACTGACTGTATATAATGAAAAATATATGGAATGGAAATCAAAAAGGAACCTTAAAAGAAAATCCTATTTACATGACACACATCCATATACACATTCAGACCTGACATCAAACTCTGGGACAATTAGCATATATTGATGTTGCATACAGGGAATAGCAAAACCTTCCACTATAAGTAAGCTGTCCTGCCTTCAAGGGTTACTCTGAAATAGTCAGTTACTAACAAAATCTAATCAGCTATGGGCTCTGATGACTTTGAGATCTAATTCTATAGGGCTGTCTAAAACCAGAGGACTTCTCAGGCCATGGGGTCCATCTATACCTTCTTAGACAAACTGATCATTAAGATCTCCGTGATTCACCTATAATGCCTCTTGACAAACTTACTACACTGATCATAATGACACATCAACAACAAGACCATTCAGACCATGGTGATCCATTAACATGGCCTCCTCAGACAAGTCAGCCACTCAGATCATAGTGATCTGATCATAGGGGTCCAGCAGCAAGACCACTCAGATCATAGGGATCCATTAGCAAGAGCCCTCAGATCATAGGGACCCATTAGCAAGAGCACTCAGATCATAGGGACCCATTAGCAAGAGCACTCAGATCATAGGGACCCATTAGCAAGAGCACTCAGATCATAGGGGTCCAGCAACAGGGCCACTCAGATCATAGGGATCCAGTAGCAAGACCACTCAGAGCATAGGGTTCAAGTAGCAGGACCACTCAGATCATAGGGACCCATTAGCAAGTCCACTCAGACTATAGGGGTCCAGTAGCAAGACTGCTCAGATTGTAGGGATCCAGTAGCAAGACCACTCAGATTGTAGGGATCCATCAGCAGGATCTTTTAGTAGCACCAATCAGATCATGGGGTCCATCCACAAGGCCTCATCTGATCAGTGGAGCACTTAATCTTGATTTACATTGTAAAGTTTTATACAGTAAACTTTTGTAACTTTATTCATTCTTCCTACAACTCAAATCTCATGGAAGTTTTTATTTTTGATGAAGCTGATTACAAATAAAACATTTGTTACAAAATTACAATAGTTCTACAAAATTTTATATTTATGAAGCACATCATAGATTATTAGGACTGTTTCTATTTACAGCATATACTTAAGTACAGCATCATTACTTCTCACCTGATTGATAAATAGTACAATTTAATATTTGTACTACACTTTGGCCCCAATATCTAGCCAAACATATGTAGGCAAATGCCTATCTGTAACAAATTCTAATGAATGAATTAAAAGCATGTAATATTTTACAGCTATAGATGTAACCTAACAATATTTTCTTTTATTTAAAAAATGTCATTTTATGTTCTGACCCTACTTATTATATGGCAACCTAATTATTGACCTTAAAAAAATTTATCTTAGATAATGACCTTGTAAAGTAGGTCAGCCTAGATTACAAGAAACTATCATGAGTTATATGAATTTAGTAATAGTGGATTTTTTCTTTTCCATTACTGAGGATTGATCACAGACTCTCAGCCCTGATATCAAGACACTGCTATACTATTTTTTGCATTTTTTCTTGAAATCTCTATCTTCATATGCTGAACATGGGTGAAATATATGTCATGTTTCCATGACTGCTGTGTCTAACAAGAGAGCTTAGAACAAATGACCTTATGAAGTAAGTCATCCTACTTATACAGTAAGTTATCCTACACAGTGATCTTATAAAGTAGCAATCATATAAAGTAAGTCATCCTACTTATAAAGTTAGTTATCCCAGAAAGTGATCTGTCATCCTATGTAGTGATCTTATAAAGAAATAATGTCATCCTATATATTGATCTTGTAAAGTAATTAAGTCATCCTATATATTGATCTTATAAAGTAATTAAGTCATCCTATATATTGATCTTATAAAGTAATTAAGTCATCCTATATATTGATCTTATAAAGTAATTAAGTCATCCTACTTTTAAAGTAATTAAGTCATCCTATATATTGATCTTACTCAAGATACTGACCATATAGAATTTTTTCCAAGTTACAGATTTTAATAACGAAACATCATTGACCTTACAAACAACTAACCCACATACTTGAAGTGAGATTACATATAAACATGGGCTTACCTACAAACTTGACAGTTTTCAATCAATGGCATGGGAAAAATTAATCTGAGACAAAATCACACATTCATTCAAAATGAAAGACAAGAGCTCATGTGCATCATCAGCATGTGAAGAAGGGTGGAAACATAATTTAGATCAAAGCAAACATTGTCCTACCATCGCACACACACACATACACAACACACACATACATGTTTAGTGCCTTTATCATCTTGAATCTCCATCTGGAGGTTCATCATAAAAGTGTTAGTTGGAATATCTTTAAGTAAAAAAAAGAACCTGAAAACATCTATGGCTGGAAAAGATAATTGTTGAAAATCCAATTGTCAATGTAACAGTCATATCAGCAGTTGGCATCATGCCCAAATGATTTGTTGTTTTGGATTTTTCTGTCATTTTATGATAGTATTTAAATGTCCGGTTTACTGCTGGAGAAAAAGGACCCCTACAGCAAAAGGACCACTTGGTGGAATCACCAACCTACCAAAAACCACCTGGAATGCAGTTGTTTTGTTCAACCTGGATGACATAATATTTCTGAATAAATAATTTCACATTGCCGAGATATCTACGGGTTTTTTGCATATGAATTATATAAGTAAATTTTTTTTTGCTTGTCAAATGAAAAATATCACAGGATCACCAATACAGTACACTGAAGACATCCAAACACTAATAACCTTTCAAATGCATAATCATTTCTCTTACTATGCAGAATAAGATGTTATTTTAACAAAAGTCTTATACCACTGTTTTCATCAAACCACAAACAAAACAACATGTAGATAACATAATTATCTATATAAAATTAAGTTCATTTGACTACAGTCATTATTTTCTATTCTATATCCATGATTTTCACTTTTAAGTCATTATTTCAATTCCATCAATATCATTTTCACTTGCGTAACCAGAAACTGAATCTGATTTTTCTACCTGCAATTTAAGCTCTGCAGTAAATAAAATGGTATATATGTATGCATTTTTTTTTAACTATATCAACTTGTACATGTATGTCCTTCAGTTTAACACCACTTTAAAGACCTGTTTATTTTCAGCTAAGCAAACAAAGATGTGATCTTTTGTTACTGGAAATATTACATGTACTGACAATAAGTTAAATGACATTTAAATTGACAAATGTTTTCGCTTTCATTACATTGAATATTCTTTAATTCCTTATTAATATGAGACCAAATTATTGATTTAAGACCAAACATTAAATTTATAAGAGTACAATCTTTATTACATCTGACATTTGCTTGTTAACATGTTATAAAAAATCAAATCTTTTTTTCATGTCATATGCCAATCTTATACTTTTGACCAGTGCAGGTTAAAAGAATGAAAAATGATATAAATCAAAAAGAATTTTTTTATATGAAATACTACACAGACAAAAGAAAAGATTTAATCTCCATCGGTTTAATTTCAATATCTCTATCAGCTGGGTGATAATTTTTTGTGCTTAAATGTGTAAGAGTCATTTCTTGTGAATTTTGTATGGAAATGTTTGAGAAGAGAGATCTCAAATTCACAAATCTGTCATTCACCGAGCACTGTAGACCTATCACTGGAAAATTACAGGAATATGCTTTCCTATGTAAAATCACGCTAGTTCCTTTGTACATCAAGTCAGAGTTGACCAAGTTTTTAAAGCTCACAAGAGATACATCACAAGGCAATGACTGGTTTATTGGATGGAAACTCTTGTCAAAAACTTGGCTGTTCACATTTGTGAAGAGAGCCACAATTGGCTGCTGAAGATGCTCATTTATAATGTTGCTAGCTAATGATGGACTGGTGAACTTGATGTTTTTCACTGGAATGTTTCTTTCTTTGTGCTCTAACTGTACAATAAATCGGCTCAGGGTCAGCTTGTTGTCTGTGACCCCTTCCCCAAGACCCTTGCGGTCATCTGTGGATACCTGGCGGTCAAGCATCACTTCCAGTTGACCTTTGGCCAGAGAAGCAGCTCCATGACTCTGACCAGCATGGATTGTCAGTCGCCTAGTGTCATCCTCGAGAAGAACCATATTGGTAATTGGGTAATAATTTGTTTCAATTCTGCGGTGCAAATTGGTCTGTCTCCCTATCAATTGGTACCCATTCTGGTCTGTGTAAAAAGCATTGTGCTTGTTTTTCACATCACTGTTGACCCTCATGATGACCTCTTTATCTACCATGTTATCCACCTTCAGGTCTAACTCGTTCTCGATATGGAGGCCCTGACCTTGTGCACTAGGTGTGTCATACAATGTCACTGAGTGAGAAAGGTGCTTGTATATAACATTCATTTTTTCCATGTATGGACCTTTGACCACTTGAATAACTGGAACATCTTTAAGTGTACTTTCAGCTTCACCTGAAGGGTAAAACAAGTAGGCCCCACTCCCATCAGAGATGTAAGACATAAAATCTAATTTTACACTACTAGACTTGGACAGTCTTTTATCAAAAATCTTGGATAGCATACCCTTATCATTAAAGCTTGCTCTCATAAATTCGTTCTCAATCTGGATATCTTTTGTTGCCCGTTCATCACTGGAATAATGAAACTGTTGATTTTCTGACAATTTCACTTCAGCACAATTACGTGTGGTAATGGAGGACCAATATCCAAACTTGGTTCGCTCTACTGCTGACAATGTGTATGTCTCCAGAGCAAATGGAGACATTTCTATGTGAAACACTATCTCATACTCAGATGAAAGAATCTTCGTTGTGGACTTGAAAACTGGATTGATTTGAAAAGGAATGTGTACATTTTCGGAATTCTTGATTTCTATATTCACACTACTAACAACAATTCTAACAAACTCAGTCCTTTCTTGAGCCAGAGGGTTGAAGAAAACCACCTTAATGCTGTGATTATGTACCACCATTTTGTATTTCAATGGTGGAGTTCTTTCATCCCGTCTCACTATCTCTGTGCTCAGGACATCTGGAGTGAACCTGCCTCTGGTCAGGAGGACTTGAACCACAGATTCAATGACTTGTTGAGTCATGTTGTATGCAGTTAGAAGCTTGTGTTCATAGTCCTGCATCACCAGAGGCTTGGCAGTACCAGTAATTGCATCGTGGTGCAGAAACAGACCAAGACTCCGTCGAGCTTCCTGTAACATGGTCAAAGAATCATGCTGATTGTCACAGGCAAACACATCCCAGGCCTTGCAGTTGGCATGTGCCAAACTTTGCAGCACATCTGCTGCCCTCAGGCTTGATTCTAAATCCCTTGACAGCTGCTTATCAAATGGCCGAGTTGAATAATACCCAGTCCAATATTCGGAATTCAGATCAGAGTAGGGGAAAAAATCACCCTGAAGAACTGGAAATTTGTTTGTTTTGTCATCTTCTGACATAATCTTCTCTTCTTCTCTAATTAGCTTAAAATAATCCTTCAATGTGCCAAACTGAATTTCAATGTTCCAATCCTTCCTTCCATTAATATACTCCATCAACATCTTGTAATTGTTATAATGAAGATCCCACTCCTCGGAGTTATCAAATCGAAAATCATCACCAAGGGGTACAAGAATTGTTTTATATCTAAATAAACCTGCTTTCAGTCTGTACTGTTTCTGCAAATGCTGAGCTTGTTTCTCAATATTTTTGGCTGTTACCAATTTTCCTGTTGGTTTTTCGTTTAAAGCTTTAGGCTTACCAAAGTCATACATTGCACAAACCGGTTTGTCCGGCCCACAAGTGTATGGTATGCCATAATACAGATAGGGCATCACATGGCATAGAATATCATCTGAACCAGTCTTATCCCAGTACTGCCTCCAGTTGAACTCCAGACTTTTCTGATTGGCCAATGTTGCCTTAATGGCTTGATGGACTCTCTGAATAACCATGTTCTCCATTCCAGCTTGCTTCCACAGGTATGGCATTGTGCCCGAGTGTCCAAATGGGTCTATTGACCAACTGTTGACTGGTTTTGTGTGTAGATTCTCCAGAACCCACTGATGACCTTCAGAAAGCTGGTCAATGACAGACACATAATGAGTGGAGGCCTCATCTGACATGACCCAGCCTCCAAGTGCAATCTCAAGCTGGCCTCTCTCTATCAGATTCTGCACAATTAATTTTACATCATCATCAAGCTCATTCCACCACATGGACAGAAAAACTGTCTCTGCCCACACAAATGTCATGTTTTCATACCTGCTTAGTTTCTTCACCATATTGTTCAGTATGCTTTTCACATGGTATACATAATACTCCTCAATAGTTCTTAACCAGCCAGCATCCACATGGGAGTGTGGTAATATAATCACATTTATTCTGTCTTTTATTTCATTTTCAACTGGTGAGTGGGGTAACTTGTACTGTTTATTGCTATTTACATGGAAATTTGTCTTTTTAGGGAGATCAATGGTAAAAATTGTTTCATTATTCTGATATTGTCCAGGAATGGCTTCCTGTTCTTCACAATGGAACTGTTTCACTGAGGGGCTCCAAAACTGCTGCTCAAATTCGTAGTCCACAAAAAGAGACCTGCGTTGGCGGGCGAGAGGGTGGTTGTTCCAGACCTGCTCTACCCCCTGGCTGTAAACCAGCAGCAGGTAGACTATAGTAATACCCCCAGCAGACGACAACATGGCAATCCGTTGCTGAAACTTCATCCTGGGACAATGGTACTGTGAGAAGCTTGACTGTCACTCATCTTTTTTTTAGTTGTCTCCCTTACTCCATTCCTCCTGAAAATACACAGAATAAGATGGGTCAATTTCCTGACAAACATTATTTTTTTAATTTGCTATATTTTCATATTAAATGTATAAATGAGATATGTACAATAAAAATCCCTCATCAAGCACATGAATCATGACCATGAATCATACAAACTTAAAGATATATCAGTGATCATCCCTGAATCAAAGGCAACCAGTAACAAAGTTCAATGACTGAATTCAAAGCATGGAGAATTTAATCCTTAAACAAGAGGGCAATGATGGCCCTATATTGCTCACCTGTGTACCACTGCTCTAAAGGCAACCTTAAATATTATGGACAATAACTCCCATACAAGGCATAATAATCATTGGTTTATTAACATTATGTATACATCTGATCGAGATTGCTTATAAATGTGGATGCTAGAATGTAAACAAAGTTAAATATGACAATTTTAATACTTCAAGGGCCATAATTGGAGAAAGTGGTCCAATACCAAGTCATTAATATTAACATCAGGTTTGTGTAAGTTTACTTTCTAAATAAACCATAGGAAAAGCTGAATTTTCAAGGGATCAGGTTTGTTCTTTGTTTAAGCAGTGTAATTGGTAGAGGGTAATGATGTGATCATTTTTGTTAAATGAAATTAAAATCTTACCAATATATTTAGAGAAGAAAAAAACAAACATAAAAACAACTGGTAATATATTCATTTGGTTGCCATGGTTCTAAGTACATGGATCAAGTTTGTTTTTAGCAACATTTGTAGAGAGCTACCCAAGGAACACCTGTGCCAAACAATTCTAAAATTTTGTCTGCAGTTCTGAAAACAGGTCTCTATAGTTATCACTATATACCTATAAGGCAAATTAGCCCTGCCCCTGGGTGCCATGTTTTTTTATGGATCGAATCATTAAAGTAATCTTGGTAAAGGGTTACCCGTAGAACATCTGTACCAAAACATTTTAAAATCTGGCCAGTAGTTTTGGAGCAGAAGTCTAAGTTTTCTCTATATACATTTAAGGCAAATTAGCCCCGTGCCTATTGGCGATATTTTTTTTACAGATCAAAATAATTTTAGCTATCTTGGTAGATGGTTACCTAAGGAACATCTGTACTAAAACATTTTGAAATCTGGCCAATAATTTTGAAGGAGATTTTTAAAGTTTTCATTTTTTTTCTTTCCATTGACAAGGCAACCAGAATTCTACATAGATCAAGTTTATTTTAGCAAATTTTGTGATGGTTCACCCAAGGATCATCCCTGCCAAGTTTAATCAAATTCTGTCAAGCAGTTTCAGAGAAGATGTCGTTTTGCCATGTTTTTTTTTTGTCTATTTTATTAAGGATAGGAATAATTTTAGCAATTTTGGTAGAGGGTTACTCAAGGAACATCTGTTCTAAAACATTTTGAAATCTGGCAAGTAGTTTTGAAGGATATGATTTTTAAAGTTTTCGGTTTTTTTTTCTTTCCATTGCCATCGCAACCTGAGTTCTACATGGATCAAGTTTATCTTAGCAACTTCCATAGCATATGCAATCTCATTAAAATCATATCCTAATTTGCACTCGTCTACTATCCGCGACTAGGATCTGACAACATCGCATTAGGGGTCACGTCAGATTGACCTTTTAAGTAATTTATATGCATAAACAAGTGCTCGATTTTAAACCAATAAAATAGTGTGTTTCAAACCTTTCAATTTCAGTTCTTCTCACCAGGGTCTTGTTAATACTATATACAGAGACCCTGTTCTCACTGAACTTGTTTCCAAATGATCTCCCCAAAAGAAAATCCATGCACAAAACATCTGTCACTCGAAGAATATAACCTGCACACAGTATTTCTAATGATAACATGTTTTTGTTATTGTTTTGAATGGGGCTGACATGTATTGAAATCACAAACCGTGACTTAACTATGTTGTACTGTAGTGATAATATAAACCGAAGTGGCGCAGTGGGATGACAGGCATCTTATAATCAAAAGGTTCCAAGTTCGAGACCAGCATAGGAAGTATTTTTTTATTTAAAATATCAGCTCCGTTTTCCTCGTGAAAGTTATGTGTTCAAATCATATACATACATGAGTATTCACTACCAAATTTTCTTAGTTCCTTATTTTTGTTAGTACATGTACAATATTTAAACGGCAAGAATGAGATACTCAGACACAGAATGCTTTTGAAAAAATTAAGAAATCTTCATGAATTAATATATAAATGATGAAAAAAATGCCAAAGCAAAATCAAATGATAAAAAAAAATGCCAAAGCAAAATAAAAAAGACAAAAAAACAAGAAAAATACAAGAAAAATACAAGAAAAAATAAATTGAATAAAATGTGACTCGAACTCGTGCCTCCATGCTTGCACTGTATGAAAAAAGATAAACACTTTTATCCACTGAGCTATTGTGATTTCTACTTAATTAGAGTTTATTTATGGGAAAATACTATGACATTTGAATTTTACTTCTCCTGGTTATACTGAACGATTCTGTATCCGCCAATTTGATTGGCTAATACAAAGGTAAATCTGAGACAACCCTCTATACGACGTGGTCAGATCCAGTTAGCATACTGAATCTGATTTTAATGAGATTGATGGTGTGACGATGCGTCGTCATCGGTATAAGTACAATTTCTGACAACTGCGTCAGGGAGTCGACTCTTTGGCTCAGTGGTTAGAGCATTGGGCTTTCACGCCGGTGGATCGGGTTCGATTCCAGGCCGGTTCGTGTTTGTAACAATGGTGGCAGCGGTGGGATAATGTCAACTGCCATACCAGAGTTGCCTTACCCACGTGTTTCCCAGGCCAAGTCTCGGGCCAAGACTTCTCGGAGGGGGAAGAAATGTGATGATGCGTCGTCACAGGTATAAGTACAATCTCTGACAACTGCATCAGAGAGTCGACTCTTTGGCTCAGTGGTTAGAGCATTGGGCTATCACGCCGGCGGATCGGGTTCAGTTCTGGGCTGGGCCGTGTTTTTTACAATGGCATATGTATGCTGTAAATGTATACAGGCAAGATGTCTATTCTGCCCATATTGTATGTTTGATGGTTGAACCAATTAACACCCTGCATGTGATGTTTGCTGGTGATTTAGGTGCAACCTGCAGCACAGCGTGTTTTTCACACATTGTGAGACTGGCATAAGCATTATTTTTGTTTGATTTAATTATTTTGTTAAATGTTACTTGCTTCATTTGAGCTAATATTTATGTAATCTGATTGTGCTTTATTTGTGGATTATTCACAATAGTTATTTTCTATTTTTCTGCAAAAGAAAAAGTAAACACAGGATGCGGATAATGTTACGACTTGCACGTAGGCCAATGTATATGTACATGTACAAAATGAATACCATCACTGAGGTTTGTGTTTTGATAATTGGTTTTGCCAGCTGCCGTTTTTTGAATTTATACTATATTAAATAAATAAAAAGTGTATTTTATTTAATGATACAAGTTATATTATTTTGCCGATATCAGGAGAAAAAAAACGACAAAATATGATAACCTACTTTAATCAATCAGTGCTAAAAGAAGGCTTAATTAATAAATCATACTTTTTAATACATGTATGTAAATTATTTTAACCACAGTTGGGTCAAACCACCAATGACTAGAACAAATTGCCATTCCCCTAGCCTGTTCGAGTCACAAAAGTTTGACTGTACCTATAAGGAACAGAAATAAAAGCTAATATGTGGGACCAAGTGCAGAATTTTCAGAAATTCTTATTTTCTTAAATAATGTCATACATGCATTTCAAAAATCTAGGTTCCATTGGCAAGGAAAGCAAGCAAGGCCTTCAGATTTCCAACAATTCACTTGCTTTATGTTTCTACCTATCTAAACAGCTAGGTATCTTTAGAAAGGTCTTCAAATTCTCTACATTTCACTTGGGTTATATATTGATCTATCTGTAATGGCTTTTTAAATATGGATGGTAAAATCACGAGAAAACAGCAAAAAACGGCAAAAAATGTGTTCATGTTGTTTTATTTTCTCCCAATAACTTAATGAATCTTAAGTCAATCTTTAAAATGTAAACACCAATAGAACAACCAGGAATAGCTCTACAAAGTATGTCCATATTCTTATTTACAAAAATTACTAGAAATGTGTCCAGAGGACACAGATGCCCCAACCTGTTGCATTTTCCAAAACAAAGGCCAACACCCAGGTGCTATCATTTCATGTCCTGAGTAATTATATCCAAGAAATTTAAAAGTCTGTAGCACAAAAACCTTCAGAGTTACCTATGACAGAGTTTTTGGATGGACAGATGAAACAAGAGGGCCAAGATGGCCCTAAAGACGCTCACCTGAGGACATTTGTGCTGACCAAGTTTGAGGAAGATTGAATCAAAATTGTGGCCTCCAGTGTGTAAACAAGATTTTTCTAAGATTTGACCTACTGACCTACTTTTCAATCGCTTTTTAGGTCTAATAGATTAATGATCTTCGATAATTCGTTGAAATTTCTGAAGAGAATCGTATACCTACCAAACTGAAACCGGAAATGGAGGGCTGAATAGTTTCCTAATTTTTCATTGGTTAATAATATTATAACCTAAAACGACCAAATGTGTTTTTATTACCAACAATACGATTATCTGTACTTTCATATCTTTCTTAAAGAAAACCTTTATTTAATATACAATTGACACAATATATTCTCTTAGTCTTTTTATCATTTTATTTAATCGTAGATACTGATTTTAATATAAAACATATATCAAGTATGTAATTTAAAGTAAAAAGTGATTCAATCAAGGGCCAAATTTTAACCATTATCTAGTCATAATCTCTCAAACTAGTAATATTGCAAAATATTTTTTTTATGATTGGTCTATATGAATTATGTGGGTATGGACCACTAGACAATATTTCACATCAAATCTATAGATTAAGCTCTAGGTCTTTTGACCATTGGTGCGGGGGCATTTATCACCGTAAGGCTATGATTTGAACAACTGAGGTAATGAACCATTATATGATGCTACATACCAAAAATCTAAACTCTAGGCCTTCTGGATTTATAGAAGAATATTTTTATTGATTTTCCTATTTAAATCTATGTAAAACAAGTGACCCCTGGTGCGGGGGCATTTATCACCATAGGGCTATGATTTGAACAATCTTGGTAATGAACCATTAGATGATGCTACATACCAAATATCTAAGCTCTAGGCCTTATGGATTTATAGAAGAAGATTTTTAAAGATTTTCCTATATAACTCTATGTAAAACAAGTGACCCCTGGTGCGGGGGCATTTATCACCATAGGGCTATGATTTGTACAATCTTGGTAATGGCCCATAAGATGATGCTACATACCAAATATCTAAGCTCTAGGCCTTGCAGTTTTGCAGAAGAAGATTTTCAAAGTTTGAGTTTTTAAAATCTATTTTTAGCTTCTGTGACCTACTTTTTCAACCAATCTGAATAATTTGTACAACTTTGATAGAGGGCATCATAAGGATGATTCCTGTGAAGTTTGGTCAAAATCCCTTCAGCGGTTCAGGAGGAGATGTTCTTTAAAGCAAATTGTTGACGACGGACGGACGCACGCACACACGCACGCACGGACGACGGACGATGGACGACGGACAAAAGGTGATCACAATAGCTCACTTTGAGCACTTCGTGCTCAGGTGAGCTAAAAAGGCAAATCTATATGCCTCACCTTTTAGTGGGGGGCATAAAAATGCACTGGCAAATGAAGAAAGAGCACAGCAATAATCTTTTCTAACAAATTTATTAGAAAATAACATGATTTTTTTTATATTCTGACAAGAGGGCCATGATGGCCCTGAATCGCTCACCTGATTATAAATGAGCAACATCTGTTGCATTTTTCATATTGACCTACTTTTTGACCCCACATGACCCAACATTAAACTTGTCCAAGATTTTTGGAAAAGACTTCCACCAAGTTTCATAAGGAAAAATCAGGGCTTTTAGATTGTTAACAAGGTTTTTCTATGATTTGACCTCATGACCTTCCTTTTGACCCCACATTACCCAAATTCTAACTCGTACAAGATTTTATAGAGAAAACTATTCTGACCAAGTTTCATAAAGATTGGGCCAAAAATGTGGCCTCTAGTGTGTTAACAAGGTTTTTCTAAGATTTGACCTCGAGACCTACTATTTGACCCCACATGACCCAAATTCAAACATGTCCAAGATTTTATGAAAACAAACATTCTGACCAAGTTTCATGAAGATAGCCAAAAATCTGGGCTTTTAATTGTTAACAAGGTTTTTCTATGATTTAACCTCATGACCTCCCTTTTGACCCCACATTAACCAAATTCGAACTCGCCCAAGATTTTATAGAGAAAAACATTCTGACCAAGTTTCATGAAGATTGGGCCAAAAATGTGGCCTCTAATGTGTTAACAAGGTTTTTCTAAGATTTGACATTGTGACCTTCGTTTTGGAGCTACATGATCCAAATTCGAACTTGTCCAAGATTTTATGAAAAAAACATTCTGACCAAGTGTCATGAAGATTGGGCCTAAAATGTGGCCTCTAGAGTGTAAACAAGGTTTTGCTACAATTTGACCTGTGACCTACTTTTTGACCCCACATGACCCAAACATTCTGACTAAGTTTCATGAAGATTGGGCTAAAAATATGGCCTCTAGACTATTAACAAGCTATATTGTTGATAACGCACAATGGACGAAGGTCGATCACAAAAGCTCACCTTGAGCACGTTGTGCTCAGGTGAGCTAACAATAGCAACAATCATAGAAACAAGATAAGTGCTCAAACATCTGGCAAATAGGCATTGTCAACGGTGATCTGATAAAAATTCACAGGTGCACAAGTTCATGTCCTGAATAATATATATCCATGTAGTTTCAAGTCCGTAGTACAAATTCTGTCAGTTACATACGCCAAAAGCATATAATTTCATATTTTAAAAAAAAAAGGGCCATAACTCTGTCAACTTCAAGGCAGTTCAATGAAAATACCCAAGTGTGCAAGTTCATGTCCTGAATAATGTATATCCTGAAGTTTCAAGTCAGAAGTATAAAAACTTTCAGTAGGGGCATCAAACAAATAAGAGGGCCAAGAAGGTCCTGAATCACTCACCTGAGAAAAAGTGCCTTCATTGACTCTATAAGAGTCATACTGAATACATAAACCATGCAGAAGTGACCCCTAGGGCAGGGCAAGTCCAGGGCCATTATTTAAACTTAGTAGAGGTCTGCTATGCCATGATACACACCAAATATCTAAACTCTAGGCCTTGTGGTTTCTGACAAGAAGATTTTTCTAATTTTTCCTATTTAAGTCTATGTAAAATATAGTGACCCCTGGGGCGGGGCCAATTTTGACCCAAGGGTCATTATTTGAACAAACTTGGTAGAAGTCTACTAGGCAATGTTACTCACCATATATCTAAACTCTAGGCCTTGTGGTTTCTGACAAGAAGATTCTTCTAGTTTTTCCTATATAAGTCTATGTAAAATCAAGTGACCTCTGGAGCAGGGCAAATTTTGACCCCATGACCATGATTTTTACAAACTTGGTAGTGGTACACTAGACAATGCCACACACCAAATAGCTAAGCTCCAGACCTTGTGGTTTCTGACAAGAAGATTTTTCTAGTTTTTCCTATATAAGTCTATATAAAATCAAGCGGCTCCTGTGACCCCGATATGCAATGGACTGGAACCAATTGAACAACTTTGGTAGAGCTTCATGCAAGGAACATCATAGGCAAGTTTTATCAAATTTGGCCAGTTGGTTGCAGAGGAGAGGTCATTTGAAACAATCGTGGACGACAGACGGATGACGGACAGACGATGGAGAGCCATTGATCCTAAAAGCTCACATGAGCACTATGTGCTCAGCTGAGCTAAAAATCAAGATATAGGCAGTTAAATGCACATGGTGTAACAACATTTTTGTTTTCCACCATTATTCAACTGCTTCAACCCCAATCTCAAAAACTATTATGTAATTATCAACTGAAAGGTCTTTTAATGGACTACAACTTATACCCATAGTGTTGTGATATTTAAGGCCAAACAGAAATTGACATATGACCTTGACCTTTATAATTTTCCAGGACTGGAAGTGACCATACATGATGGGATGGGAAACAACATTGCACCTTCAGTGAAAATTTCATGGAAATCTATCGAAAAACTACAGCATGCAGGGCTTAAAAATCCTTTACATTTGCTTAAAACTTGCTTTTAACATCATGATGTCATAAGATCTTTGGTTCAAAACTTGTTTTTTCCATAGAAACTTGGAATAGAATTTTGGTAAGTGGAAGAGAAATGTACATCTAGGCCTTGAGATATACGTTTTTTAGTCTGACTTCATATAACTTCATAATTATGGAGTAAAACAATATTGCACTGAAAAGGGCAAAAGTTTGAATTTGAACCTCAAAATAAAGAATAATAATACAAAGAAGAAAAACATAACAAACCAAAACGGTCATTCTGCTGTGGCACTTTTGGCAATGATGCACCTATGTCAGCATCAATTGGCAGCCACCATTGTGGCTATCAGCTTGGTATCTCAGCACAGACAATATGCAATAGATTGTGTTGAAGCCAAAAGCCTCTCAGATCAAGTTGCCCATATATTGGTGAGGTATTGACCTGGTGTCAATCATGACTCCAGACTTTTAAAGGTACAACAATATCTGAACTAGAGAATAGTAGAGTAAAATCGGTTTTGTTTGCAGATGGTTCTCAGTTCAACCATGGGAAACTACAGATCTTAACCAAGGAAGCTAGAGATCTCAGTTCAACCCTAGTTATGATGAAATGAAGCTATAGATCTCAGTTCAACCCTAGTAATGATAATGCCAGGCTACAGATAGTTCTCAGTTCAACCCTAGTTATGATGATGGGAAGCTACAGATCTCAGTTCAACCCTAGTAATGATAATGCAAGGCTACAGATAGTTCTCAGTTCAACCCTTGTTATGATGATGGGAAGCTACAGATCTCAGTTCAACCCTAGAAATGATAATGCCAGGCTTCAGACAGATCTCAGTGCAACCCTAGTTATGATGATGGGAAGCTACAGATCTCAGTTCAACCCTAGTAATGATAATGCAAGGCTACAGAAAGATCTTATTTCAACCCTAGTTATGATGATGGGAGGCTACAGATCTCATTTCAACCCTAGTCATGATGATGGGAAGCTACAGATCTCAGTTCATCCCTAGTTATGATGAAGGGAAGATACAGATCTCATTTCAACCCTAGTTATAATAATGGGAGGATACAGATCTCAGTTCAACCCTAGTCATGATAATGGGAGGCTGCAGATCTCATTTCAACCCTAGTCATGATAATGGGAGGCTACAGATCTCATTTCAACCCTAGTTATGATGAAGGGAAGCTACAGATCTCATTTCAACCCTAGTCATGATGAAGGGAGGCTACAGATCTCATTTCAACCCTAGTCATGATGATGGGAGGCTACAGATCTCATTTCAACCCTAGTTATGATGAAGGGAAGCTACAGATCTCATTTCAACCCTAGTCATGATGATGGGAGGCTACAGACCTCATTTCAACCCTAGTCATGATGATGAGAAGCTGCAGATCCCATTTCAACCCTAGTCATGATGATGGGAGGCTGCAGATCTCATTTCAACCCTAGTTATGATGAAGGGAAGATACAGATCTCATTTCAAGCCTAGTCATGATGATGGGAGGCTGCAGATCTCATTTCAACCCTAGTTATGATGAAGGGAAGCTGCAGATCCCATTTCAAGCCTAGTCATGATGATGAGAGGCTGCAGATCCCATTTCAAGCCTAGTCATGATGATGAGAGGCTGCAGATCCCATTTCAAGCCTAGTCATGATGATGAGAGGCTGCAGATCCCATTTCAAGCCTAGTCATGATGATGGGAGGCTGCAGATCTCATTTCAACCCTAGTTATGATGAAGGGAAGCTACAGATCTCATTTCAACCCTAGTCATGATGATGGGAGGCTACAGATCTCATTTCAACCTTTTCAACTCTAGAAGGAGGGGTTATCCAAAAATATGTTGACTTTTTAAATATCTTTTTAATGTCAGTTAATGTCAATCATAATGATTTTTTATCCTTATTAATTTTGATGTATTTTCAGAACATGCATCAAGTTAAAATGTGATATGGTAATAAATAGCATTTTTATGGTGTTTTTTAAAACATATATAAGCGCTAAGTGGTGCAACCTAAAAATTAAAACCAAAATTCAATTCAAAGTCAGTATAAAGCAAAACAACTTCAATTTGTTCAATTATGTCAAATACGTCAGTTGTTTTTAACAATAATGGTGTATAGTGAAAATCGACGAAAATGACAGACACAGCGAAAACACAGCGAAAATTGAAAATCGCTCCATTATCATGTTCTACCATAATCTCAGCATGACACCACATAGACACTTAAAACAAGAGGGCCATGATGGCCCTGAATCGCTCACCTGAGAAACATTGCCCTCAATACCAATTATTGTATTACAAGTCACAGTTAAAACATAATCTTTGCAGAGGTACAGCAAGATCATCTAAATTCAACACAAAAACTGTACCTGTCATCCAAACTTTGAAGGTAATTTCTCAAATAAGTCTATATAAAATCAAGTGACCCCTAGGACGGAGTCAATTTTGACCCCAGGGCCAGGATTTGATCAAAATTGGTAGATGTTCACTAGGCCATGTTACTCACCAAAAATATCTAAACTCTAGGCCTTGTGGTTTTTGATAAGAAGATTTTTCTAGTTTTTTCCTAAATAAGTCTATGTAAAATCAAGTGAACCCTAGGGCACGGCAAGTTTTGACCCCAGGGCCATGGTATGAGCTAACTTGATTGAGGTCTACTAGGCCATGTTACACATCAAATATCTAAACTCCAGGCCTTGTGGTTTCTGACAAGAAGATTTTTCTAGTTTTTCTTATATAGGTCAATGTTAAATCAAGTGACCCCTGGGGCGGGACCAATTTTGACCCCAGGGTCATGATTTGAACAAACTTGGTAATGGCCCATAAGACAATTCCACATACCAAATATCTAAACTCCAGGCCTTGTGGTTTCAGATATGCAATGGACCGGAACCATTTGAACAATTTTGGTAGAGCTTCATGCAAGGAACATCCCAGGCAATTTTCATAAAATTTGGCCCATTGGTTTCGGAGGAGATGTCATTTGAAATAATGGTGGACGACAGACGGACACCGGACAGCCATTGATCCTAAAAGCTCACATGAGCACTACCTGCTCAGGTGAGCTAAAAATGAGGCAAGCCAACCTGAGAAAAGCAGTTTCATGATATTTCATATTAAAACAGCACAGAGTATTCACCGGTGGCGAGAGGATCTGCTAGAAGACACAGGGCGAAGGCAGAGGATGATAATAAAAGTTGATTGACAACATCAAGACTGCCTCAACATGGAGAAAAGTGATCTCGTTTGGCATTAGACAAGAGGAGGCCCGGACTTCTAATTAGTCACTTTTTGCTCCATGAGGACAACTCCCTTGTGCACACAGCCCCCCGACATGCGCCTTGAGCTGTTGCTGATGGAGCTTAAGGGACAGTATCATTCTCACCTCCGTATTCCCCGGACTGTGCTCCTATGGACTTAGCAATATTCCTGGGTATTTTAACTCAACCATACAAGTTTAAATCATGATTATTAATTATGAGAAAAAAACAACTGCAATAATAATTATTATAATTATATCAATAATAGTTATATAATAATTAAAAATAATATAGTTTTGACAGAAACTTAAAAGGCAAGTTGTTAGGTAAATGGTTTGAGTCCAGCGGCTAAATTGATCAACAGTACACAACAGATTCTTTCAGGCCTTGACGGAACATGGTTCACTTACGAGCACTTGGTTAATTGTCACAAACGATGTATGGAAGCTATTAGTGATTATTTTGAGAAACAGTAAATAGCGTGCGGGCATCTCATTGTTATATTTGACGTTTCTAAATTCAACAAAAGAGTTGATGTTGACATCATAATTATAGACTGCGCCAGGAGCGCAATAATGTGTTTTTGTAAAACCATATGTTCTTAATTTGTAAAAAGATATATTAACGAGAAGTTCAGAGTTTTATTAATATATATTCTGTACAGTTTCACCAAGCACACACCAATGGTTTGACTGGTTTTGCACATTTGTCTCTTTTATAAGAGTAGTTATGGTTTGTGGTAATGTCATCAGAATTATTGATAAGGTTAAGAATTTTCAAGACCATCCTTGGAACAAAGTACTAGTCAAATCCAAGAACCAAATAGATGTTTAGTATAAGTTATAGAGACTGTTTAGAAATCCAAATAAAAAATAAGTTTAATTGGCAGTATATAGTTTGTCAATTGATAATTTGCATACATCAATCTGATACATTGTTTGATTATATGTTCTACAACATTGTATTTTAAAAAAAAAAAAATTAATATAATTATCTTGTCCAAAATGATGGGGGATGGGGGTTTTCAATTTTTTCTCCAAAAATACTTTTCATGGTCAAAAGTTTGATATGCATATCATTTCCAAATTTTTTATTCAAAATTTGGTATAAAATTGTGAATTGATATTTAGTCTTGACATTTTCCCATGACATCTGCACAGTATCACAGGGTCTCTTAATGTTTAAAAAACCATTAGCAGCCCATCTATCACTGAACTCCATACACATGCCAGCTATAGTGAGTGTTCTGTGCACCTCCCAGTTGGAGAGCTGTGCAGTCCAAGCCCCACTAATAGTGTAACAATGTAATTCATTAAAAGCTGCTAACCAGTGATATGGGACCTACAAATGATGTAAAATTCCCCATACTGCAGCAGGGAGTTAGTAGTTCTTGGGTACCTTCATTAACGCAAACTTTTAAACCATTTATCTCTTAATAAGAGAGTTTGACAGATGAAAACAATACTGGACACCCAAGAGCAACATGAATGTACCCTGCCACCATATATCTAGGAGTTCAGGACACAAACAGCTATACAGTTTGATGTACATTGAAACTATATTGGGCCACATGTTATATAAATGTTTCTTGTTAGACCTTCATTGGTCTCTCTGGTTTTATTAGACCTCTTTGCATCACAATGCATGTCATTACATGACCTTGCAGGAAAAATATTTCTTCATATTTTGATGTTGTCATTCTTTGCCTCATTAAATCAAATTTCCTTTTAAATAATAAAAAAAAACACTTTTATTAGGCAAATTATGTGGAAATAATGTGGCATACTCTGTCTCAAGAAAGCTAATGATTTAAAAATCAACTGATCCTTTGTTAGGTTATATCTGGGACACATTTCAGGATTGCTGGATGAACAATGTGATATAGCTTTCAGGGTGTAGAGGGGGTATAATAAACTACATTAATCATCTCAACTGCAAAACTACATGAGAGAAACCTTCAGGGTACTTGACCATACCACAGACATTCAGATGTATTACCATCTGTAAACCTAGATTTACATTCACATATTTCTTACAGTTATCTGATTCAAACTTAATATATTCAGTTACTTTACAGAAGTGAAAGTAAGATCTAAAAACTTGTTTAAATTGTTTAAATATTTTCAAAGCCAAAAACAGATAAAAAATCAAGCAGTTTAAAACAAACCAAATGCTATTTATTTGAACAATTAATAGCTGCTGTAGGAAAATACCTTTACTCTTGAAAATTGTTTAAGAAAATAAATTTTCAAGCGAAAAGACTAATATATCTTCATACAAAACACCTAATTTCTCTGAACAGAAATGGATATCAGGAAATCCCTGCTATCAGTAGGCACCAATGTTTATAGAAGGGTTCTGAATTTCTCTGATAACAAGGTTTCAGCATTAGATCCAGGCTGATAACCAGCCAACTGCTGACACACTACAGCTGGGAAGCAGGGAAGCATTTATCAAACTTAACTACATGATTTTTGAATATCTGAGAAATTTATCAAAAATCTAAAGTATTCTTGCTGTAAATTTTATCACAGTTCAGCATATAGCTGGAAAGAAAGGAAGGTTGAGATGCTCCAACTGATAGCAATTATGCGTAATTTATCATTTTGTTCACTTGTCACCACTTGACTGATCCCCTATCTTGGCTTAACAGCAGTTGAATTACTCACTGTGCTGACTGGTATACAGATATAACTTCTGGAGAGAAAGGTGTGAGATACATTTTTTATGCGCATTTTGTGATAGGACTAGCACCATTCAAAGGAAGAAAATACTTACACAATTTTATCAGATTTGATAACTGGAGTCTATGCCATTTGATACAATTCTAACATGGTCTGATAATGATCATTATGAGACTGTATTTTATCTCTCCTACTATTTTTATTGTTTTTCTGCTTGCTCCTAGCATCCCTCTGACATCAGTCTATATGAGACAGTTATAGTTATGCCTGTCTGTAATATCACACACTAAACAAGTGGCATCACACCTGGTCCCAATTCTGACAACAGGCACTTACTTTCATCCACAAATCATCATGCAAGGTTGTTGTAATAGTACCAGGGGTTTCTCTACCTAGTTCAGGAAAGGTAGCAATCGGGGAAAAGTTCAGCATATTTCATATAATTGGGAAATTTTTAGAAGCATAAAGCAACTTAAAATTTGAAACATACTGTTTTATAGAGCCATTCTCTTTCATAAACACAGTAAATAAATATGCACAGGCTACATAAAATGTACATGTATTTTTTATCTTTTTAGCCAATCAGGAAAATATTACTTATTTTCAATTTTGTAATTAATTTAAACACAGATGACTACTAAATGCAGGACACAAGTAATACAAAAAGGCCCTATAGCAAACATCTCCCTATTAACTTCTCTATTTAACTTCATCAAATGATACTTTAAAAGGATAGTGCTCAACTTACAAAAAGTGGTTGGCGTGATATTTCTTTTTTAACTTAGTTGTGCACAATTTCTAATAAAATTATCTCCAGTTAATTATTTATGACACTGACATGAATTTTTCTTATATTTTAACAATCACTCTAGAATAATCAAATGACAATCTCATTTGCTACCCTTTATAAATCTTAAATTAGATGTGATGTTCAATTATTTTGTCTGGGATAAGCATTCACTGAATAGGAAGATTGTTATACAACTTGTTCCTAATGAATAATCATCTTGCCACTTTGGGGAAAAAACATGGCTATTGAACTCTAATTAGTAAGAACTGTCTAGACTAGAAAATATATGTATATACTCTTTGGATATTAAAAGAAAATTGATTTGTCCAGACCTAAAAAAAAAAAGAAGAGAAAACTTCAATTAACTTAGCCTTTTCTTGATTACAGAAACTATGATTCAACAGTAATTGCAGTACTATAAAGACAAGAGGGCCATGATGACCCTGAATCGCTCACCTGATTATAAATGAGCAACATATGTTGGATTTTTCATATTGACCTACTTTTTGACATCACATGACCCATTTTCTAGCTTGACCAAGATTTATGGAAACAGACATTCCAACCAAGTTTCATAAAGATTGGGCCAAAAATGTGGCCTCTAGAGTGTTAACAAGGTTTTTCTAAGATTTGACCTCATGACCTACTTTTTGACCCCACATGACCCAAATTCGAATTTGTCCAAGATTTTATGGAAACAAACATTCTGACCAAGTTTCATAAAGATTGGACCAAAAATGTGGCATATAGAGTGATAACAATGTTTTTCTAAGATTTGACCTAGTGACCTACTTTTTGACCCCACATAACCCAAATTCGAATTTGTCCAAGATTTTGTGGAAACAAACATTCTGACCAAGTTTCATAAAGATTGGGCCAAAAATGTGGCCTCTAGTGTGTTAACAAGGTTTTTCTAAGATTTGACCCCATGACCTACTTTTTGACCCCACATGACCCAAATTCGAACTTGTCCAAGATTTTATGGAAACAAACATTCTGACTAAGTTTCATGAAAATTGGGCAAAAAATATGACCTCTAGAGTGTTAACAAGGTCAAATTGTTGATGACGAACAACGGATGACGGACGACGGGCGATCACAAAAGCTCACCTTGAGCACGTTGTGCTCAGGTGAGCTAATAATTGAAGTAGATGTGTACTAAAGGGAACGTTCCTGGAGTATGCATACAATGCATGATTGTTAATCTATATGTAATTATAGTGATTTATATAAGAGATAAATGAATATATCTCAAAAACCTTGGCATTTTGTAAAACCCAGTATTGGGATCTTCATTTTATATTCAGATCAGACAATTATATCTGCTATAAACCAAAAGCAAGCAAGGTTTAGATATGCTGATCAAAATCAAAAGCATACGTTTCCTGAAAATTGTTTCGTACATTAATAAATAAATGTGATAATAGGGTGTAATATTAGAAAAAAAACTAGAACTATCACTGAAGGTGATTCATACCCCCACCCCCATCTTTGACACAGGATGTATTCACATGACACATAAAACGAATGTTCACACATAGGATTTGGGCTTATAAGCATACCAAAAAAAAATATTATCACTAAAGGTGATCAATACCCACACCGGAAGTCTGTCATGTGTAGGAATACAGTTTCAAAAGTTTGTGTGAGTGTAAGACTACATGTATGTAAGGTTTAAAGTTAGTGTG
>CM037784.1:41616116-41666116 GCA_021229015.1 Solen grandis
AAACCTGGTTTAAGCACCCATGTCGGTCCTTTTGCCAACTGACCGTTCCATGGCAGTAAATGTTGATATTTCTTATTATTAGTATCTTGTCTTCTTGAATTTATTGACCATTTAAATGCACCTTCTTCTGGAGGTACTGATAGTTCAATTTTTAATAAATGTGAGATTTCTCATAGGACTTAGGTGTCCTTCCTTTGTAAGTAAATAGTAATTCCAATAAGAAAAAGACACTTAATGTTTGGTACATTCAAGTACTTTAAAAGGTTGATTTTTTTCAATATTTGATGTTTTTATTCCTTAAGCAGTGACAAAAAATGGCAGTGCGATGTGTTGATAGTGAAGCTGACAGATAGGGATATCTCACCTTTTGTAGAGCCTCATCCTGACCCTGGGTGAGAAATCCCCATCTTACATGAACATTCATGATGGATTCTTATAATCCCACCCAATGGCAGGGACATTCTACATGTCTACATACACTGGTTTAACTGGTTAAATAAACCATAGTGGTTTGAACTTGTTAATGAAACTATAATGTTTTTCAGTTAAACATGTCTCCTTTGATGGGTATCCCTGCAGCCAGGTAATATGCGTCATAGTAAGTTTCCAAGTAATTTAATCCATGTAATCTATCAAGCCTTCCTGTTATTAAAGTTGGTCATTGCACACTGAAGATAGACATTTAGATTCTGAACAATTAATACAGCCCTGCCTGTATGTAATGAGAGTGTCTTCCGGGATACGATTAAGATACGGGCAGAAATTATCTGCCTTCTGGAGTTGGGTTTAATTGCAAGTTGCAGTTACAAGATGCCATCAGTTTTCACAGTAGAGTTAGTTATACCTGTTAATGCAGTTGAAAAACTAAATCAACTTCAAGTAATTTATGTCACAACTGGGTTCAAGGGTAACCCACATAATATGGTTTGATAATGTTTGCCATGTTTTAACTTATATTTCTGTGACTTTAATTTTGTGCATGATTGTGTTACCTATAGTTATGTTTCATTATTTTGTAAACCATAATGTTTTACAGTATTGAGTTGAGATCATCTAAATACTATCATAAGCCTTACTTTTTCTTATTGATGCTGCATTTCTACGCGACATTAGTATGGAATAGGTTTATTTCTTGCTAATGGAGCTGCATAATCAAAACAGGGAGCAACCACTGTTAATATTGTAAAATAAAAACAGTAATGTGTTTAAAAGAAACACTTTATGAATTAATTACTTGTATTAACTGATGAAAATAAATAAAAGATTCAAAATATGTTAGTCTTCAATCGTTTTTAAAAAGAAACTGGACACATATAATGTGTATCTGATGACTTCTTAAATTTGTAGGCAAGGGTTTTAAAACTTGGTTAATGTACCTTGCAAGCAACTCTATTCAATAAAGCTCAGAATTTATTTTTTAAAGATGTTTTGAGATCTTAGAATATTCCGAATACAGATACAAACCGTCAACTTGAAAAATCAATGAAAAAACAGTTTAATATAAGTATTACAGCATAATGTAGAAAGTGTAAAAACACAGAAACACTATACATATGGCAAACTCCGCCGTAGTAGTTTCCTCCCCTTACAGTTGTCGATAACCACTGCCACAAGAAGTAGATTTCGGCTGATATAGGCCGGATTTACTTTTATCACTTATACTGGGACCGTACATAATTTCCCTTACCAAATAAAAACTTATCTGTACTGAATTTTTCTTCATCATTGCCTTTGTTCTTGCTGCTGATGATGATTTTTTTTTTTTACAATTGACACTAATACCGCCCTTACTGTCTGGAAATTTCATGCATCTTGCAGACCCTAACTATTCCAATAATTATATAAGCAATGAATTACCTCTTGTAAATTGTATCTTCATTGATCTGTAGATTAGTTAATGTATGTCATCTTAAATCATCATCACATAATGTGTTTACTTTAATTAAAGTATTTTCTGTACTTTTTTTGCTCTATATTTCTGAATAATCTGATAATGTAAGTTTTTTTGTTATTTTTGGACCTTTTCTGTATGGCTTTGCTTTATTTAAGTTGTGCCTCAAAAACATGCAAGGTGTCTTTGATGCTTGGCATTAAAATTTGTCTTGTTTCAAGTTTTGTACATATTTTTATGTAGATAGAGTCAGTATGTTGGCAATGGTTAGAGGGATTTGAAAATAAAGACAATATAATTAATTTATTTATAAGCTCCACTCTTTGGAAAAATAAGTAATGGTATGCCATTTTTTTGTAAATGAAAATCAGATATTTTAGCTTTGGATTTCCTGTTTTACATGGAATGTTTAAAGGAAAGCTGACAAAATTTATTTCACGGAGAAAAAAATAAAAAACAAAAGCACAGGATGTTGGCAACTAGATTTGAGGGATAAGTATGGTAACAAAACTTGGCATCTAGACTTGAGGATAAGTATGGTAGCAAAAACTTGGTATCTAGACTTGAGGGATAAGTATGGTAGCAAATCTTGGCATCTAGACTTGAGGGATAAGTATGGTAGCAAATCTTGGCATCTAGACTTGAGGGATAAAAAAAGGATCCAAGTATGGAAAGAAAAAATTGTATCTAGACTTTAGGGATAAGTATAAAGTTAAGAGTAGTCAGTTAATGTGTCAGGAATGTAAGTTACTGCAGTTACTAATGCCTCTAAAGTTTGATTATAATGATGGTTAGACTGTGTTGTTGTGGTAGACTGGGGTGTGGTAGACTGTGATGAAATGGTAGACTGTGATGTAATGGTAGACAGTGTTGTTGTGTTTTGTTATGGTAGACTGTGGTGTGGTAGACAGTGATGTGATGGTAGACAGTGTTGTTGTGTTTTGTTATTGTAGACTGTGGTGTGGTAGACTGTGGTGTGATGGTAGACTATGGTATGATAGACTGTGATGTGATGGTAGACAGTGTTGTTGTGTTTTGTTGTGGTAGACTGTGGTGTGGTAGACAGTGTTGTTGTGTTGTGTTGTGGTAGACTGGGGTATGGTAGACTGTGATGTAATGGTAGACTGTGTTGTTGTATTTTGTGTTGGTAGACTGTGCTGTGGTAGACTGTGGTGTGGTAGACAGTGTTTGTTTTGTTTTGTTGTGGTAGACTGGGATGTGATGGTAGACAGTGTTGTGGTATGGTAGACTGTGATGTAATGGTAGACTGTGTTGTTGTGTTTTGTTGTGGTAGACTGTGGTGTGGTAGACTGTGATGTAATGGTAGACTGTGTTTTTGTAGACTGTGGTGTGATGGTAGAAAGTGTTGTTGTGTTTTGGTGTGGTAGATGTGATGTGATGGTAGACTGTGGTGTGATGGTAGACTGTGTTGTTGTGTTTTGTTATGGTAGACTGTGGTGTGGTAGACTGTGGTGTGATGGTAGACAGTGTTGTATTGTTTTGGTGTGGTAGACTGTGGTGTGGTAGACTGTGGTGTGATGGTAGACAGTGTTGTATTGTTTTGTTATGGTAGACTGTGGTGTGATGATAGACAGTGTTGTTTTGTTTTGTTGTGGTAGACTGTGGTGTGGTAAACTGTGGTGTGATGGTAGACAGTGTTGTTGTGTTTTGGTGTGGTAGACTGTGGTGTGGTAGACTGTGGTGTGATGGTAGACAGTGTTGTTGTGTTTTGTTGTGTTAGACTGTGGTGTGGTAGACTGTGGTGTGATGGTAGACAGTGTTGTTGTGTTTTGTTGTGTTAGACTGTGGTGTGGTAGACTGTGGTGTGATGGTAGACTGTGTTGTTGTTGTAGACTGTGGTGTGGTAGATTGTGATGTGATGGTAGACAGTGTTGTTGTGTTTTGTTGTGGTAGACTGTGGTGTGGTAGACTGTGGTGTGATGGTAGACAGTGTTGTTGTGTTTTGTTGTGGTAGACTGTGGTGTGGTAGACTGTGATGTGATGGTAGACAGTGTTGTTGTGTTTTGTTGTGGTAGACTGTGGTGTGGTAGACTGTGATGTGATGGTAGACAGTGTTGTTGTGTTTTGTTGTGGTAGACTGTGGTGTGGTAGACTGTGGTGTGATGGTAGACTGTGGTATGGTAGACTGTGATGTGATGGTAGACAGTGTTGTTGTTTTGTTTTGGTTGACTGTGATGTGGTAGACTGTGGTGTGATGTTTAACAGTGTTGTGTTGTTGCGTTGTGGTAGACTTGGTGTGGTGATAGATAGTGGTGTGGCATCATAGGTAGACAGTGGTGTGGGATGTTCTATGTTTAAAAAAGAAGGGTTCATCTGACTACTATTCTTTTTAGTCTGATTTTGTATACATGGATTCAACAACTTTTTAGTTGATGCATAAAAGAATTCCCTTGCTTCAAGATATTCTTTAATAGACCTTTGTTTGAGTCATCTTAAGTGTTTATCATTAATCGCATGTGTGTTCGACAACTGTTAGCCCTTCTATATTACCATGAAATGACACATGGCATTGCTTGAATTCATTGGTGATTAACATTAAATCTAAGTAAACTCTGATTTTTTTCTTTGACAGTTTAAGAGCAGAATTTTTGGCTTTGCCAAAACCAGTTGATCTGTTTTCCTTTGGTGCATTTACATTTTTGAATTTTTCAGGCTAAAATTTGGAAAAATGTTAAATTTTGAAAAAAAAAGTAAGATCTTTTGTCTGAATAAGCTTAATTGAACATTTTTTTTAAAAAAATTAATTTATTAGTTATTTGAATCTGCTACATCAAAAATAATTAACTTAAAATTTCAGAAGTTAAATGTTTTTGACAACTATCAGTTTATATTGTTTTTGCTTTGTAACCTGTAAACATGCTGTATCAAAATATTTAAATATTGAAATCCTCATAAGATTACTTAAGTGATATTTATCTGGAAATAGATATAAGAGTTCTGACTAAACCAAAGAAGAGGAATTGATTGGGTCAGATAGCCATATAAAACACACCATAAAAGCAAGGCAAAGTCGTCAAAAAGGCTTAGGAGCTGCAGAAAGAGTAAGATAATGAATTTAAGCCTGCATAATTTATCAATGGATTGTTAAATATTTATCTATATTGAGTATGCCACCAATGGGTACTTTTCACCTCTACTAGGAAGATTAATGTTGAGTCAAATCTGGCAAGGAAAACCATTATAGTTCCATTGTTAGAGTTTTACTTTTCGTCAAATCTAAAATAGAAAATTTAATGTTGCATTAAGAATGCAAACAATTAAGGCTGAATTTGAATTGATGTAACTGAGAGAAATTGAACAACTTTTCAATTATGTATTACATTGTTTTGGTACGTTTATGTATGGCTGAACTGCTGTTTTGTGTCCAGACCACTTAGAAGCACTTAAACAGGTTCACCCAGAGTGTCTCTATAAACAGACTTTTTATTGGAGTTTCCCTTACAGCTGTTGTCTCTCCTTCCATTCTTGACAGATCGTTTTATGGTGGATTTTTCTTGAGTCTTGCATCTCTATGCATTCTTTGTCAGCTCTCAGTCATTTGCGACACTTGAGGATCTTTTCCTGCTTACTGTCAGATGGGTTGTCTGTTGTTTGTCACACATCCCGAAGATTGGGCTGGCATAATTATTTCTGTTGCCATGGAAATGTCAAACATTGGTGAAAGTTCTCAATCAGCTTCCCATGCTCATTATTATTTTATGACTTTATATATGGAAAATATTTGTATGTTTTCTGTTCTTGATATTAATGTGTTGGTATTCTTTTTCTAGAAGTGATAAGTTCTAAGCAGAGAAGTTTTTATTTAATTATGTTGTGATATTTATGACTCATATTCTTACAACTTAAAACAGTTTCACAGTAGAATTAGTGCAATGCACTTAATGCATTTGTCTTAATACATATTAAACCATTTTAATTACGGCTTCCCAATTATTTGCCTTCACAAAAGTTACTAAAATAAACTTCATCCAGAAATCTGGTTGCCATTGCAACCAACAGAAATTAATTTTACTGAAACCAATGGTCAAAATTTAACTTAATCTGGCTGAAATGGTCACCTCATGGCCCTCTACCAAAATTGCTTAAATGAAGTTGATCTCTTGAAAAATGAGGCCCCTTGGGGGTCAGCTAGTTCTATATATACATAGATAATTTCCAAATATCTTCTCCTCTGAAACCAATGTTCAGGTTAAATTAAAGTCTTCTTATGTAATTGCTTAAGCAATGTTGATCACTTGAAAATGGTTGGCTAGTTTCCTACATAATGTATATGGAAACTTGAAAAGTCTTTTTTGAAAATGAATTTTGTTGTTGCTGAAGGTATAACCAGGTAATTTCTTTTAATTAGGCTGATGGTACGGTACTCTGTATTCACTCTAGAGTGTCCATGGCCCATTTGTCTTATTATTTCCCTTTACCTTTTATGAATTTTGTCAGAAGTTGTAAACAATACAAGGCTGGGTGAGTAGGAGCAATTCAATGACTAAGAACATAAATCAACCTGGTATGGTTCTTTTTAATTATCTCCCTTAATTTATTTTCAGCTTGTCAGAGCACAACATGCTCAAGGTGAGCTATTAGGATCATCCTCAGGCAATCGTCAACAATTTGCTTTAAAGGACATCTCTGAAACCACAGGCAGTGGGGTCAAAATTGGACATCCCTGATGTTCACTTATTTTTGCATAATATATAGGGAGCAATGACCTTCAGTTTTGGATCACATGGTACAGTTTTGTGTGTGGAATTCAACTTTGACCTTGGATTACCTTGATCATGACCTACTTTTGAATTTTTAAGCTATGGCCTTCAAATTTGGACCACCGGTACATCTTGAACTTTGACCCATAATGACCTTCACCATAAGGCTAAGACTAAGGATACAGTTTTGTGTCTGGCATTCAACTTTGACCTTGACCATGACCCTCTGATATTTTTTTTAATTTTTAAGCTGCAACCTTTTTTGATCTACAAGTACTGTTTGGTGTGTGGAATTGAAATAATCTTCCTATATTTCTGCATGTTTCTGTATTTAGTAGAACTATATGCTAAGCTATAGTTAACTTGTATAGGCAATGAAGGCAATGTTTCTCAGGCCAGCGACTTCAGGGCCACCTTTGCCCTCTTCTTTATTTATCTCCATTGTTAAAAAAAATGAATTAACTCATTTGCTATTTGGGATAAGACTGGATATTAATTTGACAAACTTTTTTACAAATGATTACCTTTCATCTGACATCAATTAGGGTGGGTCCAAACAGTGTTTTGCTCAGGCAGGGGCATTGTGTTTTTCAAACATATTTTGTTATAATTCTAAATCTAGTAGAAAAATGGTCAACCTCTTTGATCAACTTATTCTTTCTTACATAATGAAAAATCATAAAATAATCACAGGAGATTGATTTTTGTTGATTTTGTCAACTCACACATCCACAAATATTTGTCATCAGGAAAAAGTTTCAATAGTAAAGGGCCCGCAAAATCACAGGAATGTTACTGTTTGAGATTTGTCTGAATTGAAACGGTCCAATTCCGAATGTCCAACCTCAGAACTAAGACCATGGGGTTCACTGAAATAAACATGCCTCAGTGGCAAAGAGGTCCCAAGCACTTGGCTAATTTTTCATTCTGGCTTAAAATCTCATTTTCAGAGGAAAAAATTCAAACAGTCATGAAAATAATCAAAGGATTCTACCAAAATGTTTTCAGTGATAAATAGAATGATTAATTTTGTTTTGGAATAAAATGAGAATCATTTGAGAATAATGTGTTATAATTGATGTTAATATTAGTAAATGAGCTGCATCTATGTTAACTGTCTAATGCTAGACTAGAAAACAAAGTTTAAGATCTGTTAAACATACATTTTTTTTATTTAAACTTATTAAACTATATAAAAAAAGAAATGTGATAAATACAAACAAATGCCCTTTCCTGGCAAAACAACCCTTTATGTGTAGTTTAGCTGATATTGTGAAAACTTACATCTGAACATTTCAAGAGTTTACTTTGCTTGTCCGAAACATTGTGATGGTAAACTATAGTACATGCCCTTAAATTTACAAATCTTTTAATAGATAACTGTATTTTAGTTTTATATAGTTGCCACAATCTCAGATTTGTGCATTTATTGTGCATATAATAGGTTGTCCAGATTTGCTTAACTGTCTAAGACAATTTGGCAGTAATGCTTGCCTCCGAGTGTGATTAAGTGTCACACACTAGAGTTGGGTCCCAGCTAGCCCAAGGTTAAGGTCACACAGATGAAAGGTCATGGTGTAGGATTTTTATCTCTGGCTGTAACTTGTAGTTTAGCATAGGAGTAATGTTTGCCTCAGTAAGACAAAGTGTGGCACTAAAGGGTTGGATCTTTAGCTCCAAAGTCATGGTCACAATTACATTCATCAAGGTTGTAACTTATCTCTGGTTCAAAGGATTGTTAAATGATTTGACAGTAAGATTGCCTCAATGAAATGATATGTTGCACTCAGGAACTTGATCACTAGCTCCATGGTCAAGGTCACACTAACAGGTGAAATGTCATGGTAATGAGTTTGCTTTTTCAGTTTGTAGCTTATATTCTCAAATGATTTGGCACAGTGAGATGACATGTGCTCAAGTGTTGGGTCCCAGTGCTAGCTCCATGATCAAGATGCAACTTGGGGAACATGTAGCCCATGGGCATCTTGTTTGTCAGTGTTTAGTGCTTCTAAAGTGCAACAAACAAAGTTTACACAGATATTATTTAAAAAAAAAAGCCTTTATATAGTCAGTGTTTTCCTTAAATAATTAATGACTGAGGCTTAATTAGAATTGGCAGCTGATGCTGAATGTGCAAGTAAAGTAAGTAATTAAATAAATTGAAACTAGCTGTTTTTAGCATAACTCTTCATAGAATAAGGTGAATATTCTACTCACCCGAGTGTCAGTGTCTGCAGCACACCTGTTATGCTTCAATTGAATATATCCATTAAACTTTTGCACCACCTCAATTTACACAGAATGCTTTTTGGTATTGCTTTGAAACTGGGAATACTTTTTTATGACCATCACTTCCATGTGTAGGCAAGAGTACATAACTCTGTCATGGATTTTGACACAGTTATGCCCCTCTTTTGACTTGGAATCTCAGATAACTTTTTTTTCAACACCTCTCTTTTTCACAGAACCTTTTGAGGTATAATTCTTAGAAACTTGGAATATTTGTTTATTGTCCTTGTTTACCCTTTTGAAAATACAGGGATTCTTGTTTTGCCTTTTGAAAATACAGGGATTCTTGTTTTGCCTTTTGAAAATACAGGGATTCTTGTTTACCCTTTTGAAAATACAGGGATTCTTGTTTTGCCTTTTGAAAATACAGGGATTCTTGTTTTGCCTTTTAATGCTTAAGTTTTTTAGCAAGCACTATAACAGTGGTGCATGATGTCTTACGGACATACAGCTTTTGTTTTCTTTGCCAGTTGCAGGCTTTAATGAAATGGAAGAAACTTATGAAATAACAAAAAAATGTCTCTTTGAGAAGTTGTAACTTAAAAATGTTTCTTAAAAAGATATAATGCCATCCCCTATAGTGTCAGTAGCCCTCAGGCTAAGATTTAAACATTGAAAAAAATTATGTATCTACAATGTCTGGTTTTCAAACTCTCATATGAAATGAAAAGTTACCAGTATCAAATGATGTGGTTTTCTGTTTCATGACAGATAAGGCTACAACAAAACATTATTTTGAAACAATGGTGAGACAATGTTTTACAATATATTTATTAGCTTGTTTAATAAAATATCATCTGAGACTGTAACATTATTTGGTTTGCCTCAGGTGCAACTCTTTCCATGTATGATAGCCGTTTCTATGACAATAATCTGTACTTGAATTCACCATTTATTTATGAACATTTGAATATCTGTTTCCAAGATACTAGATAAAAAAAATCAGGACTCTAAACAATACCTTTCTATTACTAGAACTATATTCTCTAATTTTACAAGTATTGCATGTTAAGATTTAAAACTTTCTGCTATTTCATATGACGTTAATGGTGTCATTTCTATTGTTTATGTTTTGTTTTTATTCTGAGAAGGCATTAGCCAAAACATTGATACAATAAGGATATCAGCTGGAAGGTCTCCAGGCTCAAAACATGAGGACTCCTGCAATTTTTAGCTCGACTATTCGAAGAATATGAGAGCTATTGTAGTCGCCCTAGCGGCAGCATTGGCGTTGCAGCTTTGGGTTAAAGTTTTGCGTGCAAGTTACTATCAACCTTATATCTCAATAACCGTTTATGGTATTGGCTTGAAAGTTTATAAATATGTTCAGGGGCATCAGAAAACTAAGGTAGATAACTTTTGACTGAATTTAATATGAATTATGCCCCTTTTTAACTTAAAAATTTTGGTTAAAGTTTTGCATGCAATAGAAAATTTGGTTAAAGTTTTGCGTGCAAGCCACTATCTAGTTTGTATCTCAATAACCATTCATGGTATTGACTTGAAAGTTCATGAATATGTTTAGGGGCATCAGACAACCAAGGAAGATAACTCTTGATGGAATATATTACAAATTATGGCCCCTTTTAAACTTAAAAATTTTGGTTAAAGTTTTGCATGCAAGATACTCTCATGCTTATATCTCAGTATCCAGGCGAGCGATAGATTTTAAACATCTTTAATATGTTTAGGGGTATCATACACTTTCATGGTAGATAACTTTTGATAGAATATGTTACAAATTATTGCCCCTTTTTAACTTAGAAATTTTGGTTAAAGTTTTGCATGCAAGGTACTTTCATGCTAATATCTCGGTATCCAGGCACGGGATTGATTTGAAACATCTTTAATTTGTTTAGGGGTATCATACTATAGAGGAATATAACACTTGATGGAATATATTAAAAATTATAACCCCCTTTTAACTTAGAATTTTGGTTAAATTTTTGCATTCAAGCTACTATCCAGCTTATATCTCAGAAATTGCTTGTGGAATTGACTAGACTGTTAAGGAGTGTCTTCAGGGGCATCAGAAAACTAAGGAGGATAACTTTTGGACTGAATTTTATACAAATTATGGCCCTTTTCTAACTTGGATTTTTGGTTAAAGTTTTGCATGTACAGTGTTATTGTGCTTATGTCTCAGTAACTAGGCATGGGAATGGTTTTAGACATCATCAAGATATTAAGGGGTATCAGACTATCAAGGTATTTCATTTTTGACTATTATTATGTACAGGGTATGTGAAGGGCAAGAATTGAAACAGATTTCATTTGATTTACCAACAAGCATTTTGAATAGTCGAGCGTGCTGTCCTCTGACAGCTCTTGTTTATAAACATATCAAATTCAGATCTTGAGAACCCACTGGTGCAAACAGATATAAAAATTAATTTTTGAACATGTTTTTCAATGAAAAATTCTCTCCTTTAAATTATCGATGTCCAGGCAGGCATCCATGGGCAGCAGGAAGTGTTAACCTTTTTAGCTTACCTGAGCACATGTACTTAGGATGAAATAACTTTGCTCAAATGATCCCTAGGATATGATATAGAGCAATCAAGAACCAAGTTGCTAGCTTCAAGGTCAAGGTAACAGCAGTAAGTTGACTTTAAAATTTGTGTAAACAGTCCTTTTTTTATTTTTTATTTAGGTTAGGGTCACAGCGCTCTTTTGGTCATTTTTTATATTATAAGTTTTTCATCATATTCACTGTCAAAAATATCACCTAATAAACAAAATGGCAGGGGCATCCATGTCCAATGGACACATTTTTAGTTTAAATATGATATAACTTTAACATCCTTTATTGGATTGCTTTGATATTTGGACAGTTGCTTTAGTGGATAGAGCTCTTCATTATGCAGTTGACCGTGACCTTTGACCTTCTTTTGAAGAAAAAAAAATGTAAATAATATCATAATACCATTAGGTCTTTGGTAAGTTTTAGTTTTTAGCTCACAATAGCATAGCTCAGGGTGAGCTTTTGGGATACTTGATTGTCTGTCGTCCGTCAACAATTTTGATGTTTACACACTAGAGGCCACAATTTTGATCCAATCTTCCTCAAACTTGGTCAGAATGTTTGTCTTGAGGATATCTTGAACCCTTTTGAAAATGGGTCAGGTTGGATCAAAAAGTAGGTCAGTAGGTCAAATCTTAGAAAAATCTTGTTCACACTAGAGGTCACAATTTTGATCCAATCTTCCTCAAACTTGGTCAGAATGTTTGTCTTGATGATATCTTGAACCCTTTTGAAATGGTCAGGTTGGATCCAAAAGTAGGTCAGTAGTCAAATCTTAGAAAAATCTTGTTTACATTAGAGGCCACAATTTTGATCCAATCTTCCTCAAACTTGGTCAGAAAGTTTGTCTTGATGATATCTTGAACCCTTTCGAAAATGGGTCAGGTTGGATCAAAAAGTAGGTCAGTAGGTCAAATCTTAGAAAAATCTTGTTTACACACTAGAGGCTACAATTTTGATCCAATCTTCCTCAAACTTGGTCAGAATGTTTGTCTTGATGATATCTCGAACCAGTTCAAAAATGGGCGGGGACAAAAAGTAGGTCATAGGTCAAATCTTAGAAAAATCTTGTTTACACACTAAAGGCCACAGTTTTGATGCAATCTTCCTCAAACTTGGTCAGATTGTTTGTCATGATGATATCTCGAACCAGTTGGGTTTTTAATTTGTCATATGTTTTTTTTTAATTAAAAATCTGTTTTGTACAGGCAATGAATGATACTTTTCTCAGGTGAGCGATCTAGGGCCATCTTGGCCCTCTTGTTTTCATTTGAGATGTCAGATAATTTATATCATTACAAAGTTGTGCAAGAGCTTTTTAGTGAATAAGATCTTTGTATTTTTTAAAGGCCCATTATTCTTCCAAAAACAGTGTATATTTTTCAGACAGAAAAGAAAAATGTGAGTTACTGATTTGTTAAGGGATGCAACTTGTACATGCATGTTGACAAAAATATTACTGCAATGCATGAATAAGAAAAGGATCTTTTGCTAAAGCTCAGTCAATAGTTTACAAAAATACCTGATATGCATATTTTTGTCAATTTTCTGACATTTTCCATATACCTTCCATGTGTCTGTTTACTAATGGCAAGTACATAAATTGATGACTAAATAAATAAATTGTGGTGCGTCAATTTAATTATTTCCATTATGGACCATCTTCAGGAATACTCGCCAATGCAAAATGTAAACAATGAGAGTATTAAATTTTTGACATCCATACAAAATACTAAATGATGAGGTTTGATCAACATTTTCAATACCTAAAAATGTTATTTTACAGCAGATAGTTGCACCTTATGTACCAACTGCATAAGTCTACAATATGTCAATGTCATTTAAAATTTTCTTTGTTATGAAAAGTGTATCATTATGAGATATAATGAGCCTAACTACTCCCATATGGAAGTATTTTGGAACACTGCTAAGATCTTGACCATGTGCTGTATTTAGATCCAGACCATTGCCTGAGCCAGGTTATCTCTGTGGGATCCCTCAAGGGAGTTATGTGGTTGATTAAATGGGCCTTTAGGAAATATAAAATGGGCCTTTAGGAAATATATAATCGAACACATTCAGTTTCTTAAAAAATTTGCAAAGATATTTTTTACTTTCAGCAGATGATGCATAGGAAGTTAAATATTACAGTAACCAAGAAGAGTGATGGAAACAAAGAAAGTTCCCATATGAAAGAGATCATTCATGCTTGTTTTTAAAAAGATAATCTGAGTGCTTGCAGTTCACTGTGAAGTGACACTGAAGTGGCTCCTGTGGCTAACAGGGGCAGCAGTTTGTAATATTGCTGTGTACCACTGTGCTAGCTATTAAGAGTCTCAGTTTTTAAAGGGGCAGTATCCATGTTTTAATGATATATTGAAAAAAGGAAAGTTTTACCAAAAACTACCATTAACTAAAATTATTGGGCAGTGTCAAAAAAATCTTTCTACAACTGAAATGGCTTTCTACTTAATGTAGCATTTAGCTTAATAGATGCACATCAATTATAATTATATATACATCAATTGAAAAAAAATGTGGTGTGTTGTTATTGGTTCAGAGAGAATGTGGTTATTTTGGCCCTTTTGTTTGAATAAAAAAATTAGGTCATCTCAGTTCTTTTGTTTGAGAAAAAAATTTTTAGTCTTTTGTATGAGAAAAGAATGTGGTGTTTTGGGGTTTATACTTGAAAAAAGTGTGGTGTATTGATAATAATTGTTTGAGAAAAGACAGGTTTATTCCTAAACGCAGTCTTGATCTAACAAGATGGAATTTCTTACTTTATTACAAATGTTTAGAGATAGATTTGTAAGCTCGCCTTATATACAGACTTTTTTAAGTATCATTAGTAAAACATTTTGCAATGAGAATGTTATCACCTTTTTCTGTCCTTTTAAACATGTTACAGCTGGATCCTCAATGACCAAGTGGCTACTGTTGCTGCTGCCTCACTGCTGTGTCACTTCACCTTCCAGCTGGCTTGCAGGAGATGCAATGGGGATGTGGGGGTTCCTTCAGCTGTACAATGGGGTTCTATCCAGACACATGGGGGTTCCTTCAGTTGTACAATGGGGTTCTATTCAGACATGTGGGGGTTCCTTCAGTTGTACAATGGTGTTCTATCCAGACACGTGGGGGTTCCCTTCAGCTGTACAATGGGGTTCTATTCAGACACGTGGGGGTTCCTTCAGTTGTACAATGGGGTTCTATCCAGACACGTGGGGGTTCCTTCAGCTGTACAATTGGGTTCTATTCAGACACATGGGGGTTCCTTCAGTTGTACAATGGGGTTCTTTCCAGACATGTGGGGGTTCCTTCAGCTGTACAATTGGGTTCTATTCAGACACGTGGGGGTTCCTTCAGTTGTACAATGGGGTTCTATCCAGACACGTGGGGGTTCCTTCAGTTGTACAGTGGGGTTCTATCAAGATAAGTGGGGTTCCTCCAGCTGTACAATGGAGTTCTATCAAGATAAGTGGGGTTACTCCAGCTGTACAATGAGGTTCTGTTCAGATATGTGAGGTTCCTCCAGCTGTACAATGGGGTTCTATTCAGACATGTGGGGTTCCTCCAGCTGTACACTTGGGTTCTATCCAGGCATGTGGGGGTTCCTCCAGCTGTACACTAGGGTTTTATTCAGATATGTGGGGTTCCTCCAGCTGTGCAAAGAAAAAGCCAGGTCCAGACTTAAACATGCTATCAGTCCATATGTTTACAGTGTTCTCTCCATAAGATCTTCAGGGTACTTAGGAAAATAAAAGGATGAAACCTGATCAGCTTGCTTTTGGGTTTCAAACCAGTAACATAGATCATTCAACTTGTCATCATTTATGTTTTATAAGTTTCTGACCATAACATACTCTTAAAGCTGATTTCAGGAGGACAGATGAAAAAGTACTTGTAAATTTCATATGATAATTGATTGTATAATTAGCAGCATCCTTTTAACTGTCATTCTAATACCACCAAAGTCTCTCATCAGTCCTGACTGTTTTCATCACAAGACCATTTTACTAATTATTCAGTCCAGCATTTTGTGTATTATTCTGCTAGTTGTCTCTGTATGTGTTGACAATTCCAAACCATTCTAACATTGGTCCTAACGTTTGATATTGTAATGCTGCTTGTGTGATTTAATTACAATCCCAGCAGTCAAGGAAATTAATAATTTCCACTCAATACAATTGTGTTATTTTTGACCTGATAATTCAACTTTCAATTATCTGATGGGATTTTCTGCCTTGGGGTACAGCTTTAGTATTAAAACGATGCTTAATGTCTCTGCCAGAAGGTATAAAGTGTAGAAAAACAGTTTCAACTGACACTAATTTCTTTAGGTCCAAATTGATTAAATCAAATTCATTTGTGTCCTTTCCAGATAATATTATGTAATAGAGGACATACATATGTCCAGAGTGAGACTGATGTACATTCTATGCACAACTTTGTTAGTGTACTGCAGATATTGGTTTGATTTTCTATACCAACAATGGAAACTGTTGGAGCACTTTCAGACCATAAATATGGTTGAGCCAATAACTAAGTCACATGTGAATTAAGACAGAATAACCCAGCATATTTCGAAAGATTGTCAGAATTTGTCTCCTGAAATATTATTTGTCAGTGCTAGTGTTAAAAACTGAAATAGCAAAAATGATTTGTGGGGTTCTGTACTGTTCCAATCCTTCAAATGATAAACCAAATGTGTGAAACCCATCCACTATATACAGATGTAGCAAACTCTAAGCTACACTGTAATGTAATTATGAGATTCATGTATGTTGCATTGCTTGAACTATCAATCATGACAAATTTTAGTCTGATATGGACAGATACCTGGAAATATGCACTTTTTTATACAGCAATGAATGGGTTGGTTCGATGTCATTACAGTCAACATTGGTGTAGACTTAAAATGAATATAAATGAACAAATGTTTGGAAGCTTTTATTTGCATTTATTAAGTGATATTTGATTTGCAACACCTTCCTAATTACTTCATATCATATCATTAAACTGATTGTACTTTATATTTTCGATGTCTTGACAGCATAGTATAGTAACACACTTCCTTTTAACTTAGGTGTATGTGAAGGGTGACAGTGGTTACTCTAGTGAATAGAATCAGTTTGATAGCAGCAAATCAATTAATTTGAATCAATATGAAACCAAACTGATTAAATAACCGATTAATAATTTGTTTTTCAAAACCCTGACTTGTATGCTTGGCAAGTCACATGGTTACATATTTATACTATTCATAAAAATTAAACACTTCAATTTTTACCTGTACAGTAATAATAGTGTTATAACAAATATAACTAGAATCGCTATCGCGATATCATCAGTTTTCGCAAAGCAATTCCATTCAGTTCACGAATTGCATGATTCAAAAAACATATTTCTTCATTCACTGGCTTGTTGAATACTGTTAACAGCGATCTTTCAAACATTTTTGTCGCAATGTTTAAGCAGACTTTTTTACCAAAAAGAATTTTTTGATTATTACCTGTCAGTTTTGTAGTTGCAAACTTGAAAACTTTTTTAGCTCACCTGAGCACTTGTGCTCGGGTGAGCTTTTGTGATCGCCTTTTGTCCGTCGTGCGTCGTCCGTCGTCCGTCGTCCGTCGTCAACAATTGCTTGTGAACACTCTAGAGGCCACAGTTTTGGCCCAATCTTCATGAAACTTGGTCAGGATGTTTGTCTACATGATATCTCGGATGAGTTCGAAATTGGGTCATGTGGGGTCAAAAACTAGGTCACTAGGTCAGTCGTCAACAATTGCTTGTGAACACTCTAGAGGCCACAATTTTGGCCCAATCTTCATGAAACTTTCAGGATGTTGTCTACATGATATCTCGGATGAGTTCGAAATTGGGTCATGTGGGGTCAAAAACTAGGTCACTAGGTCAAATCTTAGAAAAAGCTTGTGAACACTCTAGAGGCCACAGTTTTAGCCCAATCTTCATAAAATTTGGTCAGGATATTTGTCTACATGATATCTCATTAGAAAAAGCTTGTGAACACTCTAGAGGCCACAATTTTGGCCCAATCTTCATGAAACTTGGTCAGGATGTTTGTCTACATGATATCTCAGATGAGTTCGAAATTGGGTCACATGGGGTCAAAAACTAGGTCACCAGGGAAAATCTTAGAAAAACCTTGTGAACACTCTAGAGGCTACAGTTTTAGCCCAATCTTCATAAAATTTGGTCAGGATGTTTGTCTACATGATATCTCAGATGAGTTTGAAATTGGGTCACATGTAGGGTCAAAAACTAGGTCACCAGGTAAAATCTTAGAAAAACCTTGTGAACACTCTAGAGGCCACAGTTTTAGCCCAATCTTCATGAAACTTGGTCAGGATGTTTGTCTACATGATATCTCGGATGAGTTCGAAATTGGGTAATGTGGGGTCAAAAACTAGGTCACCAGGTCAAATCTTAGAAAAACCTTTTGAACACTGTACAGGCCACAGTTTTGGCCTAATCTTCATAAATTTTGGTCAGGATGTTTGTCTACATGATATCTTGCATGAGTTTGAAATTGGGTCATGTGGGATCAAAAACTAGGTCACCAGGTCAAATCTGAGAAAAACCTTGTGAACACTCTAGAGGCCTACATTTTTGTCCCAGTCTTCATTAAACTTAATATGAATGATGACTGCATGAATTCCCAGTTGAGTGCAAATTCAGGTAGGATCAATATGTAGGTCACTTAGTCAAATGTTAGAAAAACACTTTTAGATGCCAGATTTTTTGTAAAATATCATATGAAGTAGCTAACACTGCCATCTTACTCAGGTGAGCGACACAGGGCCATCTTGGCCCTCTTGTTTTAAAAATATTTTGAAAATTTGCATCATATGATGTCACGTGACGTCATTATATGAAAATATATTACTAACATTAACAAGATTATTTCTATATGTTGAAATGGTCAAAGAGCAATAAAAATTTAATGGCATATGTTTCACACGATATAATTTCTATTTCAATATTTTTTATAGGCATATGACGTCATATGACGTCACACTTGACATATTCTACAAAAGTTTGTACGCGGTCTACAGCCATTACTTATGAACCAATGTTCATCAAATTTTCACAGAATGTGTATATTAAGATCTAATTGTGCATCCCGCTATCCGTTTTTCAAAATTCTAAAAGACCATGGTTCTATGGAGAATCCAAGATTCGAACCGAGGTCGTTAATTTTCAAATGCTTATAAAATCGGTCCCATATGAGATAGAAAGTTGATATTTGAACATTATGTAGGTTTATGGATGACTGAACGATTTTGTGAAAATGAACGTCATGTGACGTCAGATGACATCATTACATGAAAATCTATTTCTAATATTTACAAGAAAATTTCTATATGTTAAAATGGTCCATGGAAATGGAAATTATATGACATTTTGCTTCAAACGTTGATATTTTTAATTCTACAGTTTTCATATGCCTATGACGTCATATGACGTTACACTTGCCATATGCTACAAAAGTTTGTACGCGGTCTACAGCCATTGTTTATGAACCGATTTTCATAAAAATTTCACAGAAAGTGTATATTAGGTTATAGTTGAGCATCCCGGTGTTGGTTCTTCCAAATTAAAAAAGGCAAAGGTTTTATGGCGGATTCAATATTCGAACTATTGACGTCATTTGACGTCATATGACGTCAGAAGGTCAAAAATTATTTCTGATATATACGCGTAAATTTAATATGTTGTTAACTTCCCAGGACCATGAAATCTTATGGTATATACTTTAGAAATGCTTTAGAATGCAATGTAATTCATATTAATTTGATGTTATATCACATCAGATTTGACGTCAGGACAAAAAGGTTTTACGGGGTGTACAGCCATTATTTTTGGACCAATTTTCAGCAAATTTCAAAGAATGTATATGTAACGCTCTAGTTGTGTATCCCGGGTCCTGTTTTACAAATTCGAAAAGACAATGGTTCTATGGCGAATCCAAGTTTCGAAACATTGACGTCAAATTTCAAAAACATATAAAATCTTTCGAGATGATTTAGAAAGTTGATATTTGGACTGAATATTAGTCTTTAAATCTTATTTATATTCTGTGAGGATAAACGTTATTTGACGTCATAAGGTCAAAAAGAATGTTAATATATCTACGTGTTAATTTCTATATGTTGCAAAGTTGCAAGGAGCATGAAAAAATTACTTGATATATTTAAGATACTTAAGATTTCATTTCATTGATTTTCTTATGCCTATGATGTCATGTGACATCAAACTTGACGTTGTCTACACACTCTTGTACGCGGTCTACAGCCATTATTACAGGATGGAATTCAAATTGTAAGTGTTTTAAATAAATTTGATTTGTAACATAGATTATAAAAATAGTCCAAGTTAAATAAATCGATATAAAAAAATGATTTTCAGTTACTTTTGCCATTTCCTCCAAGTTAAACGGTTTATTTTTCAAAGTTCATTTAAGTTATGGCCATACAAAAGCAAGTTAAAGGCTGCAATTTCATATCCTCTTACTTTTTTTGCTTTTAAGTATTTGACAAATGTAGCAGAAAGTCCTATCATTCGTATCAATGAATTAAATCTAGTTATTAGGTTTTCGCCTCTGCAGGGCGAAAACCTATTGTTCTTCTTCTGTTGATTTTTTTTTTTTTTTTTTTTTTATTATTTTTCCAATTCCACCCATTTTTGTGTCCAGCCTAGCGGCCAGATGAAAAAAGCTATAGCTATGAAATTTTGGGCATGGAGTCATCTTTATCTGAACATGTGCCTAAATAGTCAAACTTTTCACTTTTTTTTCTGATTTAGCCACTAGGGGGCGCAATGCATGTAATCACTGTTTTGCTAATAACTCAAAAATTTGAAACCTGATTTACATAATGTTCCTTGTTGACAGCCCAATCTAATATGATGGAAATCTCATCATCGAGTACGGGAAAAAAATTGTTCTAGGAGAGGTTGAATGTTCGAACCTTGGAAAAAAGTGAAATAATGAGAGTAGGTCTACGAAAAACCTTCCCACTTTTGTTAGAGATCAGATAGAAGAATTCTGTTTGCTGCATACAATTTGCAAGACATATACGCACAAAATATATGGGGTGGCGAATTTAGGAAATGCGTGGTTTGTCCTCTAGAAAAGGTCAAACTTCACTAAATTTTAGGAAAAATTAGAATTTCAAAAACATGTTTTTGTCGCTCCTGACTTTATTTTCTGTTCATTCTTCATGATATTTTCACACAATATGTATTGTTATGTTTGAAAGGGCCTCACAATAAAAAATTTAAAAGAAATTTGAAAAGGTCAAGGTCATATTACGATTATTGTGTTTTTATTCAGCCACAAATAGCTCCAAATCTAAAAATATTTCATTGAAAGTATATGAACAAAAGTTTTAGTTCTTAAAGAGCTCTTTCCAGTGATGTTTAGTTTTTGAAGATCGGACTTGATTTGGTCATTATACGGCAGTCCAAAGTTTGATCCTTTTTTGGAATAATTGTAAATCAGGTTTTATGCTTCAAATTCTGATACATAAGAATAAAAAGTTTGACTTGTGCGACTAGTATACTTGATTGAACTATTTGCTGCTTTGCTAGGTACCTAACAGTAAAATCAATTTTCTTTCTCATTTTGCCGCTAGGGGGCGCTTTTCTTGAAATCATTCTTTTGCTTATAACTCAAAAAGTTGAAGTCCGATTCGAATGCGGTTTTTTGCATTCTGTTCCCTGTTGATAGCCTAATAACATATGATAAGATTCGAGGGTCCGTGTGGCTGAAAGCTTTTGAGCTACGGAAGGTTGAATGTTCGAACCTCGCAAAAAAAACAACAAAAAAAAAAACTGTGCAAATGAGGATAGGTCTACGAAAAACCTATCCGTTTTTGTTAGAGATCAGATAGAAGAATTCCGTCTCCGGCATACCATTTGAAAGACGTATACGCACAAAATATATGGGGTGGCGAATTTAGGAAATGCGTGGTTTGTCCTCTAGAAACGGTCAAACTTCACTTAAATTTAGGAAAATTAAAATTCCAAAAACATGTTTTTTGTGGCTCCTGACTTTATTTTTGTTTATTCGTCAAGAAATTTTCACACATTATGTTTTGTTAAGTTTGAAAGGGCCTCACAATTAAAAATTTAAAAAAAACATTGAACAGGTCAATGTCATATTACGATAATTGTGTTTTTATTCGGCCACAAAGTGCTCCAAATCTAAAAATATTTCATTGAGAGTATATGAACAAAGGTTTTAGTTCTTGAGGAGCTCTTTCCAGTGATGTTTAGTTTTTGAAGATCGGACTTGATTTGTTCATTTTACGGCAGTCCAAAGTTTGATCCTTTTTTGGAATAACTGTTAATCAGTTTTTATGCTTCAAGTTGTGATATATAAGAAAAAGAATGTTCGACTAGTGCGACTTATATACTTGTTTGAACTATTTGCTGTTTTTGCAATTTTGTTTCTAATTTTGCCGCTAGAGGGCGTTTTGCTTAAAATCACTCTTTTGCTTATAACTCAAAATGTTAAAGTCTGATTGAAATGCGGTTTTCAGCATTTTGTTCCTTGTTGACTGCACCACAGAATGGGATGGATTTCAAGGGACAGGGTATGGGAAAATATATGCGCTAGAAGAGTTTGAATGTTCTAACATTGCAAAAAAAAAACTGTGCAAATGAGAGTAGGTCTTCAAAAACCTTTTTGTTCTGTTTCATATTGAAGATTGTGGCTGAGTTGAAATAAAGTGTTCAAGTTGATTAGGTTAAAAGCGAAAACCGAGATACCGCTTGCGGTTCTAGTTCTTATTCTTATTCTTTTTTTCTTCCACTTGTATTTGTGTTAATTTCGATGTGTTGCCAATGGCCCAGAACAATGAAAATATTATGGCATATATTTCAAACCATGAGCTTTCGAATGCAAAGAATTTCATATTCATATGATGTCAGATAACGTCAGATTTGACGTCAGGTGAAAAAGTTTGTAAGCGGTCTACAGCCATTATTTCTGGGCCAATTTTCATCAAAATTTCACAGAATGTGTATGTTAGGCTCTAGTTGTGCCTTCCGGTGTCCGTTTTTCAAAATTCGAAAAGGCAATGGTTCTATGGCGAGTCAAAGATTCGAACCATTGACGTCATATTTCAAATGCGTATAAAATCGCTTCCAGATGAGCTAGAAAGCTCATATTTGAATAGGATATAAGTCTCTAAGATTTCTTTAGATACTGAGAGAATGAACTTCATATGACGTCATATGACGTCATGGGGTGAAAAGAAATTTCTAATTATTACGTGTTAAATTCTATATGTTGAAAACGCCCGAGCACCTTGAAAATCCAATAGCTTATGCTTCAGATAGAACATTTTGCATTTCAATGATTTTTATTTGCCTATGACGTGTCTTGACGTCAAACTTGATGTCGTCTTAAAATGTTTGTACGCGGCCTACAGCCATGATTTCTGGACCGATTTTCATCAAAATTTCACAGAATGTGTATGTTACGCTCTAGTTGTGCATCCCAGTGTCTGTTTTTCCAAATTCGCAAAGGCAAAGATTTTATGGCGAATCCAAGATTCGAACGCTTCCAGATGAGCTAGAAAGCTTATATTTGGACAGATTATAAGTCCCTCAGTGTCCTATACATTCTGTGATAATTAACGTCAATTGACGTCATATGACATCATAAGGTCAAAAAGAATTTTTGATATCTATGTGTTAATTTAAATATGTTGTAAAGTTCTCAGGACCATTAAAATTTAATGGCATATACAGTGGAACCTCTCTAAACCGCACCCTCTGGAAACCGGAATACTCTCTAAACCGTACGATTTCAAAAGTCCCGATTTTTCCCCTATATATTTCATATTGAAAAATACTCTCTAAACCGGACCCTCTGAATTCCGAATACCGCACGAAAACTTTGGGATTTTAGATAAATTGTGCCTATTTTAACCTCTGTAAACCGCACACAAATTTTCTGTCCGAGAAAAATAACCGCATGATTAATTTGAAATTTTGTACTGTAATTATATGTTTATGGCCGTAATATGGTTTGAGATTAATCGGTGTTGCAATTTTATCCACTATGTGTAAAAAATACATTTACAATGACTGGATTGATCAATAATTACAGAATACGGTAATAATAGTGTTAATCAAACTTAATGAGCATCAGAAGTGTATGATAATTAAATCAGAGATTAATTAAAAAGAAAACCGTCAACAAACACATCATTTCGTTTCCTTCATAAATGTTGATGGTTACCGGACAAAATGAAGTTAAATAAATCGGCTCTTTCTGATGTTAATTCTGTGGAATGCATTTTGTGATAAACTTTAATTGAGTAAATATGACGGCTTAGATATATTCAGGGTTCTTTAACTTAATTAATACCATACACATAACATTTGAAGAATGTACATTGAATCCCATACATAAAGCAAAATAAGCACTGAAAAAGCAAAAACCTCTGTAAACCGCACACCTCTGAAAACCGGACATTTTAGCTGGTCCGGGCACCGTGCGGTTTAGAGAGGTTCCACTGTACATTAAACCATGTGCATTTGAATGCAAGGTATTTCATATTAATGTGACGTCATATAACGTCAGATTTGACGTCAAGTCCAAAAGGTTTTATGCAGTATACAGCCTTTATTTCTGGACCGATTTACATCAAAATTTTACAGAAGGCATATGTGATGCTCTAGTTGTGTTTCCTGGTGTCCGTTTTCCAAATTCAAAAAGGCAATGATTCTGTGGCGAATCCAAGATTCGAACCATTGACGTAAAATTTCAAAAACGTATAAAATCGCTCCCAGAAGAGCTAGGAGGCTGATATTTGGACTGAATATTAGTCTCTATGACTTCCTTCTATTCTGTTAGGGCGAACGTCATTTGACGTCATATGATGTCATGAGGTCAAAAATAATTTCTGATAACTACGCATTAATTTCTATATATTGCTAAGGTCCCAGGGGCATGACAAATTTTCTGCATATATTTAAGGTAATTTTATTGATTTTCCTATGTTTATGACATCAAACTTGACGTTGTCTACAGAAGTTTGTACACGGTCTACAGACATTTATTTCTGGACGGATTTTCATCAAAATTCCACATAATGTGTATGTTACGCTCTAACCGGTGTCCATTTTTTTTAAAATTCGAAAAGGCAAAGGATTTATGGCTAATCCAAGATTAGAGGCATTGACGTCAAATTTTAGTATAAGTCTCCAAGTCTTCTTTATATTCAGAGAAGATGAACGTTATATGACATCATGTGAACTCATAAGGCCAAAGTTATTTTTTTTCTGTTGAAATTAAACAGTTTTAAGACCTGAAGGCCTTATTTTTTTGTTTGATTTGCATGAATTCTTATTGAAGGTGTAGCATTTGATCCTGTGGAACAATGCCATTTCCATTTTGATAAAAATGTTAAGTTCAATCATTGTTTATATCTTGAAAAGCTCTAAAGCTGGACCGAATTATGTGACAATTGAATTGTAAGCATTTACAATAAATTTGTTTTGTTACATAGATTATAAGAAAAGGAACTTAAAAAAAAACAACACACACACACACACAAAAACAATGATTTTCATTAACTTTTGCCAAACCCTCTAAGTTAATCGGTTTATTTTTCAAAGTTTATGGAGTTATGGCCCTACAAAAATATGTTAAAAGTAGAAATTTGATATCCTTTTACTTTTAGTGTTTGACAAATGTAGCAGAAAGTCCTATCATTCGTATCAACGAATGAAATCTAGTTATATTTGTCCACGCTACATCTTGGTTACAAATGGTCAGACCGTTCCCGGTGGCCAGTGGTTAGAGCATCCACCTCGGAAGCGGGAGGTTATGGGTTAGATTCCCTGCCGTGCAATACCAGAGTCGTAAAAAATTGTACTGGTATAGCTTCCCTGCTTAGCGCTCAGCATATAAGGGTAGTTCCAGGACTGGTTGGCCCAGTGTCAGGATAATGTTACTGGGTATGGTATCTTGCCACTGGTCTACAGCATGATACTGCAGTGTGGCAGCACTATATCTGTCTCAAAAAGACATTGTCTCCAAATGACTGAAATACTGTCGGTGGGACATTAAACCCAACAAACAAATGGTCTGATTAGTACCAATAAGTCTAGTTGTGTATATCGTTGGCACATCATGACTGGCTTGATTTTACATGAGTAACAGCCCTATGTTTTAAAAATTGAATATATTTTGTCAACACTATTTCTTGGCTACCATTGATCTGACTGATAGTTAACTTCACAATTTTAATAAGTACCAAGTCTAGTTGCACATATTGTATGCACATCATAACCAATTGAGTTTTGGCCCTTTGTCATATTTACTGAAGAGATTTTGTTCACACTTTTTCTTCTTTTTATTTTACTTCACAGTAATTATATATACCAAGCCTACTTACTCATATTGTAGGCATGTCATGCTTGCTTCAATTTTCAAGGAGGTGCTTAGACAGCCATGTGCTAAAGAACTGTTACAACTAATGTTGTTTCTTCCTGTGCAGTGCAGCAGGTCAAGTAAACTTTCTTACACTATCTGATTCATTTTTCTTGATCAATAATTACAGTTGTAAAAGCATCATTAGGTAGATCAGCCCTAAAAGCTACCCAAGACTTCTAGCTCAAATGAGAGACAAGGAAATTTCTGTCTGCCTTTCGGATTAAGTGCTTGAAGACATTGCGTTTGCTAATTAATTAGTCTTGTGTTTTTTTTGTTTTTTTTCTTCTTTAGCTTTCTGGCAGTGGACTTCAGAGACAAAGTAACCGACACATCATAGAGTAAATTTTGTGTTTGCCTTGTCCCCTGATTTATTGTTTTCAAATATCTCTAACTTAATGATTGCCCTTGTTAATGGAGACATGAGACATGAAGAGTTCTTAAGTTTCTGGAAGTAGTTTTATCTTTACTGCCCTTTGTTCAGTTGCTCTTGCTATTGTTTCATTGATCATGGCTGTAACACTGTCAGAACAGAAACAGTAACTCACAAGTGTAATATTCCTGTATCATAAGCTAAAGATGGATTTATTATTGGGAATGAACATTTTGATAGACAGGAAAGCTTTTATCAAAATATATATTGGGTAAATAAAAAGAGAATGGATAAGTATAGAACAAATGTTACTTTTACTTGTCTGAGACATGCTGGGGGGACCAGATCAGAAACATAGAAGGCCCTTTGTCTGTTTCTAAAACACCTCCCTGGGACCCTCTCATGCACTGAAAATAAGCTCTTATTGTTTATTTTTTCTGCCTGTGACAAAAATAATCAGGTAATGCCTGACCTAGACACTTATGGATCTACAAACTATACAGTATAGTCCCTTCAGTGCTATGATAGGGTATGTACAGGTTGATTGTGGTGAGATGATGGGAAAGTTGAATTATGCACTTGGGTGCTCTGTCAGTGTTTGGTTAATTTGCCAGGGCTTACTGTTATGAATTGCTCTGTTCTTTTGAAACCATTATATAGTAATATTATATGATACTTTTACACAAGTTCATAACTAGATGTCATGTGTTTACTGATCATTTTCTGTTTTGTTTTTCTTTTGATTCTCCTTTTTTACATCAAAAATGTTTAACCAGGAATAATACAAACATTAATTTTAAGTGTAAGAAATAGCTAAGAAATGGATTTTATATTTACTGATCATTTGCTTATAAAACTTTTTTGATTATGGCGGTGTTTTGTGCTTTGTTTCTCAGTAATTGGTGTCTAAAAATCTAAAGATTGTTGGATCCAGTGAAAACATGCCCCTCCCCCCTATTTTCCTTAATATCCTAAGATGTTTGCCATTTCTTCTCCTCAGATTAATAGCTTGTTCTCAGGTGAGCTATCTCAGGGCTTTCGTGGCCCTCTTGTTTTTGTTAACTCGGTTATAATGTTCAGTTCATCACGGTCCCTTGTATTAATGTATAACTAATCTTTATTGTATGTGTTGAGTAGTATGGCCCTTGGTTTTGTGGGCTTTGAAACTTAGCATGAATGTACATAATTTATTGACAGTGAATCAAGTCAACACATTCTTGGGGCATATCATAGGTTTGTATAGGGATATTCACAACTAGTCCACTTTCTTTCATGTATTAAATTGACCTGTTTCAGCATGGGATATCAATTAAACAATGAGCTTGTTTTGCCAATGTCCCTTTTGTTACTTTTGGTACAGGTATCTGTGTATTAACCAAGGCCATTGTTCTACAGAAAATCTAGTTACAGAGTCAGAATTTTTTGTCTTTCATTGATAATATGACATTTACTGAATACTACTTTTACCTTTGAGAATATTGAGTAGAATTTGCCTGTACATGTTTCATACTCATCCTCATTTAACCTCTGTTTGATTCCTGTAAAACCTGGCCTAAGTCCAGTGGCAGATTTTTCCCTAGCAAAAGGTTACTTTCATTTAAACCGGTCTTGGAACTACCGGTAGTTGGCTTTCACAGAATGTGGTTTCTTTCCATGTTTTGGTTAACTGCTTCATGTAAATGTTATCTCCTTAATTACCATTTCAAGATGGCTGACTGCAAGAACAATACAACTAAGACTTCAGTGGCCTTCAAAATGATTTGATTGAAAAAAAATTCTAAAAAATGCATTGGGGCAACACTATGGTTCTCTACACACTGTGACAGTCTTAGCTGGCTTCCAATGTCGATTTATCCAGTATTAATACTGACTGTTACTGGCTCTTCTAAAAAGAAAATAGAATCAGTGAACTCTCCAATGGCAACATCACACAGTTTGTATTTATTGTACACTGAAGTGGTGGGCATAGGGAGGTTCATTTATTATACATACAAAGAGGCTAGCTATGTCATCTTACTCTATCTTCAGCCATCTATCAATATCAGCCAGTATTACTTTCCAGGCTACCTGGACATTGTTTCTCACTTAGGCTCTTAATTGTCTTTAAGGGCTTGGGCAAAAAAATCAATTTACATTGATTCTGCTGATTTTGCTATTGTCAAAGCCTCAAGATCTGGAGTCTCTATCACACCATGTATCTCAACAAGTGAACATCAGCTTGTTTATTTTTGAGGTCATGCATTATTGTTCTTTTTCAAAAGATTTCCAGATATGAACGTCTGTTTGTTTTGTTACTGGTGTATGAAATTATTGAATGTGCTCAACATCAAAATCTTGTTGATAGAGAATCAACATTTGGAGATGGACATCGGACCATACTTAAGACATTAAAGGGGTACTGGTTTCAGTTTGTTTCATGACATTGGGATTGTGTGCCTGTTATACCATTTGTCTTTGCCATGGTGCACTATGTTCTTTAGAAAGGTAAAACAAAAAGAATTGATTTTTAATTTGGATTTTTTTTTTCAACTTTGGTCATTAATCATGTTTAGTAGCAACAACAACATTTTATTGTTTAATTTACCCACAACATTATTTGACCCCTGATAAATGATGTTGCAGTTGTCCAACTGCAGGACAATTAAGGTGTTCTGTTACAACATGGATGGATTTCCCTCAAACATTACCACCCACATGCTTCTTTGTGAGGTGAACATTATTGTGTGATTTATAATTTGATTTGATTACCTGCTGATCCTGTTATACTGATACCAAATGTCAGCACTGCAGGTTCCCATCAGTTGGGCTGTGGTGCCCTGCAGCAAGGTGATTGGATTCAGTTGATATGTAGGGAGGGTGGGGACTGTGATGTTCCAGAACTGCAGGAGATAAAATACTGAAGACTGTTTTGACCAGAAGATGCTGGTAATGATCCATATTGAAACAGTTTCTGTTGAACATGGCAGGATTTGTTTTGACTGGCCATGTCTGATGGTATTGGTACCGTATGGGTATGTCCACTTGATTTTATCCTATTAACAGTTGTTTAATTGTCTGACCTGAGTCTTAAATAGTCTTGACAAATATACACAGACAATAAACACAAATTTCAATAATCACATCTACGAAAATGATATCTTCTCATCACCAATAACAAGAATAAATCACAAAATCGAGCCATTCACTGAACAGCAGATAGAAGGTTAGAAAGAAAATAAAATATATAACATCAAGTTTAAACCTGAAACTTAAATTACAGCCAATAACTAACCAGTGAAAATATGATCAGCAAAACTATTCAAAGTATGGAACAAAGCTTAAAAAGCATGACACCAATCTCCAATTATTCAGGTCTCTCTGTTTGGATCAACCTTACAATCTGTTGGACATGGTTTTAAACCAATGAAGGATCTGTTCTATTACTCTGTGATGAAAATAACTGATTTACTATATATTATATTAATGAATGGAAATCAATTTTGGATGCCTTCTATACACATCCTCACTAGGAGTACGCAGTTCTCATTGCTATTTATATACAAACAGAAGCCTTTGATGTTACTGTATAAATAACCCAAAGAATGAATTAATTTTGTGAAATTTGATATTTATTTCAGAAAATTAGATCATAGTTTTCCCCACATGTTTTAAAAACATTTTTATGTATTTCTGTTAATGAAAAATAAGTTGAATATTATTGTAATTGAAATAAGTTTTAGATTACATCAAAGTACAGAAATGAAGTCATTGGTAAAAATACATAGATCTTAACCCTGGCTTGGCTCCACCTCACTTGGGATAAATTCCACATTCTTGAAAAAAAATGAACTATAAGTAATACATATTTGTTGTTGTATTGGACGTTCGAACCCACAGCGGTGAGGAGCTGAGAGATTTGTATTCCATAACTGTAACCACTCGGCCATCGGCCACGGCGGCCCCAATACATATTTGACTCTAGAGTTAGTAACTTAAGACTGAAATGCATACAGCCACTGTTAAGTAACTTAAAGGCGTTTTAGTGGGTTTTTTTCAAACGGACAGATTTTTCTAAAATTTTGAACAAAAGTATTTTAAACTACAACCAAAATATATGAATTAATAATAGGGGTCACCATGCTCGTTTTAGAGATTTAGCTTATGGTAAAACATCATTGCTAAAATTTGTTGAAAAAAATCAAAACATTTAATCATTGAAAAGATTGCATCCTTAATACTTTTTGATTGGAGTACCTCAGACTTACACATATCTTAATTTCACTATTGAAATAAATGTAAATGACTTTGTGAGTGAAGAATACTTAAGAAATAGCATTTTAAATGCTAGTTTGTTTTGTTCCATGTTGAATTAATGAATGAGAGAGGAAATAAGAATAAATAAATCTAAAATTTCGACACATTCAGCCAATAATAAACTGCTAAAATTGACTAAGAACCCATTTATTAAGTAGAAACATAAATAAAATATTCACTTTCCTAATTTGTTTGTGATTTTTTTTCTCTCAGCATTAAGCATTGACAACAAAAACATTTAGGTGACTGCTCAAGTTTACATATTTAGATAGTTTTATGGATTAACCCATTAAGAAGCCCAACTAGACTTATCAGATCTAAATATACACAGTGCTAATGATTTTTTCTCAAGATGTTTATAGGACCTGAAATAGCTGTCGGTAAACATTCTGGTTGTACAGTTTCACTTAAACTCTGGATTTATTTTAATGAGATGTAACATTTTATTTAGGTGCAATTTATCCATGTGCAGCCTTTTCTTATGCGGCTTCAAATAATTGTTTACACGCTGCAGGAAGCTGCACCATATGGTATATCATGATAAAGAAAAAATCCAAGCTATTTTAATGGTATCTTTCGTGGAATAGGGATCCTCTTTGTAGTTTTGCAGGTTCTCTTTCATTAGATTCTTTTGATAGGTGGTTAAAAGGTTCTCTTATGTGACTCAGTGTTTGGATTATAAATACATTGGCTGCTGCCAGTTTGATAGAACCTTGGATAGAGATAATACTGTATTTAAATGGGAAATAATTTATTCACAACTTTGAAATAAAATCATGTTATGCACATTGTTTTGATGTATGACTCAGAGGATCGAGATGAGGATTCATTTTTAACTTATTTATTTTACGCTGATTAGGAAACAAGTTCATACAACTTAAACCAATCCCTCTCTACAGTTCCTGGGTTGGACCAGTACTTTGTGCCTGGGAAGGTCATGTAAAAACCTCGTCCCCAACTTCAGGTCTACAGTCAGGTATATTACCACTGGACCACAGCTCTTAAAATGTTATCTTATAAAATGGTTGAATTTATATAAGATAAATTATACATCTGAAACTTGCCTCTTTTAAATAATATACTGGCAGACATAAGGCCTTTTTAACGAATTTGAATATAAATGTCATGTCTCACATTTTGTTCAGTCTTTCAGTTTTACCATGTTTTAATATTATCAGTTCAACAGAGAATGGTTAATCATATGTCATTCCATTTATTAGTGTATTCCTTGATAATGTTTAATCATATATCATTCCATTTATTAGTGTATTCCTTGATAATGTTTAATCATATGTCATTCCATTTATTAGTGTATTCCTTGAAAATGTTTAGTCATGCATGTATCACTTAAAATCTATCATTTTTCAGTGTTGAACACCAGTTCAAACTGAATGTGATTAACAGTTTTGGCAAGTTTTACAGTAAAATGTAATAATCTCAAAGGTGCAGATTAACGGAAAATGGGTAAAACCTTGCTGACTTAAAGGCAAGATTATACCAATCTAGATTTATACTGGTCCCATAATGTGCAGTTTATGTAATAGTTCCCATCTAATGCTTGAATAAGTAGGGAATGTATAAAACTACGGAGCATGTGCAAAGTTCTCAGCTGGGAGATAGAATTATGGGTAATGTTGCTGCCATTTTAATTCTTCATTTAATGTCACCCTTAAGTCACTTAAATACTGGGAAATGTCAAAGTGTTTAAGAATAAAGTGATGAGGGATAGAGACAGTGATGGATGTTCTACAAAATGAAAATATCTCTGCCAAATTCACTGGGTGATTTATTTGATGCAGCCTCCAAATTGAATGGGAATCAAATTGCTGTTAGTCTTGCCTCCGTCTAGTTTCTATAACTGGCAATGAAAATATATTTGTATTCATCACATGTTAAGATTTTCTAGCTACAAGTAATGAAGGAGTAAACTTGTTTGGCAAATTTCTTTATTCAAGGTTTGGGAATCAAAAGGAGGTGTATAGAATATCAAGGATTACTGCATGAGAATGATATAGAAATGATGGTACATCCCTTTAATTGAACCAAACTCCTAACCACATGAGAGCTATTATTTGTTTGTTTATTGGGTTTAAAGTCCCACTGATAGTATTTAGAAATTTTGGAGACGATGTCTTCTTTAGGCAGATATAGTGCTGTCACACTGCAGTATGATGCCATAGACATGTGGCATGATACCACACCCAGTTACATAATCCTGACACCTGGCCAACCAGTCCTGCAACTACCCTTACATGCTGAGAACTAAGCAAGGGAGCTATACCAGTACCATTTTTTATAACTTTGGTATGTCAGGGGCTGGGGATCAAACCCATGAACTCCCAGTTCCAGGATGGATGCTCTGACTACTTGGCCACAGGGACCGGTTAAGAGCTATTAAGAAAACAGTCTGTATTAAACCAGATCAGCCTGTTAGCAACTTGCAATATGATCAGGTTCACGCACAGTTCACTACTTGTGAAACTGTTGAGATGCACAACACATATAACATGTTGTTCTAGAAACTGCTTTTAGAATTATAACTGGAGAATTAATTTATGATATTTTTGATGTTCATTGATTGAAAATTAATATATAAAAAGTTGTGCTGCAGATTGCTTCTTCTACAGTACACTGTCCATCAGATTGGCAATATGGTGGAACAATGAAAGAAATGGGTGAAAAATTATCTTATGGATCAAGTATCCAACAGATTTCCAGAAGTCTGACACTATTGTAGTTAAAATTACTTTGTTGTCCTTATTTATAGGTCTGAGAAGAAGACCAAAGGAGGAATAAGCCAATTCATACATGATAGACAGCGATTGAGATTTAAGGACAATAAGAAACAGTCACAAAGCTTGGTAGGTATAGCTTTAATCAAACCTTATAGTAAAAGCTTTCTGAAGCTGTGAAATAGGAAAAATAGAATAATTGATCATTCAGTAATTTGTTAAATAGATCTGTTTCACCTGATTGATCATTGTCATCAACTTATATTGTCAGCCACATTTGTTCTTTGACACTGTTTGTATAGGATTAAATAAACAAAGTTTATATTTTAATGTACAAAATAATATAAAATATTATAGATTCCTTTTCACAGATTTTAATGAATATGTTACGCCCTATTGTAAAGTCTAGAGCTTCTGCTAATAATAGAAGTGTCATTTAAGGGTGATTAATACTGAAAATTGTTAAAGATTGTGGGGTTAAGGTGGCCCTGCTCTTAACCCTACCCCAGGTTCTGGCTCCCTTACGTGGATTAATCTGAACAGTGTTCTATGTTCTTTCTTTTTACCAAGATGTTGCCGGATGCTAAACGCTGGACCACTGGGGGTGATATGTTCACTTAAGCCAGATAATAACCCTGCCTATTTAGCTCATCTGTTTTTATGCCCCCACCAAAAAATTGGGGAGCTTAATAGTGTGCCTTTGTCTATCCGTCCATACCTGACAAGCATAACTCTGAAAGTATTGGTACTACAGACTGAAACTTCATAGAAATACTATTCAGGACTGAAACTTCATGGATATACTATTCAGGACTGAAACTTCATAGATATACTATTCAGGACTGAAATTTCATAGATATACTATTCAGGACTGAAACTTCATAGATATACTATTCAGGACTGAACTTTATAGATATACATTCAGGACTGAAACTTCATAGATATACTATTCAGGACTGAAACTTCATAGATATACTATTCAGGACTGAAACTTCATAGATATACTATTCAGGACTGAAACTTCATAGATATACTATTCAGGACTGAAACTTCATGGATATACTATTCAGGACTGAAACTTCATAGATATACTATTCAGGACTGAAACTTCATAGATATACTATTCAGGACTGAAACTTCATAGATATACTATTCAGGACTGAAACTTCATAGATATACTATTCAGGACTGAAACTTCATAGATATACTATTCAGGACTGAAACTTCATAGATATACTATTCAGGACTGAAACTTCATAGATATACTATTCAGGACTGAAACTTCATGGATATACTATGTTATTGAGCTTGAATTGGTGAAAATATGGAACTGTTAGTGTCGACCCTGATAAGAAAGAGAGGAGGACATATTGATTTGTCATTGACATTCTGTTGTGTATTAAAAAAATATCACATTAATCTTACTTTATCTTTTATTTAATTGTAACATTATTCTGTACATAAATTTGTTAGAGGCTAATGGCAAGTATTTGCCAAATTTTTACCCTTGTAACTAACAAAGTGAAAGGTATTGTTATTGCTCTGGTGTTGTCCTCGTTGTCATTGGCATCAACGTTGTGGTGAAAACTTTAACCTTGGCCATAACATCTTAACCCTTTCCCTCATAGAGGAAACCATGAAAAGACCTATGCGAACAACATAAAAGCAGATCAGCCTACGAGTAACTCGCAGGATGATCAGGTTTTATGCTGTTCGCTGCTTCTCAGTGGTCTGGAAATGAAGACTTTATTATTAAATTTGGTAAGGTTTAACTGTGGTTTTCTGCAGATCAGGCTTTATGTGGTACCTATTGAGTGCGTCAAAATGAGTCTATATGAGGGAAAGGGTTAACTATTAAACTGTCTGTCATCAAACTTCATCCACTTTTTCATTATCCTAAGGGAAACATTCTCATCAAGAGCCATTACTTTTGGTTTATTTCTCCCTTTAAAAAACAACAACAAAAAAACCCCAAAAAACTAACAGATGAGTGTTGGCATCCACATGTGGTGCTCTCGATATGCTAAAAAGTGACTTTGAAGTACATAACAAATTAAAGAAATAATTTGGAAAACATAATGCTGAGAACACAACCAGTAGAAGGAGAAATTGGAGTATGAGCATAATTGTTGCAAGGATTTATGTCCCTTTTTTTGTTTTCTCTGCTTTATCTTCTTTTTATATGTTAACACTCACCATAAATGTAAGAATTTCATATTTCTGTATGGGTCCTTGAATTATCACAATTTCACTTTTAAGGTGCTTGTATTTTTAGCTCACCAGAGGGCATTGTGTTCAAGGTGAGCTATTCTGATCACCCTGTGTCCGATGTCTAACAGTTATCAATGGTTTGCTTTAAAAGATGTCATACACATTGGCAGATTTAAGGCACAGCAACATATAACAAAAGATCAAAATTCAATTTCCTTTAGTGCAAATGGTCATCTTATGACCCTCTACCATAATTGCTTAAATGAAGTTGATCCTCAATTACATGGGCTTGCTAGTTTCCTTATATACTCTAAATAGAAATTTTCAAAAATCTTCATCTGTGAAACCAATCATCAGAATTACATTTAATTTGGTACAAAGGATCATCTAATATTAGTCTACCATAATTGCTAAAATGATGTTGATCCCTTGAAAAAAGACGCCCCCACAGCTTGGCTAGTTTCCTGATAAACTCGAAATAGAAACTTTCAAAATACTTTACCCATTTTTTTACAATCACGGATAGTTGCGTATGGTGACTATGCATCTGAAGATGAGTACTGTACTGAAAGACAAAATACACACATTATTAAAAATCAAATTCTTAATCAATGACCATCTGTGAACAAGCTGCTTTAAAAGTTTATTGATATTTAATGGTATACTGGTAATTGTATGTTTCATTTTTATCTGAATTTTAAGGTTGAATGGGAAAATTAAATGCAGGATGGCATGATGGTTTCAATTTGTTGTACTAGTGTTGTGTTAAATACATCAAGTGAATGAAATTTGGTTCTAATAAATGCACTTGAATTATATGCAAAACCCATGAGAGAATCCTTAAATAAATTGGGCCCTGGTAGGAGTCCCAGTTTTTATAGGTTTTTAGAGATGGTGACTACATGTGGTAGAGATTTTGGAAAATTAATGCTCTTAAAAATAATTTAGGAAAATCCATACTAAATGTGAAAAACACATGAAATGAGGGAAATCGTGCCACTGGAAGGCTTAACAGGATGTCAGAACTTCCGCTTAATTACATGTCAGGTCCTTGAATTACTGGAAGTATTTCTTCTTTTTCTTACTTCAAATTTCTTATGCCACTGATTTTTATGACTGAGTTTTGTTGATGGGGTTTGTATCCATGAAAAGATCCAGTATTAGGGGGTGGATCTGATCACTATTTAACTTATTCTTGTGATTATTGCCTGCATGAAGTGATGTTAGTTACTTTTTATAATTGGATATACATTAAGAACATATTTTTAGCTCACCTGAGCATGAAGTGATCAGGTGACGTATTGTGATCAGTCTTTGTCCGGCTACCGTTGTGCATCATCAACTTTTGCTTTAAACAACATTTCCTCCTAAACTGCTAAGCAGATTTCAATGAAATTTTACAGAAATGATCCTTAGGTGGTACTGAGCAAAAATAGCTAAAGTCATTCCAATCTGCCAACCAAGATGGTTGCCAGAGCTAAAAATAGAAAAATCTTTAAACGACATCTTCTCCTAAACCACTAAGCAGATTTTAATGGAATTCAATAGGAATAATCAGTGGGTGATACTGCACAAAACTAGCTAAAATCTTTCCAGTTCGCCGACCAAGATGGCTGCCAGAGCTAAAAATAGAATAATCTTTAAACAATATCTCCCCCTAAACCACTGTGCAGATTTTGTAAATTTTAAAAAAGGTGATGATAAAAACTAAAATCTTTCCAGTTACCAAGATGGCTGCCTGAGCTAAAATTAGAATAATCTTTAAACAACATCGCCTCCTAAACCACTAAGCAAATTTTAATGAAACTCAATAGGAATGATCATTGGGTGAAACTGCACAAAAAAAGCTAAAATCATTCTTGTCCGCCAGCCAAGATGGCTGCCAGAGCTAAAAATAGAATAATCTTTAAACAATATCTCCCCCTAAACCACTGAGCAGATTTTGATGAAATTTTACAGGAATGAACTAGGTGGTACTGAGCAAAAATAGCTAAAATCGGTTCGATCCACCAACCAAGATGGCCACCTGAGCTAAAAAATAGAATAATCTTTAAACAACATCGCCTCCTAAACCACTAAGCAAATTTTAATGAAACTCAATAGGAATGATCATTGGGTGAAACTGCACATAAAAAGCTAAAATCATTCTTGTCCGCCAGCCAAGATGGCTGCTAGAGCTAAAAATAGAATAATCTTTAAACAACATCTCCTCCTAAACCGTTAAGCAGATTTTGATGAAATTTTACAGGAATGAACTAGGTGGTACTGACAAAATAGCTAAATCATTCCACTCTGCCAACCAATATGGCCGCTAGAGTTAAATATAACTTCTTCTTATCGGCTGAGCAGATTTTAATGAAACTTTACAGGAATGGTCCTTAGGTGGTACTGAGCCAAAATAGCTAAAATTGTTTAGGTCTGCCTACCAAGATGGCAACCAGAACTAAAAATTAATATAATTTAAATACTATATAAATTATTATGTGTAATTATTTTCCTTACTTAAGCATTTTCTCTCTAGCAGTTGAATTCAGGTAAGCATTTTAGGGCCATCATGGCCCTCTTGTTTTGAGGATATTGGAGTCAGTATTAAGCTCACCAGAGCACATTGTTCTCAAGGTGAGTTACTGTGATCACCCTGTGTCTGTTGTCCATCATACGCCCTCAACAATTTGCTTAAAATGAAATCTCCTCTGAAACTACTGGGTAGAAATGTTTAAACTTGGCATGAATGATTCTTTGGTGGATCTTCACAAAAGTTGCTAAAATAAACTTGATACATTCAGAACTCTGGTTACCATGTCAACCAACACAGTTTTATCATATTCTCTGAAACCAATGGTTAGAATTTATTTTCCTTTGGCATAAATAGTCTACTACTATAATCTACCATAATTGCTAAAATGAAGTTGATCCCTTGAAAAATTAAGCCCCCATGGGCTTGGCTAGTTTCATTTTATACTCTAAATAGAAACTTTCAAAATTCTTCATATGTACCATAATCAGATGCAATTAGAGAATCTAGAAATTCTAATTATTTTCTTGTGTTTATCTAGTCATATATTCTGCAGATTGAAATTATTATTCAAGTCTCTAAAGACTAGGGCAATTTCTCTTGTAAACGGGTTGGTGTATGCTTGAGATTTCGACAAACAACTCATCACAGTTTTGGGTACATTAGACTCTATAGCCAATACTACCAATGTTGGGCCACCATTACCAGAACCTGCTATAGTTTAGATGCTGAAGTTGTCTTTTTGCGCTGGTTTTGCCAGATTAGTTGGCCATTTGCACTTCTTTCTCTGCCATTTTTAACATGTGCAAAGCTTATGTCATAAAGCAGACTCAGTACCATAAACAGTAGTTTTTATGACAACAGTATAAAAATATGTTTTCGCCCAAACAAATAACTGTATTAAATTCTGTTACTAATAGCAGATTGAAAATATAATGCAACTGACTTTTATGACAACTTATTGTCTACATGGATTAACTTTTCCATCATGGTCAGCTACTCAATGCAGTCACGTCTGCACTCAGCGAGTAGCAAAATCGCACTGACTGCTTTTGATACGGTGTGTGCACATCTCATTTGAGCATGAGAGTTGTATGACGTAATAGAAATATGCATGGTTACCATGGTAGCTGTTGTGGAGGCTCTCTTGTTTTCACTATGTATGACATTCAGCCTCACTGTTAATGAGGTTTTATCAATTAATCAGGATTTAATAATGTATCAAGTTATGAATTATGCAGGACAGGGAGATGCTTTCTCTCTTTCTTCTCAGATTCACACAGAGTTGGGCATACATTTGTTGCTCTCTGTGGTTGGTAAATGTTGCTGCTAGTGGGGTCTATCTTTTAAAATGGATCAGACAAACAAGCTCTCTGAATGGTGTCTTTGCCATCATATAAAGACGGCACAATTTTGCTTCGTCATTAATCAACAGCAGCAAGCCTTCGATACTGATCTTAATAAGATCATAAGAATTAAGGGGCATTCAGATAACATATATCTGATAGTAAAGTGTTTGTTGTCTATGTGTTTGGTGTTTCTGACATGAAATAAACAATACTTCAAAAATAAAGTCCTGTAGTTTAAACTTGTCCATTTAAGGTACCCAGACATTAATGTGACTAAGTTTCCCATGGCACTTGCTCATTCACTTCAATTTTGGAAGACATTTTGAATGGTTAATCAGTTGCTGATGAGATATGCCTGGAGTTTCCATTGAAAACAGTGTGTGTGTTTAAAAATCCCCTTATAGATAATGATAAAGCCAAATTATGTTAGGCTATGCCCAAACAGCCAGCCATAGTCAAATTTCACAATATTTTCATATTCTTAAACCAAAAAAGGGGGGGCGGGGGCATATAGATTTGCCTTTGTCTGTCCGTCTTGAAACTTTGTGACACGCATAACTCCGAAAGTATTTGTACTATAGACTTGATACTTCATGGATATATTATTCAGGACATGGACTTGCGCACCTGGGTATTTTCATCAAAATGCCGTTGAATTTTACAGAGATATGGGCCTATATAGGCGTCATTAAGAAATATATATTTTGCATACAGATAGTAATTATATTGGACTGTTTTGTGGTGTATTGACTCTTAAATTTGTATTGCTTTTAGTTCCTTAAATATTCATGTTGTCTCAATAATTTCTGAACAACTCTCATATGCTTGTGACACATGTAACTTTAATAGTATTTGTACTACATACTTTAAACTTCATGGATATATTACTCAGGACATGATTTGCGTACCTGGCTGCCTTTGTTTTGGAAAATGTGACGGGTGGGGGCATCTGTGTTCTCTGGACACATTTCTAGTTGAACACTATTATAATGTGTTGATGCGTCGTCACAGGTAAAAAAAAACATCTCTGACAACTGTGTCAGGGAGTTGACTCTTAATTTTGCTCTGTGGTTAGAGCATTGGACTTGCCCATATGTTTCTCAGGCCAAGTCCCAGGTTGAAACTTCTCGGAGGGGAAAGTGACAATGCATCATCACAGGTATAAATACAATACCTGACAACTGTGTCAGGGAGTCAACTCTGGCTCAATAGTTAGAGTTGGACTTGCACACCGGCGGACCAGATCCTGGGCCGGGTCGAGTTTGTTACAATCATTTCAATTGACAGTTTTGTAAAACACAAAGATAGAGAGAGAGAGAAAATTATTTTTATTATCAACGTACAATAGGAGCAATACTTGAATGCCTCTAATGTAGCTTGAATATCTTATGTGCTGAACATGGTACTCCAGTGATACTTTGAACTGTTCTTTTGTGTCGCAAAAAATAGTTTGTGATGAATGGGGTCAAGGTCACTGTTAATAAACAAAACGCTGAAGGCACTGAAATTGTGTGTGTCTCAAATGAAAGAGTGTTTGTAGAGCTGGAAGTCAATCACCAATAATTAAATTCACTTTGATAAACAAAAGAAGTGCGGCATTCCTGTTCTCTCAGCCCTATCAGAGCTTTGATATGTATTCATGCAGTACCTTATCTACAACAGACTCTATTTATAGATTGAAGTAATTATGCAATTTTTTGCTTAGGTCAGAGGCTTCGAACTCATTTCGGATTGTAGATATACAGGTTTCAGTCATTTTTTAGTGTAAGAAATAACCCTTGGAGATATCTGAGGTCAATAGATTGATGTGATTATTAGTATGTTACATTGATTTGTTTTGGACGTCACATGGGTTATTGTAATAGCCTAAAATGACTGGACACTGCACATTTACTATCAAATTTATTTGCGAGCCACCTTTGCATGGAAACAAACTATATTTGTGCGCTTGGTAAAGTGATCACGGGATAAAATAGTTACATAATTTGATTGCAGTTTCATAAGCACAGAAAAATAAGTCCTATAATTGTTTTCATGTCACAGGCGATTTTTTAGTCTGTAAGTATTTATTTTTGACAAAGCATTGATTTTTCAGCATTTTTGCTTAGTTCTAGTATACTTATGTTGTAGAGATATATACAATTGTTCGATCATATTTACACTATTGAGAGAATATTCAGTTTTAAATCTAGGAGAACCTGGGTTGAAAATGTAATTCTATAGTTGGTGTGACTGATGTCACACACAACTGAAAAGTAGACATAAGAAATTGATAACATAAGAAATTGTTTATGAGTATGATCTTGTCTACACCAATGTGGCACCTCCCCTGACAACTCTGCCAAAGATTGCCATTAAAAGTATATGACATAAAAATGGATGCTTACCGATGTATTGTCTGGTAATATTTAACCTGAGACATCTAAATATTCAGTGAGCAATTTTTGGTTTCCGAGGTAAAACATGGACTTAAAGATATGGTACAACGCGTATATGTATTACTTAGAAGCTCATGTGTGTCATGCACCCTGCTAGTCATGATAATGTGCTAGATTTCAAAACTGAAGGTTGTGGGTTCGAATCTAGCTCAGACAATATGTACTTCTGTGTTTAATAATGTACCACATGCAAATCACACATAGCATGATTTATCAAACTTATAGTATATTACACCAGCTAGTTTCTCAATGCTTGACCACATAGAGGATTGAACTTGTCGTATGAGAAATCTTCGAAAATAGTTAAAATCAAAAGAAAATTCAACAATTTATTTATCTATCCATGCACTCACACTGCAAACTTAAAAAAATGTTAGATTAACTGTGAATTTTTAAATTGTTTGCACTGAGGATTCGAATCAGCCACAAGACCACTGAACTTACCAGTGAGCCACCCGTACTTATATGAAGTATAAAACATTGCAAAACATGGTTACTGCCATTAAAATACCTGTTTGAATCGTAATAATTTACAGAAACTAATGAAGAATAACATGGAGATTAATCAGTCATAGGTCATTATTGCCATACAATACATAAGCATGTTATCAGCTAAAATTACATTTTTTCCATTCATGTGTAAAACCTTTGTGAATGTGTATTTGTTAGGAAGATGAAAGTTGGCTGCTTATTGTAGAGATAAATCTCTCATACTTACCAAGTCAGAGCAGGACACTCAGTCGTGTAGATGGAAGATGTCATACTTACCCAGGAGATTATAATTGCATCACAAGTTTTGACAATAGTTATGGCAACTGGATAAATATTTCATGTTCTGTCACACCTGCCATGCGTAGCAGTTTCGTGGGCCAGACAATGTCTGTAACCCATGCCAAGCACCATCACTGTCAGAAGTGTGGTCCAGGGGTGACTTTTATCAATACTGGCTGTGTTTTATGGTCACATTGCACTAACTCCTGTGATAGGAGGCAGCGAAAACTGTCAGATAAATTTGGTTTTAATCAGAATTGCTTGGATTGATAATCCAGTGGAACAGTTTTCCACTGTTTATCTTCATACAATTGTACACCGAGATTTTACTTGTCCCCTTTTTCATCTAAAACATCAAGATCCATTAGCTTTGTTGAAGTGCCATTGTTTTGTATAACCGAGGTAAGGGAAATGGGAGATGCCAGTAGGTACATGTATTCCAAAGTGCCTTGTTTTCCTGGGATGTCAGTTCATGGGTTTGTCTAGCTGACAAATATGATAACTCTGAGGTAGAATACAAACAAGTACTATTTTAAATGCAGGAAAAATATACTTGAAAAAAAAAACAATAAGCACTGCTAATGAGGAAGTAAAAATATAGAATGTTCTTCTGTAAGGACTAAACTATTTTAGTTGTAGAAATTAAGAATATGCTCTATAAAAAATATCATAGATTCAAATATATTAAAATTATTATTCTACTGGGTTGCTTGCAACTTTGTTCTATGGTAGCATATATTTCTGCATTGGACGACTTTTTTTTAGCTCACCAGAGCACACTGTGCTCAAGGGGAGCAATTGGGATCACCCTCCATCCTTTGTCATCAGTTGTCAACAATTTACTGGGTAGAACCTGATGAAACTTGGCATGAATCATCCTTGGGTGAAACTCAACACATTTTGCTAAAATAAACTTGATCCATGCACAACTCTGGTTGCCATGGCAATGGAAATAAATAAATTATGAAAACTTTAAAAATCATCTCCTTTAAAACTACTGGCCATATTTCAAAATATTTTAGTATAGATGTTCCTTGGGTAACCTCTATCAACATAACGACATCGCCTCTGAAACCACTGGACAGACTTTAATTAAACTTGGCTGGATAATCCTTGGGTGAACCTTCACAAAAGTTGCTAAAATAAACTTGATCAGTGTAGAGCTCTGGTTGCAATGGCAATTGAAAGAAATGAATTATGAAAATTTAAAAATCATCTCCTTCAAAACCATTGGCCAGATTTCAAATGTTTTAGTACAGATGTTCCTTGAGTAACCCTATGCTCAGGTGAGTGATCCAGGGCCTGTATGGCCCTCTTGTTTAGTTTATCTAATTGCCTATAAAATGATGTATGTAATTAAAAAATAGCAGTTTCTGTAGAGACGTGTTAATTGAATAAAAGTGGTAGGGGTCAAAATGAAAAGTACACAAACTGTGCTAATGGATTTTACTTGTAATTAAATTACGATTTTTTACTTTCTTTATTATTTTATGTGATTTTGTCATTAATATCGAGTATGACCCCGGCTTGTCTATTACCTGTAAAATACAGCATCTCATGGAATCAACCTAATGTTCCATTCCACCAGTAGAGCATTTGTTAAATCCTGAAGATCATTGACAACATGCCTGGACCTTATGCTATGCCCAAGCAGATCCAAAATATGCTCTATTGAAATGGCAGGCCAAAGCAAGACGGCAACACTGTTTGCATTCAGATATTGCCAAGTAAGCTGTGCACTCATGCATCAGTATGGTGGGAGCATGCTGGTTAATAAATGGAAGGTACCTTTCTAAAAACTTGATTTATGTACTCAGCTGCACTGAGATTTCCATGAACAATGACCAGATCAGTTTTCCTGTCTCCAATGATTTCACCCCAAACCATGACACTCACTACCCCCACCAAACCTGTTTCTCTTTACTAAACAAGTGCCAGCAAATCTCTCCCCTCTTCTTTGGAATACCCTCATCCTTCCATCGTGATGGCTTAGATTAAATCTGGATTTGTCAGAAAAGACAACTCTGTTCACTGACACCATTGCCAACATAAATGTTGTCATGCCCAGGACATTCGGGCATCGCGATGACGTCATAAGAACATGGTTCCCACGTAGGCTGGCCTAGGTCTTATTAGTCGGACAAAGTGATGCAGACACCTCAGAATGGTGTCTCTACTTATAGCGTATTATCCCGCTGCAGAGGTAACGGTTTGGAAAAAAACATCTTGTATGCATCAATTCTAAATGACGATCAAATCTGACGTTAGTTACGCAAGGCCCGCCAGTTCAAGGACACTCACTAACTGTCCATGTTTGCTGAAACCTTGAACAATGATTACTGAGTATTTTTGTGGCAATTAAATGTGCATGTGACAACATCGATGGAATCAACTCTACTAAGCATCATCAAATCATCAATATGTTAACGTTCAGGAAGTTGCTGCATTGCAAGTTTTAAAAAAAAAATCAAAATGTTTTGTGTTTTTCTTTCTCTTAGGACTTGGAAGAAAGTATTGAGACATTTTTTTTACCAATTTCTCATTTATTCAGACAGTGCACGGGCAGATCATGCAAAACATTTCTTTTGAGGTGTTACATAAAACTTAAACAAACAGTGGCCAGAAGTACCCATTGTTTGATAGACAAACATCCGTGCATCACAAGGTTCACATGTTAAACAGTTTTCTCTCAAACCAGTGCACAGAATTAAATTCTGTTTTGAACCTATGATAAACCTATGGTCCTATATTTTCATTACATGGTTTTGATCCCCTAAAAATGGCTGGCTAGTTTTTTCTTATTTAGTCTGTATAGAAATAGAAACTTTGAAATTGTTTGTATCTGAAATTTTAATCAAGGTTAAACTGAATGGTTAAATTATGCTGATGGTACTCTGGTGAGAGGTCTAGGGCCATGATGCCTCTAGTTGAACCATGTTTGCAATGATAAACCTACTTATTATAATGGGGTAAGTCTGGGTGGGCAGGCTATCGGGAGAAAGGGCGGGCAACAAACAGATTGTGTCTAATATTTCTACAAAATAAATACAACATAATTTTCTTTAAAAAAAAAGATTTGTGGCGTTGATGGAAATTAAAGTAATGTAGAACATTTTAATGCTGTATGAATCATTGTATGAGAATCATTTCATTTTGGGGAGTCAAAATAAGCATAGAAAAAAACTTAGAAGGTCAAAAGTGATGTTAGGTAGCTACGCTGAATAAAAAAAATTCTCTCATTGCTTTGAATGCTTTTTCAAATCATTTCATTCCCTCCCCACTGTTCACTGATTGGACCAGTACTAATTACCTGAAAGTCATTATAAATGTGTGCCCCATATAGGGTTTAAATCCACAAACATTGGATCTGTAGTCAAAATAGTACAGATTACTCTTAAAATATTTTAAGACTAAATAGTGAGAACACAAACCAAGGTCTTTGACTGGCTGATTGGTGTATCATAAACAAGATCAGATATGCAGACCTTGGAGCTAAATTGTCACATAGGAGAGACAAGTATAAATGAGTTTGTGTGAAGTGGAAGTTTGACATTAAACATATTGCCTGGCTCTGAGGATATGTTAGAAAAAGGAGATGAAGGCCCCTAGTTTCTGTCATCGAGAGAGTTGGAAACTTAAGTAATTCTACTGTAATAGCCAATATGGCTGATCCCTTGATGGACAGTTTATTTCTCCCTGCAGTAGTCTACTCACAAGAGAGACAGGCGTAATGATATAATTCCAAACTTGATCTGTCAGTAGATAACCTTCCTCTGGGTACAACAGGCTGCCGGTATAGACTACATACATCCACATTCTAAACAAATTATACAAATTACTCTTGAACATCTGTTTTGCCTTCTGTGCCTCCATTTATTTGCTGGTGTCAGTGTAACTGAGTCATATTGAGTTATGAATTTTGTCAGAGATTCCAGATAAATAAGGTGGAGCTTGATACAGACTTACACCAGGATAACCAGATGATAACAACAGACCTGCATGTTGCGTTTTAGAAATTAAGTGTTTAATAATGAATAATTTGTTCATTTAAAAGCCTTCCAACTGGTTTGTGGTAGGTGGGTGGTTCTATCTGTTTCCACTACCTGTAAATTTCTGGACTTTGCTACATAACTGAAACTGTAATCAATATGAGGAAAAAAACATCCCGACAATGTAAGTGTCTTAATGGGTGACCTCAATAGATATAATGATAATAAATATATTCTATCTCAGAGAGAAGTGTGAAGATCTTAACTGTCTCTAATCATACTGGGTGGTTTAATTTATTTACCAAATCTTACCGTTTAACTTAACAACTTAGTAATGAATTCTTGCGTATTGTGTGCACCCCTTCTTGAAAATCAAAGTCACAGAAATGTGCATTATACATGATACATAATATCTGTTGTAAAGATGAAAAGAATCCTAAGATGCAGGTTTGAGCTGATCACAGACAACAGGAATATAAACAAAGTGTTTTCAGTATCATTGTACACATTCTGTTGATAATTATTTTCCAATTGTATTATTTATTATTAATCGTATGACCTTTTACTTCATCCCTCACAGGTCTCCGTTTTATGTATATCTGTAGTATTATAGACAAATTACCAGGTCACTTATCACATCAGATCTAAAATAATTACAACAATATATGACTGAAATATGAACCATATGCGAAGTGCAATCTGATATGTGCATTGAGAAAAAGCATGTTTAATCGGTACCAATACATGTCCTTTTGTTTGATTATTCATTCATCAGTCACAGCTCAGGTTTACATTTGCATTTCAGCTTTTTGTCTATGAAAATGACTTCACATCTTCGTAAAACACATATGTATACATCATGTTATGAACTGTTTATTTATACAATTTTATGGCTGTGACTTACATTCAGTGGTTGCATGAACATTGTATGATGACTTCACATCATCATGAAACTTGGTACAAAAATACTTTAAAAAATACTGTTTTCCATGCCCATACATAAATGTAAATACACAACCCAAAATAACTCAAAAGAATGCACTACTTCACAGCTTTGAATTTAAAAATTTGGTGAAGGAGTTCCTTCGTATCCCCAGTCAAACCAGAACTACACCCTTCTCAAGGCTTGGGCAAAGCGGCAAGCTGCTTGCATTGTCTTTAATATAACGCCCCCCACCCCCAAAATGAATTCCTAGATCCGGCCCTGTGTGCTGGCAGGGCATCAGTGTCACAGAGACACATTTCCTTGTTTTAAGCCATACTGAATGCAATTTTGATTGGAATAAAAGCTGATTTTTTAGCTCACCTGAACACGTGTGCTCAGGATGAGCTTTTAGGATCATTGAATGTCCGTCATCCATCCGTCCGTACGTCCGTCTGTCGTCCACAATTTGTTCGTTTGCACTCTAGCATCTTCATTTCATGAGCAATTATCTTCAAACTTGATAACAATGTTTATAACCATAAAATCTCGGCCAAGTTCGATTATGGCTGATATCATACCATTAGGTCAGGAGTTATGCCCCTTTTAAAATTCAAAAAAGCCAGATTTCACATTATTTGCACTCTAGCATCTTCATTTCTTTAGCAATTGCATTCAAACTTAATGGGATTGTTTATAACCATAATACCTTGGCCAAGTTCAATTATGACTGGAATCAACACATAAGGTCAGGAGTTATGCCCCTTTTAAATTTGAAAGAATCCAGATTGCTCTTTGCACTCTAGCATCTTTATTTCTTAAGCAATTGCCTTCAAACCTTAAGACATTGTTTATGACCAGAATATCTTGGCCAAATTTGATGATGGCTTTAATCAATTTATTATGTCAGAAGTTATGCCCCTTTAAATGTTGAAAATTGCAAGGTTTCACTCTGTTTGAACTTTAATATTTTCATTTTTTAGCACTCATTGTCAGTTGAAAAAAGGGGAAAAATTAGTAAGATATTATTATACCCCCACAAATGAAATTTGGGGGGGTATATAGGAGTCACCCTGTCGGTCGGTCGGTCGGTCGGTCGGTCGGTCGGTCGGTCCGTCGGTCCGGCGGTTGGTCTACAAATATTTGTCCGGAGCATTTCTCCAAAACTACTGTACCTATGTTGATGAAACTTCATAGGTAGATAGACCTTGATGAGAGGAAGTGCAGTGCATAAGAACCATAACTCTGCATGTATTTTGAAAGGAGTTATTGCCCTTTGTCATTTTTAATCTTTTGATTTTGTCCGGAGCATAACTCCAATACTAAAGTAGCTAGGTTGATGAAACTTCATATGTAGATTGATCTTGATGAGAGGAAGTGCAGTGCACAAGAACCATAACTCTGCATGTATTTTGAAAGGAGTTATTGCCCTTTGTTATTTTTAATATTTTGATTTTGTCCGGAGCATAACTCCAATACTAAAGTAGCTAGGTTGATGAAACTTCATATGTAGATTGATCTTGATGAGAGGAAGTGCAGTGCATAAGAACCATAACTCTACATGCTTTTTGAAGGAGTTATTCCCCTTTGTTAATTTTTGTCTTTTGATTTTGTCCGGAGCATTTCTCCAAAACTACTGTACTTATGTTGATCAAACTTCATATGTAGATAGACCTTCATGAGAGGAAGTGCAGTGCCTAAGAACCATAACTCTGCATGTATTTTGAAAGGAGTTATTGCCCTTTGTCATTTTTAATCTTTTGATTTTGTCCGGAGCATCTCCAAAACTAGTACTAGTTGATAAACTTCATATGTAGATGACTTATGAGAGGAAGTGCAGTGCCAAGATCCATAACTCTGCATGTATTTTGAAAGGAGTTATTGCCCTTTGTCATTTTTAATCTTTTGATTTTGTCCGGAGCATAACTCCAATACTAAAGTAGCTAGGTTGATGAAACTTCATATGTAGATTGATCTTGATGAGAGGAAGTGCAGTGCATAAGAACCATAACTCTACATGCTTTTTAAAGGAGTTATTCCCCTTTGTTAATTTTTGTCTTTTGATTTTGTCCAGAGCATTTCTCCAAAACTACTGTACTTATGTTGATCAAACTTCATATGTAGATAGACCTTCATGAGAGGAAGTGCAGTGCCTAAGAACCATAACTCTGCATGTATTTTGAAAGGAGTTATTGCCCTTTGTATTTTTAATCTTTTGATTTTGTCCGAGCATAACTCCAATACTAAAGTAGCTAGGTTGATGAAACTTCATATGTAGATTGATCTTGAGGAAGTGCGTGCATAAGAAAACCACAATGTAAATTCTTAAAGACAGGTTTTTGCAAACAATAAATATGGATGTGAACCATAATTAGACTGCATTTTTATTCTCCTCAGCTACAGATCTGGGGGGCAAATTGTTTTCTTCTGTGTGTCTGTATGTGTGTCTCTCTGTCTATCTGTCTGTCTGTCAAAACTTTTTAGCATTGTCCAAAACTTTTGAACCATTGCT
>CM037784.1:41666216-41716216 GCA_021229015.1 Solen grandis
ACGGACTGTAACTCAAAAAGCATAAAAAGGCATCAAGATAAAACTTCATATGTTGATAGATTTCATTGAGGGGAAATGCAGTGACCATGTCTCTGACCTACATGTTACTTGTATCAAAATCCCTGTGACATAGCAGCTGGGGGGGGGGGATGGTATTTGTTCCATTGCAATGGCAGTTCTAGTTCATGCACTATAAAACATATAACCTTAAAACTTCTTTGGTGGATAGATCTTTTCGTACATTATTTCGTTTGTTTAAAAAATTGCATCTTGCATTCGTTCATTACAACTTGCATTCATACATTTACATCTTGCATTCGTACATCTACATCTTTCCTTCGTACATTGACATCTTGCATTCGTACATTCATTTTCCTTCGTACATTTGCATCTTGCGTTTGTATTTTACATTTTGCATTCATACATTCAATATTACTTCGCTTCTTTGCTCAAGTGGCATGATGCATTTTTTAATTTAATGTTTTAACTTTATTTCAAATTCTTCGCTAGATCGGCGTTTCATCGTCTTACTATAAACAAATGATAGAACATGCGACAAAATAGAACGCGACCAACGGTGTTTGACAGCAGAAGGCGCAAGTTCGGAAACTGTCGGGTTCTGGATGGAAACTGCCGACAATATACGAGTATTTTGAAAAGATACAATAGTTGTAACAATCGTTTTAAGCTGTTTTAAATGAGGATGAATTTATACTGGTTCATATCATGTTTAGTTGAATACTTATTCAAGTTAGTTTGTTTTAAAACATGACATGCACAGCCAAGACCAGCGTCTATCACTAGATTTTTTTTATTTTAAAGTTGTTTATACCAACGCATGATTGGTGATACCATTTGCGGCATTTTTTTTTCACATTGAACCATATTATCAGTGAATTCAGGCATTTCACATACATCCTATTACCAACGGCATTTTCTTGTGTGCAAACTTACACAATGAAAACAAAACTAAATTTACAACCAACACAGCTGTACAACATATAAAAACACCTATATATTCTGAATACTAAAGTTTATTATATCCGGATCCTATATCCTCCTTTGCACAACACATCAAAACCTTTATTTGTAATCTTACATTAACGCTGGCGTTAATTTGTTTATTAAGGGTAGCTTAAAATTACATTTATTTTATACTTAGCTAAATCAATTTACATATTGAGTATTTAGCGAGTAAAGACAATTTCTCTATGTATGTTCTTTCATAACGTTTTTGATGAAAAAAGATCAAAGTATGTTTGTTTACTTCTTTCTTAGTTTCTTTTCAACGATCAATTTGCTAATGGCCAAACAAATAATTTCTCGTGAAATACCTACCATTAATAATGTCAGTGTGTGAAACAGTGTAAATTAATTACACCAATTAATACTTTATTTATCTTTTGAATGTGCATAACATCAAAGTACTTTCGGAATTCCCGATTTAAAATTGCGTTAATTGATCAATTATGAAGACTTTAATTACAAATAATGTGAAAGGTTTTATGTAGACGGTCTCGGCCGGTTTCCTATCTGTCAGATCATATATTATCTGAGTAAACATTACATCATTTTTTTTCCTTCTAATTTCAGGTTTAAAATTGCGTTAATTGTACAATAACAAGACTTGATTATAAATGTAAACGGTCTCAGTCGGTCTCCGATCTAAACCCCCACCCACCTCTCGGAGACCGGCGGAGACCGTCGATAATTTGGAGACCGGCTTTTAGTAGGCCCCAACTTATGTTTATCTTCAAAGTATATTTCAGTCATTTACGGAAATTGCCGACAACAAATGCGTAGCGCCACCTGTTAGCATAATTTGGTCGTCCCGTCATTATTACACCAGGTGTCGCATCGTATTATGCCTTGTGTATTGTGCTGTTTACATTCGGCTTTCCACATTCGGCTATTCGTCATTGTTACTGCTATACTCTCTGACATTTGTCATTCGTTCAGAGGAAGGTGTTATTTAAATTAGAATATTAAACATGACTTCATCTCATCAAATTAATGTTAATTGATGGTGTTAAATAACGAGAATAACAGACACTATTTAAAAAAGTGCATGTCACAAAGCAAGATGTACAAGTCACAATACAAGATGTACAAAGCAAGATGTGCAAGTCACAAAGTAATGTCAAAGCAAGATGTAAATGTACGAATGCAAGATGTAAATGTACGAATGAAAGTTGTAATGTACGAATGCAAGATGTAAATGTACGAATGCAAGTTGTAATGTACGAATGCAAGATGCAATTTATGCGTTAATACCCTTCCATACCATAACTCTGCACATTATGTTTTTGGAGTTATTGCCCTTTGATAAATTTGATACTTATTTTTTGAGTACATTACTCGTGCACTATGAGACATATAACCTTGAAACTTCATAGGTGGATGAGACCTCACAAACAAAAATTGAAGTGCACTAGAACCTTAATTCTACAAATCATATTTTTGGACTTATTACCCGTTGTTTAATTTCATATTCAATTAAGTTTTGTCCAGAGAATAATTCATGCACTTTGAGACATATAATCTTGAATCTTCATAGGTGGGTAGACGCTGTGGATGAGAATTGCAGTATACAAGAGTCCTCTCATCAATTTCCAAGGTTTCTTGTTGGAGTTTTTCCCCTTTTATACAATTTCATGTCCTTAAGATAACTCCTGATCGACTCATGCTATTGAAATTAGAATTCATTTATGGAAAGAAATTAATGTGAGAAAGTGTCATGCACTAGGTTCATAACTCTGACCTCAGTATTTTTGGGAGTTATTCCCCCTTTTCACAATTTCTTGACCGCAAGATAACTGTTCTACTTATGCTATTGAAACAAAATTTCAGTTATGGAAAGAAATTGTTGAGAGGACTCTTGTGCACATGCCACTGTGTGCCTTGGTTTATGTGTGTGTGTATGTGTGTGAGAGAGAAAGAGAGGGGGGGGTGATGGGAGACATCAGTTATCTCTAGTTTCTGGCTGTTTCCAACTTTGAAGGATTCTCTTCATGGAAATTATTGTGTTTTGAATGCAAAGATGAGCTCCATCAAGCTTTACCAGGTTGCTGGCTACCATGTTATGTGAGTGTTTGTGCACATGTTCCATAAATGGGAATAATGATTGAGAAAGTGCATTGAATCCATGCAGGGAAGTTTACTTTGGGAAATAGTAATGAGGTCTTTGTACAAAAATATCTGTATAAGGGAATGTTACTTGCCATTTTTGTGTTCTTTTTTATGACCCTCATACAGTAGAACCTCGTTAAATTGAAGTCCTTGGGACCAAGCTGAAAGCTTCGAAATAACGATCATTTGGATTAAAAATCCGTTGGAAATTTCAGTTTGGGAGCGTGCATGTCTGCGTTTTCATTACCGGTGCATATTATGGAAATCGTTATGCCGTGAAAACCACCTATTAGGTGTACGTATATACTATTTGCAAGTTATGAAAAGTAATGAAAATATACCATGATCTACTTAGGTGCTTCTGGTGAACATAATCATTCTACCATGTCAAACAATGATACATATTTTTACCGTTGATCTGCTTCTTCAGGTAGAGTCGCATGCCAGTGGCAAACGCGATATGGAATGTACTTAAGATCTGACACCTGGGTTTGTCTGCTGGCATGTGCATATTATGCAAACTGTCAGACATTGATTATCAATAATCAACATTTCAGGTGGGACACACATTGCCCAACCCAATCTCTAAAAAAGGTGTGAAAAACTTGCCTGAGCCATCACTTCAGGTGCCTCCGCAAAATAAACTTTGTTACTGACCCGGATATTATTGATAATAAGAACGATAATTAGTTCACGAAAATTTATGAAATTTGACTTTGAAATAAAAATTGAAAAATGTACATGAATTGCGACCTCTGGACCGGGATTTTTTACTTCGAAATAGCTAAAAAAATCAAAATAGCGAAATTCGGATTAAACATTTTATTTTAGTTAAAATAAGAAGGGAAGAAATCGGGACCAAAAAGTAAACTTCGAAATGGCAGGAAATTCAGTTTAATGATGTTCAGTTTGGTGAGGTTCTACTGTGTATATTGGAAATTTTCTTCTCAAAAACTACTTGTCAGATTTGAAATATTTTGGCACATACATACCAGTATCTTCTTTGGGTAACTTTGTCTATAGCATTGTCTCATGATCCTCTACCAAGATGTTCATATGATACCCCTGGGTTCATAATTGTTCACAAGACTTAACTTCCATTGCAGAAAACCAGGTTTTATGGAATGTCCACATTTCTTGTTAAGTTTGCAATACTATTAATGAGATGTTAAATTCAGCAATAAAATACGTTTCAGCCCAAGCAGAGACGGTGATCACAGCTGATCAGGGAATGCGAGGTGGTAAACCAGTCAACCTGAAGGCTGTTGTAGATGAGGCATTGGACTCTTGCCCAGGGCTGAAGAGAGTTTTTGTGTATAAGAGAACTGGGGCAGATGTACCAATGGGAAAGTTGGATATTCTCCTGGAAAAGGTTTGTTCATTTATTTTTTGCTCACCAGAGCACAAAGTGGTTCAGGTGAGCTATTTGGATCACCTTCTGCCTGTCATCCGACATTGTCCATTGTTAACAATTTTGTTTTAAAAGACATCTGGGTAGAAAAGGTCACCTCTTAGCCCTTTTCCATAATTGCTAAACTTGAGTTGAAAATTTTGCCTGTATTGTATATCTCCCTATATAGTCATTAAAGAAACATTTTTGAAAAATTCATAAGAGGGTTTGAGTCATTGGTCAAGGTCACTGTGCAAGGTCAGATAACTCTTATCTGTTCTTAGCTCACCAGAGCACAACATGCTCAAGCTGAGCTATTGTTATCACCCTTTGTCTGCCATTTGTCTTCGGCAGCATCAACAATTTTCTATAAAAGACATCTCCCCCAAAACCTCATGGTAAATGTTGATGAAACTTGGCATGAATTATTCTTTTGGTGGCTCTTCGCAAAAGTTGCTAAAATAAACTTGACCCATGCAGAACTATGCCATGGTAACCAACAGAATTTTATTAAAAAATTTAAAAAAATCTCCTCTGAAACAAGTCAGACTTTAAATTTTGGGGGACAAACTGTTACCACTTATTCACCTAACATAATTACTAATATAAAGTTGACTCCTTGAAAAATGATTCCCTCTGGGGTTTTACTAGTTTTGTTAAATACTTTACCGTCAAACCTGTACCAGCAGTCACCTTGGAACGGTGGTCACCTGACAACAACTGTCACATTAGATTCCCCCCATGCAACTTCATTAACTAAATTAACTAAACAACGGTCACCTTCCTATAGCTGTCAACGGTCAGTAATATATCTCCGCTGTGTTATAACCCTTCAAACAGCGGTTGCTAGGCAACCTGACGTCCTTACTGCCTTGCGGGCCAAGCACACGTCACCTGTTTTTGGAAACACCTGGGGATACGAACATGCCAGCAGACATCTCAATACACAGTGGTAAGAAATGGGGTAATTTTCTGAGGGGTGAATTCTCATTGGTTATATACAAAATGCTTAGCAACTTTGGGATCATGGTCCTGAAAATTGAGCAAAACTGCTGTCTCCCACATCAGCAGAAATTTATTGCTGTTATACCCCCGCAAACGAAGTTTGAGAGGGGTATAAAGGAGTCAGTCTGTCAGTCTGTTGGTTTGTTGGTCTGTCCGTCCATCCCAAAACTTGTTACGCAAACTAATTCTATATTTCTTAACCAATTCGATTCAAATTTTGTGTGTGCATTGATAATCAGGTGGAGAGGTGTGTGACATAAATGTCACTTGAGTTATCTCAAGATTACAAGTTATTCCCCTGATTCAACTCTATTATCGTGACACAAATTACTTTTACAATCTTAACCAAATTGGTTCATGTTTGTGTGTGCATTAATAATTAGGTGGAGAGGTGCGTGGCATAAATTTCACTTGAGTTATCTCAAGAATTACAGAGTTATTGCCCCTGATTCAACTCTAAATTATCTTGTGACACAAATTTCTTCTAATAATCAGGTGGAGAGGTGCGTGACATAAATTTCACTTGAGTTATCTCAAGAATTATCAAGTTATTGCCCCTGATTTGACTCTAAATATCTTGTGATGCAAACTACAGTACAACACCGCTATATCGCGGTTCTTGGGGTCCAAGCCTAAATACTGCATTCTATTGGACCGCGTAGTAGGTTTGAGAATGCTATATGTGTCTTTGTGATAGTCGTAAATTCTTAAAAAACCCTAATATAAAGCAATTAACATTATTTTATTTATAGAGTTATTAAGTTATTTTAAATAATTCCATAATCATTGATTCTGTTGTTTTTTTGTTTTTATTGTACTGTAATTGCCAATGATTCAGAATCAGAGAGTAGTGTGTACGGTACGGTGATGTGAAGTGGTTATGTAACACTTCAGCATATCTCATCATAATAAATAATACGCCGTACATTGTTTATCAAAACAATGTCAGGTTGAAAATTGCCATTCAACTACAATTGCACGCTAGCATAATTAACAAAAAAACAATTATTAAGGGTTATGCAGTGGATTTTAGACAATGTTTGTGTATTTTATCGAGTATCTGCTTGGTATTGAATGTCCATACCAATAAAATGCTGATAACTGTGGTTGGATAATTATACCGACAAATCTGCATTGTTGCCGATAATTAACTCTCGATTGCGTAATCATCAACTGTCCCCAAACACAATAGCTTACCACCTGGGGTGTTTAATTGTTATTACTTCCGCGTGTCAGTGCACTAGCATGTTAAATACTGACCGCGAAACTCTTTTAAATACATATAGATATAGAAGGAGATAGATTAGTTCTGCGGTAAGCCTATGCAAATAACACAATATATTTTTTTAGGGTCCAATTAGTGGCGTTGTACTGTACTTCTATATTTCTTAACCGATTTGGTTCAAATTTTGTGTGTGCATTGATAATCAGGTGGAGAGGTTGTGACATTAATATCACTTGAGTTATCTCAAGGATTTCAGAGTTATTGCCCCTGATCTCCCTTTGCTTAGTTCTGTTTTTCTTGTCCGGAACATAACTAAAAAATTATTCAAGGTATTGACTTGAAACTTAAAATGTAAACAGATGACTACTAGGAAAAGTGTCCAAGAATTGTAACTGTACCTGATCCAATTTTTAGCTCACCAGAGCACGAAGTGCTCAGGGTGAGCTATTGGGATCACCCTTCGTCCGTCGTCCGTCGTCGTCCGTCGTCGTCCGTCGTCCGTCGTCAACGATTTGCTTTAAAAGACATCTCCTCTGAAACCGCTGGACAGAATTTGATAAAACTTGGCATGTATGATCCTTGGGTGGGCCTCTACAAAAATTGCTCAAATAAAGTTGATCCATGAAGAACTCTGGTTGCCATGGCAACAAATAGAAAAACTAATTGAAAACTTTGAAAATCATCTCCTCTGAAACCGCTGGACAGAATTTGATAAAACTTAGCATGTATGATCCTTAGGTGGGCCTCTACAAAAATTGCTCAAATAAAGTTGATCCATGAAGAACTCTGGTTGCCATGGCAACAAATAGAAACACTAATTGAAAACTTTGAAAATCATCTCCTCTGAAACCGCTGGACAGAATTTGATAAAACTTGGCATGTATGATCCTTGGGTGGGCCTGTACAAAAATTGCTCAAATAAAGTTGATCCATGAAGAACTCTGGTTGCCATGGCAACAAATAGAAAAACTAATTGAAAACTTTGAAAATCATCTCCTCTGAAAGCGCTGGACAGAATTTGATAAAACTTGGCATGTGTGATCCTTGGGCGGGCCTCTACAAAAATTGCTCAAATAAAGTTGATCCATGAAGAACTCTGGTTGCCATGGCAACAAATAGAAACACTAATTGAAAACTTTGAAAATCATCTCCTCTGAAAGCACTGGACAGAATTTGATAAAACTTGGAAACAAATAGAAACAAGAGGCCCATGATGGCCCTAAATCGCTCACCTGAGATAAATAGGTTGACCCAAGGAACATCTGTACCAATTTATTTTAAAATCTGGCCAGTAGTTTTGAAGGAGATGATTTTTAAAGTTTTCATATTTTTTTTCTTTTTGTTGCCATGGCAACCAGAGTTCTACATGGATCAAGTTTATTTTAGCAACTTTTGTGAAGGTTGACCCAAGGATCATCCCTGCCAAGTTTAATCTAAATCTGTCCAGTGGTTTCAGAGGAGATGATGTTTAAAGGTTTCTCTATATACATATAAGGCAAATAAGCCCCGCCCCTGGCGGCCATGTTTTTTTACGGATCGAAATAATTTTAGCAACTTTGGTAGAGGTTGACCCAAGGAACATCTGTACTAATTTATTTTAAAATCTGGCCAGTAGTTTTGAAGAAGATGATTTTTAAAGTTCTCATATTTTTTTTTTTTTGTTGCCATGGCAACCAGAGTTCTACATGGATCAAGTTTATTTTAGCAACTTTTGTGAAGGTTGACCCAAGGATCATCCCTGCCAAGTTTAATCAAATTCTGTCCAGTGGCTTCAGAGAAGATGTTGTTTAAAGTTTTCCCTATATACATATAAGGCAAATAAGCCCCGCCCCTGGCGGCCATGTTTTTTTACAGATCGGAATAATTTTAGCAACTTTGGTAGAGGTTGGCCCAAGGAACATCTATACCAATTTATTTTAAAATCTGGCCAATAGTTTTGAAGAAGATGATTTTTAAAGTTTTCTTCTTTTTTTTTTTTTGTTGCCATGGCAACCAGAGTTCTACATGGATCAAGTTTATTTTAGCAACTTTTGTGAAGGTTGACCCAAGGATCATCCCTGCCAAGTTTAATCAAATTCAGATCAGTGGTTTCAGAGGAGATGTTGTTTAAAGGTTTCTCTATATACATATAAGGCAAATAAGCCCCGCCCATGGCGGCCATGTTTTTTAAGGATCGTAATAATTTTAGCAACTTTGGTAGAGGTTGACCCAAGGAACATCTGTACCAATTTATTTTAAAATCTGGCCAATAGTTTTGAAGAAGATGATTTTTAAAGTTTTCTTCTTTTTTTTTTTTTGTTGCCATGGCAACCAGAGTTCTACATGGATCAAGTTTATTTTAGCAACTTTTGTGAAGGTTGACCCAAGGATTATCCCTGCCAAGTTTAATCAAATTCAGATCAGTGGTTTCAGAGGAGATGTTGTTTAAAGGTTTCTCTATATACATATAAGGCAAATAAGCCCCGCCCCTGGCGGCCATGTTTTTTTACAGATCGAAATAATTTTAGCAACTTTGGTAGAGGTTGACCCAAGGAACATCTGTACCAAATTATTTTAAAATCTGGCCAGTAGTTTTGAAGGAGATGATTTTTAAAGTTTTCAAATTATTTTTCTTTTTGTTGCCATGGCAACCAGAGTTCTTCATGGATCAACTTTATTTTAGCAAATTTTGTAGAGCCTCACCCAAGGAACATTCCTGCCAAGTTTCATTAAATTCTGTCCAGCGGTTTCAGAGGAGATGTCGTTTAAAGCAAATTGTTGACGACGGACGACGCACGACGGACGACGACGGACGCCGGACGAAGGGCGATCACAAAAGCTCACCTTGAGCACTTTGTGCTCAGGTGAGCTAAAAATAATTGAAAATTTTGAAAATCATCTCCTCTGAAACCGCTGGACAGAATTTGATAAAACTTGGCATGTATGATCCTTAGGTGGGCCTCTACAAAAATTGCTCAAATAAAGTTGATCCATGAAGAACTCTGGTTGCCATGGCAACAAATAGAAAAACTAATTGAAAACTTTGAAAATCATCTCCTCTGAAACCGCTGGACAGAATTTGATAAAACTTGGCATGTATGATCCTTAGGTTGGCCTCTACAAAAATTGCTCAAATAAAGTTGATCCATGAAGAACTCTGGTTGCCATGGCAACAAATAGAAAAACTAATTGAAAACTTGGATAAAACTTGGCATGTATGATCCTTGGGTGGGCCTCTACAAAAATAGCTCAAATAAAGTTGATCCATGAAGAACTCTGGTTGCCATGGCAACAAATAGAAAAAATAATTGAAAACTCTGGTTTGTCATTTGATTTCCTTACAGAAAAAATCATCTTGAATATGCTGATTTACACTGGTGAGCGTTTATGGCCCTTGGGCCTCTTGTTTAATTATCTCCCTTCCCTTTGTTAGATTGTTTTTTTTTTTTTTTTGTTTTTTTTTTGTCTGGAACAAAACTCGAATATTTTTGTGCAAGCCCCGGACTTAAAAGCATCAACCAACTTTGATCTATTCAGTATTTATTTGGTTAAACAAACAAAACTCTTGGATAATTGTCACATGCGCCCAAATAAAAACTCAAATTTAACCTAACATTTGCTCATTCAGATATTAAACCTATTACAATAAAACAATGTGACGTTAAAAGAGAAAATATACTTAGTTTAATTACCTAGAGGCATAAATTCTTTATACTTATATGTAGAAATAACATTAGTGTAGAAGGTTAAGAGTATTCATGTGTGAGTGGAACCATAAAGTCTGAGAAGGCCGCAGATAGCACGCACGAGGTTAGTCCATTTATCCAGATTATATCGATATACAGACGATGTCAACTTACAACGCTGTGGGCGATACAAGGCAGACTACAGGAGCATCCCAGATGTGAGGTATACCATTCTCCCAGAGAATGTTGGGGTGAAGAATTCCCCCCCCAAAAAAACAGTGTTTTGAAACGTGCTTCCTCGAGGTCTCCAAGACTTCTCGGTGAAGAGTTCCGAACCCACGTGTATTATGTGGCACATTACATAACTACGGTATTTGGTCCTTTGGCGGCGCCACACTCCCCGCCTGACATCCATGATGTCACGGTGAAAATAGGTGTACAATTTGCGTAATGGGCCTGACATAGTCAGTAGGGCTGGGCCGATGGATCGGACTATCGATTAATTGCAATGGTTATGAGGACGATAGTACTGCATCGATAGTGGTTTCTGACCATCGATGATATCGCCGATAGTGTTCCTGACTATCGATAGTTCAGTAATATATACACCTGACCACAAAGTCTATCTGTTAAAAAGAAAAAAAACCCAACAAACATTCCCTAACGTTGCAGTTAAAAGAGTAATTCGTATCATGTCGGTTTTTAGGATTTGTTGCAAGTCCAATGTACATGTAAGGGATGGATATGGCTAAATCACTGACGAATGACGATAAAACTGACTCATAATTATAGCTTTTGAGTTCGAACAACAAATCAAAACAATCTCAATTTACAAGTCAATAACGTTTTCTTGAACTGTCTATAAAGTATAACACATTTTATTTTCGTATGTTTATATAACATGATTAACATTATAGCTGAAAATAAACATTATGTTTATCGCTGACATGAGCATGCTATGGTTCTGGAATTATACCATACCTGAAATAAACATCATGGCGATTCGCTCGCGTGACATTCAATAGTATCGCAATGCATTGCAATATTAATCCTGCAATAGTTGAACTATTGCAATAGCAACATACTGACTATCGATAGTATCGCAATAGTCATTTTTGGGGTCAATGGTCAGCCCTAATAGTCAGCGACACGTCCTGTCTTTGAGACGTATACTTCAACCTTCCGTACCTTGTTATCCTTACTTAGGAAGGTGCGTTTGATAACCCCAATAGGCCATTTGTAGCCTGCAGAGTTTTCGTCTTTCACGGAGCACGACATCTCCTTCTTGAATGTCTTTTCTTTCTTCAATCCATTTTCGTCTTGACTGAAAGCCTTGAAGATATTCATTCTGCCATCTCCTCCAGAACTGGTTAGCAAGCAATTGGACATATTTCCAATGTGATCTGTATGCCTCTTTTATTTCCATGTTCTCGAAAGGACCCACTTCAGTATCAGTTTTCTGGGTAGATATATAGACGGTGACAACACAGATGGTTGCAAAGGATCCACTGAGACAGGTGCCTCGTTCCTATGTCGGCTGGGTTCTGCTTTGATGGCACATAGTGCCATTGTTCAGGTGTGCAATTCGTGTGAATTCGGTGAGTACGATTAGCAACATAAGTGTGAAACCATTTGGATCTGTTATAGATATATCCTAGTACCACACAGCTGTCGGTATAGTACACAACATCATCGATCTGCGTATCTAATTGTCTTTTAATGAAATTTGCTATCTCTGTAGCCATAACAGCAACACAAAGCTCTAATCTCGGTATCGTATTCCCATGTGCAGGTGCAAGTTTCGACTTGCCCATGACATATCCAACGTGGTGGGTTTTGGTATTGCTGGTCACTCGTAGATAGGCAACGGAACTCACAGCGTTTTCAGATGCATCCGAGAACAGGTGAAGCTCTCTTTTTTCACTGGTAATAAGGGATGTTGACGTGTAAGTCCTGGGTATAGCAATGTCAGATAGACAATAGAGAGAGGAGACCCAGTCTCTCCAGCATTTCTCAAGATCTGGCGGGATGACTTCGTCCCATCTAATTGATAACCTCGAAACCTTACGAAAGATGAATCTTCCACGAAGAATGACCGGCGCAATGAAACCAATGGGGTCGAAGAGGCTGTTCAAACTGGATAATATTCCACGTCTGGTAGCCGTTGAGTTCCTAGGAGACACCTGGAACATGAAACAATCCTTTTGTAGATTCCAGGAGAGGCCTAAGCTACGTTGTGGTGGTGCTGAACCAAGTTCGAGATCTACATCAATGAGGTCTTTACATCTGTCTTCTATGGGGAGGGCATCCATCACTGCTTGACTGTTTGAGAGAAACTTGTGAAACCGTAATTTCCCTTCTTCCATCAGTTTGGCCTGAGTCTGGAGTAGAATGTCTAGTGCTTCCTTTTCAGATGGAAGCGAAGTAAGGCCATCGTCAACATAGAAGTTTCTGGAAACAAACTCTCGTATAGCTACATCACATGACTCATCACTGACACATTTTCTTTGACAAAAGGTAACAATCGCTGGTGATGGTGAGTTTCCAAACAGGTGGACACGCATATGGTAATCTCTCAGTGGCATGGTTGGATCATTATTTTCATACCATATAAATCTCACAAAATTTCTCTGGTCACTCCGAATATGGAACGAGTGGAACATCTGTTCTTTGTCTCCAGCTACGGCGATTTGTTCTTTCCTGAATCTTAACAATATTCCTAACAGGCAGTTGGTTTGATCCGAGCCAGACAAGAGCACGGAATTCAGCGATTTCCCTTGGAAGTATGGTAAACACCAAATATTGGTAGGTACCACCTTTCCTCTTCATGTCCTAGGGGTGGAGCTTCTTTGGCGTGTTTGTTTTTCAATACGTTTCCCATGAATGTAAGAGCATGTTCTAGCTTTAGTATTTTTACAGCTTGCGAGGAAAGACCTCGTCCTTTTGAGAGCTTGTTCTTGATTGTCTGGTAATCGATCTCTGTCCTTCTTAAATGGTAGTGGAGCTGTCCAGTGGCCCTCTTCACTTCGGACACATTCACTTTTCATCAAATGGAGGAATTCTCTATCCTCTACAGATAAGCCTGGTTCGTTATCTTCTGTTGATCTCTCAAACAATGTGTTGTTAATGACACCTTTGTCATACACATTGGTCGCCTCTTCAAGTTCCGACACTTTGAGGAACGCTGGGCATGGTGGAAAGATTGTTCCTTGACCTGTGTGCAAAACGTGAGTTTTGTTTGTCACCACGAGGTTGGGTCTATGTAATTTCCCTAGACAGCATTCTCCTATTATGGCCCATCCCAGTCATAGTCTTTGAGCAAATGGGGATCCTCTTAGACCAGTCTTCTGGTCAAGTAAATGGTGTGCGTCTGTATGATCTCGGCCGATTAGTAATAGTATATCTTATTCGTCTAAGTCAGGTATATTGTTAGCTACTTCCTTCAAGTGGGGATATGCTCTAGCAACATCAGGTGTTGATATTTCTTCTCTATTGCTCGGGATGTCAGCACACTCTATCACTCTATGAATCGGAATTACGGCTCTGTCAAGAAGGGATTCTACTACCAAATGCTCTCCATAGCGACCAGTGTTGGGGACTGATCCTGAACATGAAGCTAAGGTGTAAGTGACTGTAGCATCATTAATACCAAACATGTTGAAGAATTCTGGTTTTGATAGTGTTTGACTGCTTTGATCATCAATGATCACGTACATTCTTCTCATTAGGCCTCTATGTCCCTTTGGATACACGTTTACCAACAGTGTCTTAGCACAAGACTTTCCTCCAAACATATTTCCGCATACTCTAGTTCACATACTGCCAACTGTGGATGAACGATGATCATGATTCACCTTCTCCCCGCCATTCTGCTCCGGGGAGTGAAGGGCGCCAATATTCGTTGTGCTTGAACAAATCTCACATCTCAATGATGTTCTGCAGTCCCTTGCCATGTGAGACCCTTGGCAACATTTGTAACCTAATTTATTTTCTTTGAGTATCTTCTTCTGAGTTGCCAATGGAAGAGTTTTGAACTTTCTGCAATGTGTAACACAGTGGTTTTCACCATGGAGAGGGCACCTTTTAGTATCTTTACCTTTCTGGTCTCCTCTTCTCTCCACTTCAGTCTTCCTAGCTACTACGGGAGCTTGCTCCTTTCTTCTTTGATTTCTCTGGCTATAATCTTCATACTGAAATCCTGGATCATTCCTGACTCTGCTAAGGTCTTGAATAAATTTCACGAATATGTTAAATGGTGGATACGAGACACCTTGCTTTACTTTATAGTCAGATGCATGGGTTGTCCACTTCTCCTTCCACTGGTATGGTAGTTTGTTCACTATAGGGATGATTCCAACAGAGGTGTCGTAGAAGGACATCTTGCAGAGTATTTAGGATCTTTTTTAATACCCTCATTTGACTTAGCAAATCTGACAGCTCAAATAGCTTCTTGTTGTCTCTTACAGTGAGTGTAGGAAATCTTGCTAACTTTGTTTTGAGAGCACTATCTATCAGTTCTGCAGCACCATATCGATCTTCTAACCGTGACCATATTGCTCTTACTCCTTTTAGAGGGCTATCAGCATGAGCCTGTTGTATGTTTGCAGCAAACCTCGAGGATTCAGGACCTAGCCAGGGCACGAGTAACTGAAGTTCTTCATAGTTGCTCACATTAAAATCTCTGACGGCTGCCTAAAAGTTCACTTTCCAAGCATTGTAGGCTTCTGGTTCATCAGTAAAGTTTGTAAACCGATGGAGCAAGAGTTCTTTCTTCATTAGGAAGTTTGAAAAGGTATTCAACTGCTCATTGGAGTCGGGTGGCAAGACGGTATGTAGAGAAGTATGTGCCACGTGCAAATAATCTGTATGACTGGTTGTTTTTCAAGTGTGATCTTAATCAGAAAGGGGAGAGAACTCTATGATAATATATCAGATCATACTAAATATATACTAAATATAAGTGACTTTTATGTTGAACTGTCTTTCAGTCAAATATAAAGAATGAATTCATATCCTTTTTGGTTCTTATTGATACTTAAAGATCAATATATTAACTGAATTATAAAACACTGAAATGATGTCTTGGTTGTTCATTAATTCAACTGCATGAATTCATCATAGTCTTCTCATCCTATGCATCTGCGGGTTGAGGCAGGGTGAAATCATGGCAAAGGTCCCAACATCTTGTGAACCTCTAGGCTAAGGTGGAAGGCTGCAACCACATCCCTTGGTCGTCCACAGTGTTTATTGACTGTGCAAGCCCCGGACTTAATAGCATCAACCAACTCTGATCTTATTCAGTATTTATTTGTTGAAATATACAGAAAAGAACGCTAAGTTGGTATTATAAAGATCTTAGCTTCAGAGTTACATATTACACTAAACTCTTGGATAATTGTCACATGCGCCCAAATACAAACTCAAAATTAACCTAACATTTGCTCATTCAGAAATTAAACCTATTACAATAAAACAATGTGACGTTAAAGGAGAAAATATACTTAGTTTAATTACTTAAAGGCATAAATTCTTTATACTTATATGTAAAAATAACATTAGAATAGTAGGTTAAGAGTATTCATGTGTGAGTGGAACCATAGAGTCCGAGAAGGCCGCAGACAGCACGCACGAGGTTAGTCCATTTATCCGGATTATATCGATATACAGACGATGTCAACTTACAACACTGTGGGCGATACAAGGCAGACTACAGGGGCGTCCCAGACGTGAGGTGTACCATTCTCCCAGAGAATGTTGGGGTGAAGAATTCCCCAAAAATCCCAGTGTTTTGAAACGTTCTTCCTCGAGGTCTCCAAGACTTCTCGGTGAAGAGTTCCGAACCCACGTGTATTATGTGGCACATTACATAACTACGGTATTTTGTGGTACCTTTTGGCGGCGCCACAATTATACATGGTATTTACTTGAACTTAAAATGTAAACAGATGGTGACTGTAACTACACTTTTAAACTACTGCGCCAAACAACCATAACTGACTCTCTATCCGCTTTAAATTAGGACTTTACTTACATAATCATTATACTATATATATATGTTCTAATCTATGCTCTGCCTGGAGTCTGGCTTCTCCTGTATCAAAGCATTTTTTTGGGGTACTTATCACCTTCAGTAATAGTTTTAGTTTTAACATCTCTTACAATGGCAACAATTATCCCTAATCTGTTATGAATGGATGAGCATTCATTTTTTTGTCATCCAGTTAGAAAAAATAAATCCAGCATTATAATTTTAATTTTAGGTAAATTGATTTTTTGTTAAGAGAGAGAATTGTAAGAAAATGATTTAATGGCGAAATGAACATGAATAAGGGGAAATGAATCTATTATAATCACAATACAAATTGCAGCAGATTCTTAGTAAATTGCAACATGGAAGGTTTACATTTGTAAACAGACAATTAACACATGGAATTTCCTAAATGTCACGAAAAATGAGTTTGTGTAATTGATCTAATTCTTGAATAAAATTAAAAAAAGAAAATTATGTGACGATGCGTCGTCACAGGTGTAAATACAGTCTTTGACAACTGCGTCAGGGAGTCGACTTTGGCTCAGAGGTTAGAGAAATGAACTTGCAGCAGCAAGCCAGCGGACCAGGTTAGATCCTGTGCTGGGTTGAGTTTGTAACATTGGTAACAGCGGTTCCCCTGTGAGCACATGTTCATCAGTTCATGAAATGTTCATGAACATTCATAAACATTCATGAACAGTTCATGAATATCATTTACCTGTTCATCATCTTAAAAAAAAAGTGTTCATGAATATGGTTCATGAACATCTAGATACTTCAGATCTGAAGTATGTTCATGAACATTTTTATAAGTTCATGAATTAACAAAGAATTAAATGTTATTATTATTATTACACTACATTTATATAGCACTTTTTTTCATATATGTTATACGTTCAAAAGTGCTTAACAATCTGTTTAAACAGAAAAAAAGAAAATAGGAGAAGTAAAATACATGCAATGAAACCATCCACTGAAACTAAAATACACCTAAAATAAGGTAAGAATATCATGCGTAGAGTGTTTTAAAATATAAGTAACAACAGTGTCATAATATCAAATAGTATTAAAGTAAAGTATTAAAGGTTCCCTGATAAAATTTAAGAAGCAAACTGGGAAAATATCCTTAACTAAACATATAAAAAGACCAACATTAAAATGTTTAAATCCACAGTTACTAAAAGGACAGTAATCAAGTAATTTTCCATTTTAATGATCGCTATAGAATCGAACAAAGAAGTATGTTTTTAAGAGTTTCTTAAATGAGACAAAACTGCTGGACTGGCGTATTAATACTGGCAACGAGTTCCAGAGTTTTGGAGCACTAAGAGTAAAGCATCTGTCTCCATATTTCGCTGTTTTGGTTCTAGGTTGACTAGTGTCACTGAAACGTCTTGGGATCTAAGTACACGGCTGGGTCTGTAAATTTCTAACATTAATTGAATATACTCCGGTGATTGACCATGTAGTGCCTTGAACGTAAGAGTTAATATCTTAAACTGTATTCTGGCTTCTACAGGCAACCAATGCAGTTCTTTAAGGATGGGGGTTATATGACTGAAACGTGGGGTTTTTGTAATAATCCTAGCCGCTGTGTTTTGGACAGTCTGTAGCTTTTGGAGAGTGTTTTTCGGTAATCAATATAACAGAGAATTACAATAGTCCAATCGAGATGTAACAAGACTGTTAACAAGCGATTTGTTGCGTCAGTGGTAAGATACTCTCTGATGTGGCTAATTAAGTGAAGTTGAGCATAACAAGATCGACACACTGAGTTTACGTGATCTTCTAAGTCTAATCTAGAGTCTAAAAAAGCTCCCAGATTTCTAACAACAGTAGCCGGTTGTATTTGAGATGCTCCAATGGTTATTGAAATATCACCCACAAGCTTTTCATTGTGTTTAGAAGAGAAAAGAATTACTTCAGTCTTATTGATGTTGAGTTTAAGCATGTTTTGATGCATCCATGAAACTATGTCTGCCAGGCAGGCCTCGACACGCTGAACAGCTTCTGCAACATTTAAACTTGGTCAGTAGTGAACATTCGTGAACATTTAAACAATTTTGGAACATACGCTGATTCTAATTATGTGTTAATGATTTTAGTCAATATCGGTGAAAGTTCATCAATGCAAGATTTCAACAGCCATGTGGGTATTGGATCAAGTTCACATGATTTGTTTGGTGATTTCACGATTATTTGCTTGATATCCTGTTCAGACAATGAAGGGAAAGCAGTCAGATTAGAAATTAAACATGGCCGAGATGGTTCTACAGCTTCGGGAACGCTCGTTGTTGAGATGTCTGCCCTTATATCATTTCTAATGCCCATGATTTTGTCAATGAAAAAATCACTAAAGTCCTGCGCTAATTCCTTCGATGATGTTTTAGAAGGTAAAACCGCTTCAGTTGTCGAGCCAAGAAGATGATTTGTTATTTTGAAAAGACATTTCTGATCTCGTCCTGAAGATTTTATTTTGTCCGTATAATAAGCAGTTCTGGCTTGTTTTAGCAATTTATTTACCAGAGCACATTGTTCACGGTATATCTGATGATCTATTATAAGTTTTGACTGTCGCCATTTACGCTCTAGCTTTCGGCGATGGTGTTTGGCATTGTGAAGTTCGTCTGTGTACCAGTCACGTCTGGGCCTCAAAACTATAGTCTTAGTACATAATGGAGCATGTTTTCCAGGAGAGAAGATAATTCATTTATGTATGTATTTACTAACTCATCAGCATCTGAAGACCATGACTTAGAATTTTGTAGACCAGATGATACAATGTCCTCTTTAAAAGATTGTATATTAATAGTACTAACTTTCCTAAAAGAAACGGTTTTTCTTATAGGTGCTGGCTTAAATATCTTTGCTGTAAATTTCACAGCGTAATGATCACGAGAAACGTTCCCGGTTGAGTCTGATAGTCCGGGATCGGAAACATCAATTTGGGAAACGATGTCTTCTGAATCCCTGGTAATTACTACATCAAGCGTATGTCCTCCTACATGTGTAAGTTGGTTTACGTGCTGCCTCATACCACAAGACTTGAGGGTACTACTAAACTGCAAGGTGTCACAATTATTTGGGACGTCTAAGTGAAAATTTAAGTCACCAACTATAATGACACTTTTATCATTAGTAGCGTATCTTGAAAGGAACGTTGGCCATTCTTGTTCTAAAAACTCATTTATCTTAAAACCATTTGCTTTTGATGGAGGTGGTCTGTATATGACTGCAAAACGTACTGAGTAATTATTTAACTTTAGTTTGCAGTCTAGATATTCAAAAGTAGAAAACTAATGATCAGCACTTGAAGAAATCAAATGGATATCAATAGGTGATTTGAATATAAGAGCAACTCCACCTCCATGTCTACCATCACGTGGCACATGTTTGATACAATAACCTGTGGGAACCAATTCAGCAATGCAGGATTTGTCAATTTTGCCTCTGAGCCATGTTTCAGTAACAGCAACAATGTCAAAATCATTTGATTTTATGAAATCACAAAGTGAAATAGTCTTGTTCTTGACTGATTTTGGATTTATACAACAGACTGAAAGAAAATTCTGTGATTTGGTTAATTCAGGCAATTCATATTTTATACTAATTAAAATAGTCAGGTTACATAATATCACACTGCAGGGCCATAAAACATACCGCTGGCTGCACCTGCACAGCACAGCCAGGTGGCCAAACAGCATGGGTCCAGCCATAAGGTACTGTCCAGGAAAAGATTGTCTCACCTCCTGCTGACATGACATTCTTTTTAGGGTTTCTTGATGGGACAAGTATATTAAACATGGCCATGTTTTGTAAGCAATAACTCTGTACATTTTGTGATGGACAAATTTGCACATTAGGGAATGGACATCATTCTGTTTGTTGGGTTAAACATTATTTCCTAAATATATCAATTGTAATATGCATACTATAGCTGTCAACAGTGGGGGCGAGTGCTATCTGTCTTACTATCATGCAGCCCCTTCTTAAAAAGGAGGCATAAGAATGGAAAAAATAACTTACCATTCACAATTAACGTCATGGCTGCATTTCATAACACAGGCAGATTGTTGTTGGAACTCCTATTTTGTGTTGTGCATGATCCTTCCTGTAAAAGATCAAGCTGCTAAGATACATTCATGAATAATCAACAAAGGTTATTTCATTCAAACAAAAAGGTAACGACCTATTTTGAATGTATACATGAAAAAAAAAGGATAACAATCCAGCATTCACATTTCTTTGTCACATAAAACCTATATATAATTATGTTACAGACATTAATGGAGATGAAATGTTACAGAAGCATGCATCAAAACATATTTTATAATAAAACTAGATTTCATTCGTTGATACGAATGATAGGACTTTCTGCAACATTTTGAAATGTAAAGATTAATACCGTTAGAAAGAATATATATTATATTTCCTACCTTTCAGGGCTTTTTTTCCTTCTATATTAGAGGCCGATCTTCGGTGACTTCCCAATCGTAAAAAGGCTATATTTTTCCCAGTTTTGGTCAAAAGAATTCCCAAAATCTAATGATAAAATTCCCAATATGTTCCTACTGTTTTTCTCCTTAAACCTATAAGCGAATATTCATTAATACAGAGAAAAAAATCCAGTAATGCAGTTGTTTCCGTAATGCACAAAATTATACGTCACTCTACACTGCATACTACTTAAATTAAAGCACCTGCTGTTCGATGACCCAATCAACAGGCATTCTAAGGCTCAATGTGGAATACTTGGATTTTATTGGACGACTATCATTTGTCACACCTTCTACCGACTATTGTTTTACCTTCATTTAGAGAGCTGTTATGAAGTTGCGCAAACATCTCAGTCAATGGCGGCTGTTTGCGAAGATACATTAGCATTTTTTTTGCTTGTTTATCTTTTTAAAACATTCAGATCAGTTGTTCGGTTCACCAAGTAAATTTTCAATACATAAACACATCAGTTATTTACCTTGATGTATAAATAACCAATTCCTTATTGCTAAGGAAAAAGTCAAAAACGTAGCCAAAATGAAACGTCCCCCAAACATAACATACTCAATTTCTTTTTTAGCTCACATGAGCACAACGTGCTCAAGGTGAGCTTTTCTGATCGCCTTTTGTCCGGCGTCCGTCGTCCGTGCGTCCGGCGTCAACAATTGCTTCAAACAACATCTCCTCCTAAACGGCTTGGCCAATTTGAAAAATATTTTGCAGGAATGTTCCTTGGATGAAGCTCTACTAAAGTTGTATAAATGGTTCTGGTCCATCGCATAATTAGGTCACAGGAGCTAAAAATAGATTTTAAAAATGAAAATTTAAAAAATCTTCTTCTCTGAAACCACAAGGCCTAGCCTTTTGATTTTTGGTATGTAGCATGATCTTATGACTCTCTACCAGGATTGTACAAATTATGACCCTGGGGTCAAAATTGGCCCCGCCCCAGGGGTCACTTGATTTCACATAGGCTAATATAGGAAAAACTTGAAAAAATCTTCTTCTCCGAAACCACAAGGCCTAGCCTTTTGATTTTTGGTATGTAGCATCATCTTATGGGCCACTACCAAGATTGTACAAATCATAGCCCAATGGTGATAAATGACCCCACACCAGGGGTCACTTGTTTTACATAGAGTTAAATAGGAAAATCTTAAAAAATCTTCTTCTATGAATCAATAAGGCCTAGAGCTAAGATTTTTGGTATGTAGTAGCATCTAATGGTTCATTACAAAGATTTTCAAAGTCTTGGCCCTACGGTGATAAATGACCCTGCGCCCAAGTCTTCTCTGAAACCATATGGCCCATTGCTTAGATATTTGGTGTGTAGTATTGTCAGGGGTAAAATGTTTTAGATTAAGTTATATCAGAATCCTTGTCTGTTTAAAAACCTTGACATCAGTTGAAGCAATGGTACTCAGGTGAGCGATTCAGGGCCATCATGGCCCTCTTGTTTATTTTAATTTTCACTTTTGATTTATTATTAGTCTTTTATACATGTAATATTTAAACATATTGATATTAATTTTTTTTAAAGTATTTTATATAATAATTATATCACCATTTATTTTGAATGATTATTTTTAAAATTTGACAAAATATTTTAACAATTTTCTATATTTCTATATTTCTATAATTTCATTAATCTAATTTTCAAATGAAATATATTGTGAAAGAAAGTTGTAATGTCTTTATTTCAATAATAATGTACATGTTTATTATTTCTATTTATTTTTAAATATAATGTACCAAATGAATGTGCATTTGACATTTCAGCTAAAGCATATATAAACACAAAAATATATTGGAGCCACTTGTTAAAAAATCTATCTCCAACTTAAGAGATTTGGCTCTATCTGGTGAATGCCAAAACATTTTTGCAGCTAGTGCTAGTCTTGGTGTTGACACCAAGGAGGAAGATTGTTTATGGACATTAGTACCATTTTAAATAGTGCAGCGATCTGAACCAAAGACAGCTCTGTTTTATGTCTAGTTGTTATATCAATTCGTTTTGATTCTTTAAGATTCATAAGACTGTTAGAATATTACTGTGTATACATGTGAATTGAGTCTACCTTTTTCCCAAAACGCCCCGAAATCGCGAATCAATTTCCCAAAATAGAAGGCTAAGTCCCCTTCCCAAATTTCGGAAAAAAAGCCCTGCCTTTTACTTTTTTTTTTTGTATGGACTTCTCATGCATGAACTTTGTGAAGTAAGCCATGTGTCAAAAATAAATAAATCTTTATTTTGATATCGCTTTCTTATAACTTGACCAATTTTAGTTGTTGTTGTTGTTGTATTGGGGTTTACTGTCGCTGTGATAGTACTTCAATCATATAGAGACGTCCAGCTAATTACAGGTGGAGGAAGACCCCGAGTACACAGATGTACCCGGATAGAACCAACGACCTACCGCAAGCCAGCTGGAAGGCTTCCTCACATGAAAAATCCGAAGTCCCTACCGGGATTAGAACCCACAGCGGTGAGGGGCTGAGAGATTCAATTTTAGTATTCTAGGTACCAAAATATATGTCCTGAAAATTCCTACAATTCAATTGTAGCATATTTGAGTCTAGTTTTATAGGTTTTCAAAATATAAGCAATTAAACTTGAACCTATTAATTCTGCATATCAAAATTCTTTTTTTTTTTTATTTCGTGTACAGCCACGGGAATAAAACCGTAAATGCTACCATGCAATAGATTCGTTGACGCGTGTAGCCTCGTGAGTTAAATTTCAATAATGCTTGTGCATACGATGGAGACGACTGTAGTACGTTAAAGTTAGTGTTAATTAAGAGAGAATTTAACAGTTAAGAAGCCAGAACGAGCGTAGCGAGTAGCGGCATCTTAACTGTTAAATTCTCTCTTAGTGTTTGAAATTATATTTTGTCCAATGAAATCATTCCATTTTTCAAATTTTTGTCTCCATTTAATTCATTTAATCAGCATCAACTTGTCACTAAACACTATTCCGCTAAATCAGCTGATCAATTTAAAACCAGCTTCAAGCATCTTCACTGCGCATGTGCGTCGAGTTGTGTCGAGACGCGGAGCTTTAAATGTTCATCAATATGGACTAAGATGTTGTTTAAAGGAAATTGTTGACGCCGGATGCACGCACGGACGGACGCACGCATGGAGGACGGACGCCGGACACAAGGCAATCACAATAGCACAGGATCGTTCTTCAAATTATATGCATACACTAATTTATAAAACTCAATGTTTCTTTAGATATAAGCAGTTAAATGCCCTTGGGGTAATGCTATTTTGATTTTTCTGCCAAAACTCAACTGATCCAACCCCGATCATCAAAAACTAAATATCATCTGGGAGGTCTTTCAAAGCTCTACAAATTATACCCATAGTGTCTCGATAGAATATTTATAGTTTTTGAGATATTTAAGGCCGAAGAAAAAACTGATAACTGAAGTATGACCTTGACCTTTGGGAATTTTCAGAAACGGATGTCACCATGTTCGACGGGACACTAAGTTGCACATTAAATGAAGGTTACATGTAAATCGGTCAAAAAATAAAGCCTGCAGGGCCTAAAAACCGCTTATTTCAAATGCAAAATTGCTTATTATGTTCTGACATTAAATGACGTCATACGACGTCAGTTGTCATGGAAGACAAAGAAGATCTCAAGACACATACGCTGTCCAATTGTCATGCTTGTAGCTCATCAGGAGCCTTTGTAATACAAAATTATGTTTTTATGACCAAAGTTCGATTCTCAATTTTGACATAAAATCTCGAACTTTTGGAATTTTGAAAAGTTAAATAAGTATGCACATCTACATCCTAATTTACCGTATTTACTCGACTATAAGACGGGTTTTTTTGCTGTCTGATCAGGGTTTAAAAGTTGGGGGGTCATCTTATAGGCGGGGTCCACCAGTCTGGTAAAGTTTCCCCAACTTTAGTTGCCGTATGAATGAAGCTTCGTAGCGGTATGCAATTATGCAGCTGTATATTCTTCTCATTTTCAATCCTTAGATAAATATTAGAAATGAATTGCATGACATAAATGACTAAATATTATTGTAAGATTGTTTTATCAAAAGTTTTTTGCACCAATATGAATTTATTGGAACATTTTAAGCATTTTATCTTTACTGCAAGCGGTTTCGGGGAAACACATGGTGCTCATTAGAACTGCTTGTTCATAAAATCTTCTCGTGACACCTCGACGTAAATAAAGCATTGAAATACACAAGATGTTTTCGTTATGATTTGTTTAATTTATGCTTTTTTTAATAAGTTAATTAACATTTACAATGAAAAAAAAATGGTATTGATTAACAATCCAGAAAAATTGGTAAGAAAATCGGTGTAGTTTCACACTAACGGTTCTCACGGGCACCGTCAAAACCCGTACATACCAGACCGTACACAATCGTAACATTACAAGTTCTGAAAATGAAAATGAGTTGTTTTCGAGATTTATTATGAAAATTAATATTAAGGTAATGCATTTAATCAAAAGTTTGTTTCATTTTTTGTGAAATTATTCCGAACTTAGCGAGATTTTCATGGTATACTTTAAAAATGTTCGGCGGTAAATTTTTTACCCCGTCTTATAAACGGTTCAAAGCAAAATACTATAGATTTGGGGATTGGAAAGAGGGCCCTGTCTTATAGGAGAATAGTCTTATAGTCGAGTAAATACGGTACACTTTCTGTATAAATATTAGGCCGCCCGAGCTAAAAATGACAGCTGCAGAGCACGAACCAAAATTGGTAGCATTTTTCAACTGTGACGTCACATGACGTCATGTGAAGATGAAAATTATTGCATTCAAAAGGGCCAAAGTCACTCTGATCACTGTTAAAATTTCATTCTGCTGGCTTATTGGCAACCTGTTTTAATTTGAACCTCAAAAGGAGGAAAAAAATAATAATAATAATAATAATAAGATTTCATTCGTTGATACGAAGATGGACTCTGCTAACATTGAAAAATATAAAGATTAATACCTTTAGAAAGAATATATATTAAATTCCCTACCTTTTACTTTTTTTTTCGTATGGATTTCTCATGCATGAACTTTGTGAAATAAGCCATATGGCAAAAATAAATAAATCTTTATTTTGATATCGCTTTCTTATAACTTGACCAATTTTAGTATTCTAGGTACCAAAATAAATGGCCTGAAAATCCTGACAATTCCATTGTAGCATATTTGGGTCTAGTTTTATAGGTATTCAAAATATAAGCAATTAAACTTACCCCTCTTAATTCTGCATATCAGAATTCTTTCTTTTTTTTATTTTCGTGTACAGTCGCGGGAATAAAATAGTAAATCACGGTGCATAACCATATCGGCAGGCTCTCTGCAGAGTGTCTGCCTGTGCTTCAAAAAGTGATGTGCAGAGAGACCTCCCCTGCAACGACAAAACCGAAAATAGGGGGTTTTCAGGAAATTTACATTAAAATCGGCCAATTTGTCGGTATCTTCTTGAAGAATATACTTAAAAGAATACATTCGATGGTCATATTATAGACATAATCAAAGCAAGAACCTTCTGAAGCCTGTAGAAAGTGCCGAGGTTGTGTTTATGTTGGTACATCACTAAACTGTTCAACCAAGTTTCAGGTCGCAGTCGCTGATAATTGAAAAGTGTACACGCATATACATAGCTAAGATACTCTAATATTCCGTGCAATACTTAATATTGAGCAACTCACCTTTGAAAAGTGACCATTGGTCTGTTTCTTTTCCTTCTGTCCAGCGTTTGCTAGTTTTTATGGCAGAAAATGACTGGTGCGAACGCAGAGAGCCTGCCGATATAGCGATTTCCGGAGAGAGCCTGCCGATATGGTTATGCACCGTGTAAATGCTACCATGCAATAGAATCGTCGACGCGTGTAGCCTCGTGAGTTAAATTCCAATAATGCTTGTACATACGATCGAGACGACTGTATTACACAAAGTTACTTCATTTTGCGCTCTTAGCTAATGGACAAATTAGCTTGCAGCGTCTTGAATGGATGACATGTGTTGATCATTTTGTTTCAAACATCTACACTTATACACGCTCATTGTATCTCAAGCTGGCAATTAAATTACATTGTACTATAACATATATTTTCACATAGGTTATCATTTATCATAAATTTGGAATATAGCTTGTACAACATTTATCGATTGAGGCAACAATAAAGTCGGGAAATTGCAATGTTTCAACAACGGTCTAAATGACATGTGTCAAAACGCTCAAAGGATTATGGGTAACGCAATGCTGCAACTGATATGTATAAGTAACTTAAATAAAATGATTTGACAAAACATTAAATCATTGTCAACACTTGTTTAGTTTGTTTGTTTGTTTGTTGGGTTTAACGTCCCACCGACAGTATTTCAGCCATTTGGAGACGATGTCTACTTAATGCAGTTATAGTGCTGCCGTACTGCAGTATCATGCCGTAGACATGTGGCATGATACCACACCCAGTCACATTATCCTGATACCGAGCCAACCAGTCTTGCAACTACCCTGAGCGTCAAGCAAGGGAGCTATAACAGTACCATTTTTTACGACTTTGGTATCGAACCCACGACCTCCCACTCCTGAGGCGGATGCTCTAACCACTCGGCCACCGGGAACGGTACGCTTGTTTAGCTAGTAATATCAATATATATAAGTAAAAATATTTTTTTGCAATTTAAACTTACATTTTCCGAAAATGATTCAATTAAGGTGAAAGCGAAAGTAGGATATTTTCTGAAAATTCTTACATTGGGTTTAAATTCGTATTTTTTATGTAACTTCCTTATTTTTTTATCAATTTCAAAACTCTAGGTGCCAAAATAATCGTCTTAAAATTTTCTACATCTCACTTGCTTAATGTATGGACTTATTTCTAATGATTCTTAAGATATAAGCCGTAAAACTGACATGACGGTAAAATCGCTGAAATTATACATGTTTAAATTCTTATTTTTGATGTAACTTCCTTATACTCTGATCAATTTCAAAACTTTAGGTACCAAAATAATCGTCTTCAAATTCTCTACATCTCACTCACTTAATGTGTTGACTTATTTCATATGAGTATTAAGATATAAGCCGTGAAACTCTTACATAACGGCAAAATCGCTGAAATTCTACATGTTTAAATTCTTATTTTTGATGTAACTTCCTTATTCTTTGATCAATTTCAAAACTTTAGGTACCAAAATAAACGTCTGAAAATTCTCTACATTTCACATGTTTATGTACTGGAAAATTTTTAATACTTTTTGAGATACAAGCTCTTAAACCTCCTGAAAAAAGAAAAAAATCATCAAAGCTATATGCACGAATTTCATATTTTCCCCATTACTCCATGAATCTCAGGTCAATCATTAAACTTTAAGCATCAAAATAACGGCCAAACATTGCTCTACAAATAATATTCATCATCATATTTTTAAAAATCAAAGGTTTTCGAGATATAAACTGTTAAACACACTGAGGGTTACCAAATTATCGTTTTTCTGCCATAACTCAACCGATTCAACCCCGATCATTAAAAACTAAATATCATCTGAAAGGTCTTTCTAAGCACTACAAATTATACGCACAGTGTCTCGATAGAATATTTACCGTTTTGAGATATTTAAGGCCAAAGAAAAACCCGATAATTGATATATGACCTTGACCTTTGGGATTTTCCGGAAACGGAAGTAACATGGCTCCATAGAATCTAATACTGCATCTTCAGACAAAATTTCAAGCAAATCATACAAAAAATAAAGCCTACAGGGCTTAAAAACTGTTAAGTTTTAATACGAAAGTTTTATTAGCATTATGATGTCATGTGACGTCATATGGCGTTCATCTTTTCAGAATGTCAAGAAGACATAGAAACTAATATTTAGTTCAAATATCAGCTTTCTAGCTCATCTGGAAACGATTTTATACGCATTTGAAATTTGACATCATTAGTTTGAATCTTGGATTCGCCATAAAACATTTGCCTTTTCGAATTTGGAAAAATGGACACTGGGATGCACAACTAGAGCCTAATATACACATTCTGTGACATTTTGATGAAAATCTGTCCAGAAAGAATGGCTGTAGACTGCATACAAACTTTTTCACCTGACGTCAAATCTGACGTTATATGATGTCATATAAATATGTAATTCATATGCCATAAAATTTTCATTGTTCTGAGTCAATGGCAACACCTCGAAATTAACACAAATATAAGAGGAAGAAAAATAAACTAGAATCGCTATCGCGATAGCATCGGTTTTCACAAAAGGAATTTCATTCAGTTCACGAGTCGCATAATTCGAAAACCATATTTCTTCGTTCACTGGCTTGTCGAATAGTGTTAACAGTGATCTTTCAAACATTTTTGTCGCAATGTTTAAACAGACTTTTTACCATGTAGAATATTTTTGAGTATTAACTGTTAGTTATGTAGTCGCGAACTTGAAAACTTTTTTAGCCAAATTCAGTTACTGCAATGTTAGATGTGTGAGTTGCTTTATGATTGCGACAAACGACATTTGTAATCGATAAACAACAATTACAAACGACACACAACAGTATAGAATGACGCACGACAATGCAACATGACACCCAACATTATTACGCACTAATGAAATATCACATGAATTTTTGAGTGTCGTTTCAAATTGATGACACCAAAGAACAGAATGCCAAAAAAATGGCACAAAAATCAGATTTTTTTAGTTATAAAGAGTGATTTCAAACAAAGAGCCCCCTAGCGGCAAAATGAGAAAAAAATTTAATTAAATTGTACTATAAGGAACCTAGCAATGCAGCAAATAGTTCAATCAAGTATACAAGTCGCTCTAGTCAAACATTCTATTTATTATATATCACAATTTGAAACACAAAAACTGATTTACATTTATTTCAAAATGGATCAAACTTTGGACTGCCATAAAATGAACAAATCAAGTCCGATCTTCAAAAACGAAACATCACTGGAAAGAGCTCATCAAGAACAAAAGCTTTTGTCCATATATTCTTAATGAAATATTTTTAGTTTTGGAGGTATTTGGGTCCGAATAAAAACACAATAAACGTTTTATGACCTTGACCTTTTCATTTATTTTTTAACTTTTTAATTTTGAGGTACTTTGAAACATAACAATACATAAGGTGTGAAAATTTCATGAAGAATGAACCAAAAATAAAGTCAGGAGGGTCAAAAAACATGTTTTAGAAATTTTATTTTTTTCCAATATTTTAGTGAAGTTTGACCGTTTCTAGAGGACAAACCATGCATTTCTTAAATTCGCTACCCCATATATTTTGTGCGTATATGTCTTGCAAATGGTATGCAGGTAAAATAGAATTCTTCTATCTGATCTCTAACAGAAATGGGTAGGTTTTTCATAGACTACATTTATATGCACATTTTTTGCGAGGTTCGAACTCTCAACCTTCAATTACTAACTCAAAATTTTCAGTCAATCATACCTTGAAACTATCATATTTTATTAGGCTATCAACATGAACATAATGCAACAAACCACATTTGAATCAGGCTTCAACTTTTTCAGTTATAAGTAAAAGAGTGATTTCAAGCAAAGCGCCCCCAAGCGGCAAAATGAGAAACCAAATTTATTAAAATTTTAACATTTGGTACCTAGCCATGCAGCAAATAGTTCAATCAAGTATACAGGTCGCACTAGTCGAACATTCTATTTCTTATATATCACAATTTGAAGCATAAAAACTGATTTACAATTATTCCAAAAAAGGATCAAACTTTGGGCTGCCGTAATATGACCAAATGAAGTCCAAACTTCAAAAACTAAACATCACTGGAAAGAGCTCTTCAAGAACTAAAACTTTTGTTCATATACTCGTCATGAAATATTTTTAGTTTTGAAGCTATTTGGGGCCGAATAAAAACACAATAATCTAAATGACCTTGACCTTTCATTTATTTTTAACTTTTTAATTGTGAGGCCCTTTCAGACATAACAATACATAACTTGTGAAAATATCATGAAGAATGAACCAAAAATAAAGTCAGGAGCGACAAAAAACGTGTTTTTGAAATTTTAATTTTTCCTAAAATTTAGTGAAGTTTGACCGTTTCTAGAGGACAAACCATGCATTTCTTAAATTGGCCACCCCAAATATTTTGTGTGTATATGTCTTGCAAATCATTTACAGGAAACATAATTCTTCTACCTGATCTCTAACAAAAATGGATAGGTTTTTCGTAGACCTACCCTCATTTGCACAGTTTTTTGCGAGGTTCGAACTTTCAACCTTCTGTAGCTCAAAAATTTTCAGCCAAGTGACCCTCGAAACCTATCATATTTTATTAGGGTATCAACATGGAACAGAATGCAAAAAACGCATTTGAATCGGACGTCAAATAACTGAGTTATTAGCCAATTATACATTTCATGCAAAACGCCCCCTAGCGGGAAAAGTAAGACATAAATGAAAATTTTCTCAACGTTAGGATCATTTTCAAATACGTGGTAAAAACTGATTAAAATTTCATAAATGTGGCTTTTCTGATCACGGAGATTTGCCGTTAACAAAAAAGGGTTAGAAAAATAATAATAACTAGAATCGCAATTAGAATTGCGATATCATCGGTTTTCGCATTTCAATCTCATTCTTTCATTGCAATTCACGAATTGTATTACAAAAGCAAATGAATTTCTATGCGTGTGTTGATACTTAAGAGTACAAAATTGCTGCTTTTATGTAAAAAGGTGCATAATCTGTGATTTTTTCAAAGATATAAGCTTTAATCGGACTTCGGTACAAAATTTGTTACAAAGTTTGAAGATGATTGCAAAAGAAATGTTTTTCATATACCCACACAAGTCTGCAAAGTCTATGCAAGGTTCAAACATTCAACCTTCTATAGCCAGTAGAAAAAATCAGGTTTTTGGTCCTTAGATTTATCAAATTTATCAGCCTTTCAACAAGAATATCAACTTTCTTAGTTATAACAACAAGAGTGGTCAGAAGACAACATAGCTCGCCGTAACAGCACTTTTTGTCTAAGATTTTGAAAAGTAGGTCAAACTCCAAGGTCAAGGTCACAAGCCAAAAGTTATAGTTCCAAATGATAGATCTTGAATTGGGCTGTCTACATGTAAAATATCTAAGCTCTATCTCTTAGAATATAAATGATATAAGCCAGGTTAAAGGTTTGTTTATGGACGACAACGACGAAAATGACGCTGGGGGTTTGACATTAGCTCTCCGGACTTTCTTCCCAGATATCAAGCAAAGTGCCCCTTAGCGGAATATGATAAACAAAATTTATTTACATATTGCAATTTAGGTCTTAGGATAAACAAAATTTATTTACATATTGCAATTTAGGTCTTAGAAATGCAGTAAATTAAGATGGCTGATATCTGCCATTTCTTATTTTCGTGTACTAGCCCTTAAAGGTTAACGGGGAAATAACGCAATCATGTGTCTTTATGTCTTGGCAAAAAAGATGAAAAAAAGAAAACGTGCCATATTGTTGTTATTTCGACTTTGGACAAAGACAAGAAATCACGAAATATGCCACCTGAAATAAACGTTTGAGGTAACATACTGATTTAAGATTTTTTGATAAAGGATCAAACTTTGGACTGTTGTAATTTGATCTAATGGAAGTCCGATCTTCAAAAACTAAACACCAATGGAAAGATCTCTTCACAAACTAAAACTTTTGTTCATATACTTTCTATAAAACATTTTTAGATTTGAAGCTATTTTGTGCCGATAAAAATAACAATAATCGGTATTATGACCTTGACCTTTTCATATTTTCATCGTTATTTACTATGAGTTTATTTGTATTATTGAAATGCATAAACAGTGAAAAAATGATAAGAGTGAACAAAAAAAAGTCAGTGCTGCAAAAAAGAGGAAACATTCGGATTTACAATTGTTTGATAAAAGGATTAAACTTTGGACTGTGGTAATTTGATCAAATGAAGTCCGATCTTCCAAAACTAAACACCAATTGATATATCTCTTCACAAACTAAAACTTTTGTTCATATACTTTTTTAAAATATTTTTAGATTTGGAGCTATTTTGTGCCAATAAAAACAACAATAATTGGTATATGACCTTGACCTTTGCATATTATGCTTGATTTTTTTCTATGATTTTATTTGTTTTATAAAAATGCATAAACAGTGAAAAAATGATGAAGATTGAACAAAAAATAAAGTCAGGAGCAGCAAAAAAGAGGAAACATATGGATATACAATTGTTTGATAAGAGGATCAAACTTTGGACTGTGGTTATTTGATCAAATGAAGTCCGATCTTCAAAAACTAAACACCAATGGAAAGATCTCTTCACAAACTAAAACTTTTGTTCATATACTTTCTATAAAATATTTTTAGATTTGGAGCTATTTTATGCCGATAAAAATAATAATAATTGGTATATGACCTTGATCTTTGCATATTATGCTAGATTTTTTTTCTATGAATTTATTTGTTTATCAAAATGCATAAACAGTGAAATAATGATGAAGATTGAACAAAAAATAAAGTCAGGAGCAGCAAAAAAGAGGAAACATATGGATATTCAATTGTTTGATAAGAGGATCAAACTTTGGACTGTGGTCATTTGATCAAATGAAGTCCGATCTTCAAAAACTAAACACCATTGGAAAGATCTCTTCACAGACTAAAACTTTTGTTCATTAAATTTCTATAAAATATTTTTAGATTTGGAGCTATTTTATGCCGATTTAAATAATAATAATTGGTATATGACCTTGACCTTTGCATATTATGGGTGATTTTTTTTCTATGATTTTATTTGTTTTATAAAAATCTTAAGTAAAAAAAAAAAAAAAGTCAGGAGCTGCAAATAACCGTAAAAGTCATGCTTTGAAAATGTTGATTTTTCGAAAATATTGGTAAAGTTTGACTCATACTGTGGAAACCTTTAAAATATATTTTGTGTGTAAATGTCTTGCGAATCATATGCCACAAACAAAATTCTCCTATCTCATCTCTGAAAAAAATGGGGACTTTTTTAGTAGACCTACCTTTATTTCACCGTTTTTTCAAGATTTGAACTTTCAACCTCCTGTAGCACGAAAGTTTTATATACACAAATAATTGAAACGTATCATATTTTATTAAGTTTCTGACAAGGAACACAATGCAAAAAAACGCATTTGAATCAGACCTCAAGTAACAGAGTTATTAGCCCTTAGTCATTTTTACAAAACGCCACCTTGTGGCAAAACTAAGACAAAAATGAAAATTTTCTGATCGTTAGGATCAAATTCAGATCATAGGACAAAACTGGTAAAAAAATCAGAAATGTGACTTTTTTCTATCATGGTGATATGCCGTTCACAAAAAAAGGTTTGAAAAATAATAAAAAAACAAAACAAAACTAGAATCGCAATCGCGATATCATCGGTTTTCGCAAAAGCAATTCCATTAAGTTCATGAGTCGCATGATTCGAAAAATATTTCTTCGTTCAATGGCTTGTTTATAATTTTAACAGCGATCTTTCAAAGACTTTTGTCGCAATGTTTAAGAAGACTTTTTACCCAAAAGAAGATTTTTGAGTATTACCTGTCAGTTATGAAATCGCGATATCATCAGTTTTCATGAAAGCAATTCCATTCAGTTCATGAGTCGCATGATTCGAAAAACATATTTCTTCGTTCAATGGCTTGTTGATACTGTTAACAGTGATCTTTGAAACGTTTCTGTCGCAATGTTTAAGCAGACTTTTTACCCAAGAGAGTATTGTTGAGTATTACCTGTCAGTTATGAAATCGCGATGTCATCAGTTTTCATGAAAGCAATTTCATTCACTTCATGAATCGCATGATTCGAAAAACATATTTCTTCGTTCAATGGCTTGTTGAATACTGTTAACAGTGATCATTCAAACATTTTTGTCGCAATGTATAATCAGACTTTTTACCAAGAAGAATACTTTTGAGTATTACCTGTCTGTTATGTAGTCGTAAACTTGAAAACATTTTTTACGGACTTCGAGTACTGCAATGTTATGTGTATTTTTAGCTTTATGATGGAGACAAATGACAATTGTATCCGATAAACAACAATTGAAAACGACAAACAACAGTATAAAATGACACACGACAATGCAATATGCCAGTCAACACTATTACGAACAACTGTTGCATTGAATTACTATCATTTTTATGAAATATCGCATTATCTTTTTTGTGTCATTTCAAATTGATGTCACCGAAGAACAGAATGCAAAAAAAATCGCATAAAAATCAGACTTCATTTTTTTTTAATTATTAATAGTGATTTCAAGCTAATCGCCCCCAAGCGGCAAAATGAGAACCAAAACTGATTAAAATTTTACTATTAGGTACCTAGCAATGCAGCAAATGGTTCAATCAAGTATACTAGTCAAACATTCTATTCCTTATATATCACAATTTGAAGCATAAAAACTGATTTACAATTGTTCTAAAGAGGATCGTCGTAAAATTGGATTGCCGTAAAATGATTAAATCAAGTCCGATCTTCAAAAACTAAACACCAATGGAAAGATCTCTTCACAGACTAAAACTTTTGTTCATATACTTTCGATAAAATATTTTTAGATTTGGAGCTATTTTATGCCGATAAAAATAATAATAATTGGTATATGACCTTGACCTTTGCATATAATACTTGATTTTTATTCTATGATTTTATTTGTTTTATAAAAATGCATAAACAGTGAAATAATGATGAAGATTGAACAAAAAATAAAGTCAGGAGCAGCAAAAAAGGGGAAACATATGGATATACAATTGTTTGATAAGAGGATCAAACTTTGGACTGTGGTCATTTGATCAAATGAAGTCCGATCTTCAAAAGCTAAACACCAATTGAAAGATCTCTTGAATAACTAAAACTTTTGTTCATATACTTTCTATAAAATATTTTTAGATTTGGAGCTATTTTATGCCGATAAATATAATAATAATTGGTATATGACCTTGACCTTTGCATATTATGGTGATTTTTTTTCTATGATTTTATTTGTTTTATAAAAATGCATTAACAGTGAAAAAATGATGAAGATTGAATAAAAAATAAAGTCAGGAGCTGCAAATAACCTTAAAAGTCATGCTTTTAAAATGTTGATTTTTCGAAAATATTGGTTATATTTGACCGCGTACTGTGGACAAACCATTCATTTCTCAAAATCGCCACACCATATATTTTGTGCGTATATGTCTTGCGAATCATATGCAACAAACAAAATTCTCCTATCTCATCTCTGAAAAAAATGGGGACTTTTTTTCGTAGACCTACCTTTATTTCATCGTTTTTTCGAGATTCGAACTTTCAACCTCCTGTAGCACGAAAGTTTTATATACGCAAATAATTGAAACGTATATTTTTATTAAGTTTCTGACAAGGAACACAATGCAAAAAACCACATTTGAATCGGACCTCAAATAACAGAGTTATTAGCCCTTAGTCATTTTTACAAAACGCCACCTAGCGGCAAAACTAAGACAAAAATGAAAATTTTCTCAACGTTAGGATCAAATTCAGATCTTAGGACAAAACTGGTAAAAAAATCAGAAATGTGACTTTTTTCTATCATGGTGATAAATTATGCCGTTCACAAAAAAAGGTTAGAAAAATAATAATAAAAATAAAAAAAAACTAGAATCGCAATCAGAATTGCGATATCATCGGTTTTCGCAATTCAATCACATTTTTAAACAATAGAAATTGAAATGTATCATATTTGATTAGGCTTATGACAAGCAACACAACGCAAAGAAACCGTAATTGAATCAGACCTCAAATAACAGAGTTATTAGCCTCTAGTGACTTTTACAAAACGCCCCCTAGGGATAATTATATCAAAGGGGAATAACACAAAAAGTGCACAAGGTAGACATATGGTCCTTGCGCACTGCACTCCGCGTCATTGCAAGGAACATACAAATGAAGTTTCAAGTCATTCAAACTTATGGTGACAAAGTTATGCTTCGGACAAGAAATTCTATCAAAGGGAAATATCTAAAAAAGTGCACAAGGTAGAGTTATGGTTCTTATGCACTGCACTCCTTGTCATTGCAAGGAACATACATATGAAGTTTCAAGTCATTCAAACTTATGGTGACAAAGTTATGCTCCGGACAAGAAATTCTATCAAAGGGGAATAACACAAAAAGTGCACAAGGTAGAGTTATGGTTCTTGTGCACTGCACTTGGCGTCATTGCAAGGAACATACATATGAAGTTTCAAGTCATTCAAACTTATGGTGACAAAGTTATGCTCCGGACAAGAAATTCTATCAAAGGGGAATAACACAAAAAGTGCACAAGGTAGAGTTATGGTTCTTGTGCACTGCACTTGGCGTCATTGCAAGGAACATACATATGAAGTTTCAAGTCATTCAAACTTATTGTGACAAAGTTATGCTCTGGACAAGAAATTCTATCAAAGGGAATAACTCAAAAAGTGCACAAGGTAGAGTTATGGTTCTTGCGCACTGCACTCCGTGTCATTGAAAGGAACATACAAAGTAACCCCTATACTATAGTCAGGCTACACAAAAATGATATTAAGCATTATCTCCAATAGCAGCAAAACGATAAACAAATTTATTTACATATTACATTTTAGTTTTTAGAAATGCAGTAAATTAGGATTTCTGCAGTTTAGTGTGTTCTTGTCTTCACTCTGAAAGGCGAAAGGTGAAATTACAAAACATGCCATATTGTTGTTGTGAAGAAATTAAATATGCCAGGCAAAATAACAAAATTTTAACAGGCGAATGAAAAAAAGTATCGTCTTTGAATGTTTCTTGTTAGCAGTACGAAACCTTTTATGTCAGAACCATTTATCTGTCTTATATTGTATCTTGACCCTAATAGGCGAAAGAATGAAAAGATGCCATATTGTCATTATTTCGCCTTTTGCTTTTTGGGTCAAAGACACAACATATGCCTGGCAAAATAACAAAATTTTAATAGGTGAAGGAAAGAAAAGTTTCATCTTTGAATGTTTCATGTCCTGGGTTATAAACATCAGATATAGCAGATTTCCTGTTGTAGTGTTTTCGACTAACAAAAAAGTTGAAGGAACAAAATGACAACACTTCTGGTTTTGCCATCCGTGGTTATTCTTAATCACTGAAGAATCTGCTGACATTAAGAACATAGAGTAAATAATTATATGAAAATGTAATACTGAAAAAATTAGTATGGAAAAGTTCAATTTATATATGATATAAGCAAGTTCTTATGTAAGACATGCTGGAAACTGCTGACTATATGCACAAAGCAGGAAACTGGTGACCCTATATAGGATGAGAATCTGGAGGGAGAAACTCAAAGCATTCAAAGACGAAACATTTTGTCCTTTCGCCTTTAAAAAATGTATATTTCGCTTGACATGTTTCGTGTTGTCGTGTCCTTGCCCCGAAAGGCAAAATAAAGACATTGTGGCATTTTTCGTTATTTCGCCTTTCGGGCGAAATGGCAGAAATCAGCCACCACAGTCCCCTGATCATATATACAAATAGAAACCGGAGGGCGAAACCATAGTGCTATCTTATTATTTCGACTTTTCCTTTTGATGCGCAAAAACACGACAACACGAAATCTGCTACAGTGTCGTGTCTTCGCCTTTCAGGTTTAGGGTGCGAACACAAGAACACGACAACTAAAGGGCGCCAAAATGAAATGGTTTCTACCTGCAAACATGAAACATTCAAAGAGGAAAGTTTTTATTCAATTAGGGTACTTTTTTTTGCTTTGCCTGTTAAAATTTCATTATTTCGCCTGGAATATTTTGTGTTTTCGTGTTTTTGCACCGAAAGGCAAAAGGTAAAATAACGACATTATGGCATGTTTTTGTTATTTCGCCTTTTGCCTTTCGGAATGAAGACACGAACACACGAAATGTCTAAAATAATCCACCATTGAAGAAAGTTCAGTCAAGTATACAAGAAGCACAAGTCGAATACTTTTCTTTATACATCACAATTTGAAGCAAAAGAAAATGTAACCAAAAAAGATCAAATTTTTACCAATATTACATCACCAAATCATGTTTTTTTTTATTTGGTGCAATTTGGTGCCCAATAAGAATACAATATTATAAACTTACTTCATATCCGTATCCTATCCTAGATCATGTGTATATAAGGATGTGTGTTACTGGTTGGTCAAATCACCTATAAGCATGTTGTCATTAGTATATATAACATGACAATCATTTTATAGAAGAAACCATGCCATATCTATATAATCTTTCTCCATTGAAACTTTTATACTTTGTAAAAATCCGTAACACAGTTGTTTTGATTTGCTTTCATGAGTCACCCGGTACCACATTTTTTCTACACGAACATGATACTCTGTTATTAGACTAGCATCATTTATTGTTTATTACACTATGCTATCTATCAGTGCAGTATTCGATTAATTCTCATGGTACTTCACTGTCTCTCTCCCTGTCTGTTTCTCTCTTTTTTTTAATCTCACACTTAAATTAAGGTTGATTTAAAAGCTTACTTAGCTGATTTTTTTTGCCTGTAATGCTAATGTTTCCAACCTATGTAAGACTTATGCAATGTTTATAATTAAAATCCCTTAATATTGAAAATTCTATCTTCCAAGGTGCTATATACGCGTGAATCTAGCCTGTAGTTTATCAACTTTGTTGTTATGATTACGTAAAGTGTCCTCGTTTTCAATACAATACTGAATGATTTCAATACAACTGACTTTTTAATTTGAAATCCTATTTTTTAAGTATTTTCTACCTAATCAATTGATTACAGCAGTATTATAACTATGCTGTAGTGGTGTATTGTGATTTATATGTTACATCTATGACAGAGAGAGGCGGGGTGTGGGGGGGGGGGGGGAAGACAGAGAAAGTAAAACTGACGCTAACCAACTGCATTGATTTTTATACGTTTTGTAAAATATCAGTGATGGTTGTTTTGTCTGTCTCCCAATAATGAGTGATCTATTTAGCTTCTCTTTAAATGACCGTGTAAGAAGTCAATGCACAAAACCAAGTTAACCGAATTAAACTGGCAGCGTTAGTATCGTGCATGGATCGTATCGTGTATATGAACCAAACGTGTAACGTGCGCGCACCGTGTACCGTGCGTTCCGTGTCCGTGCAACGTGCGTTCCGTGTCCGTGTAACGTGCGTTCCGTGTGCCGACTTGCACACAAGCCGCACTGTATATACACATAATAAAGTTATATATATGAAATTCATAAAATTCGTAAAGATTGTTATGATGCAGATATTTTCTAACGCTGAGATGTATTCAGAAATCAAGTAACCTTACAATCATATATACACTTTTAAAAACTTGTGTAGAAAGGTATATGCAAAGGTACACATTACTTATTGTTTGCAAAACTGACTCTAGCATAAAAACATTAATGTTGAGATTTTCATAGCTATATTTTCATTATGCCCAATTAAATCTATGTGAGAGAGAGAGACAGACAGACAGATAGAGAGGTAAGGATGAGAGCAGAAACTTATAGTGATTTATTCGCTTCAATAACAGTGTACTGCATTGGTGGCTAAGATAAGTCAGTCTGCTTTTAAACATAGCTACCAATCTCCAAAGGCTGACCTACATAATTGATCAGCGGTACTCATTCTACTTGAGATAAGACAGTCTGCCTCTTTAGCTTGCATATACATGTAATCCTCGTCAGGATAAGAAGCTTTTTTTTTCTCCAGAAACCATTAACTTTGTCATGTCATAGATACTACATTTCACAACCGATTTTGATCAAGATTATTTTACTTGAATTATAAGATTTTAAACTTCAGGATAATCACACAAAAAAATAACTAAATTCAAACTTTGAAAACAAATTTACAATTTTTCCAAAGAGGATACACTTTGAACTGCCATAAAATGACCAAATCAAGCCCGATCTTCAAAAACTAAACATCATTTGAAAGGTCTCTTCATGACCTAAATCTTATCCGCACATGATAACAATGAAATATTTTTAGTTTTTGAGCTATTTGAGGCCGTTTAAAAATCCAATAATCATGATATGACCTTGACCTTTGCAATATTTTTTAAATTTTTTTTCTCTGGAACATTCAGGACATTAAACTACATAAAGTGTGAAAATTTCATGGAAAAGGAACAAAAAATAAAATCAGGAGCAACACAAATGTGTTCAAGAAATGTAATTTAAAATTTAGTAAAGTTTGACCGTTTCTAGAAGACAAACAATGCATTTTTCAAAATCGCCAACCCATATATTTTGTGCGTATATGTCTTGCAAATCATATGCAACAAAAAGAACTCTTCTATCTCATCTCTGAAAAAACTGGATAGGTTTTTCGTAGACCTACCCTCATTTTCACCATTTTTTGTAAGGTTTGAACTTTCAACCTTCCGTAGCTCAAAAGATTTATGTACGCCAATCATTGAAATCTATCATATTTTATTAGGCTATCATCAGTGAACATAATGCAAAAAACCGCATTTGAATCGGACCCCAAATAACAGAGTTACTCCTCTTTTTATGATTTTATACAAAGCGCCCCCTAGCGGAAAAACAAAGACAAAAATGAAAATTTTCTCAACGTAAGGATTAAGTTCATATAAGTAGAAAAAACTGGTAGAAATTTCATAATTGTGCCTTTTTTCTATCATGGCGATATGCCGTTCACAAAAACCGGCGGAAAAATAATAAAAAAAACTAGAACCGCAAGCGGTATCTCGGTTTTCGCTTTTAACCTAATCAACTTGAACACTTTATTTCGACTCAGCCACAATTTCCAATAATGACTATAACTTTTGTTCATATACTTTCTATAAAATATTTTTAGATTTGGAGCTATTTTATGCCGATATAAATAATAATAATTGGTATATGACCTTGACCTTTGTATATTATGCTTGATTTTTTTTCTATGATTTTATTTGTTTTATAAAACTGCATAAACAGTGAAATAATGATGAAGATTGAACAAAAAATAAAGTCAGGAGCAGCAAAAAAGAGGAAACATGTGGATATTCAATTGTTTTATAAGAGGATCAAACTTTGGACTGTGGTCATTTGATCAAATGAAGTCCGATCTTCAAAAACTAAACACCAATGGAAAGATCTCTTCACAGCCTAAAACTTTTGTTCATATACTTTCTATAAAATATTTTTAGATTTGGAGCTATTTTATGCCGATATAAATAATACTAATTGGTATATGACCTTGACCTTTGCATATTATGGGTAATTTTTTTTCTACGGTTTTATTTTATTTATAAAACTGCATTAACAGTGAAAAAATGATGAAGATTGAATAAAAAATAAAGTCAGGAGCTGCAAATAACCTTAAAAGTCATGCTTTTAAAATGTTGATTTTTCGAAAATATTGGTTATGTTTGACCGCGTACTGTGGACAAACCATGCATTTCTCAAAATCGCCACACCATATATTTTGTGCGTATATGTCTTGCGAATCATATGCAACAAACAAAATTCTCCTATCTCATTCCTGAAAGACGTGGATAAATTTTTCGCAGACCTACCCTCATTTCACAGTTTTTTCGAGGTTCGAACATTCAACCTCCTGTAGCACGAAAGTTATATATACGCAACTTTTTGAAAACTATCATATTTTATTAAGTAACTGACAAGGAACGCAATGCAAAAAACCGCATTTAAATCGGACTTCAAATAACAGAGTTATTAGCCCTTAGTCACTTTTACAAAACGCCCCCTAGCGGCAAAATTAAGACAAAAATGAAAATTTTCTCGACGTTAGGATCAAAATCAGATCCTAGGACAAAACTGGTAAAAAAATCAGAACTGTGACTGTTTCCTATCTTGTTGATATGCCGTTCACAAAAAAGAGACGGAAAAATAATAATAAAAAAAAAAAAAAAAAAAAAAATAAAACAGAAGAAGAACAATAGGTTTTCGCAAGCGATGCGAAAACCTAAAAAAAAATAAATAAAACAGAAGAAGAACAATAGGTTTTCGCCCAGCGATGCGAAAACCTAAAAAAATAAAACAGAAGAAGAACAATAGGTTTTCGCACTGCGAGGTGCGAAAACCTAACTAGAACCGCAAGCGGTATCTCGGTTTTCGCTTTTAACCTAATCAACTTGAACACTTTATTTCGACTCAGCCACAATTTCCAATAATGACTAAAACTTTTGTTCATATACTTTCTATAAAATATTTTTAGATTTGGAGCTATTTTATGCCGATATAAATAATAATAATTGGTATATGACCTTGACCTTTGTATATTATGCTTGATTTTTTTTCTATGATTTTATTTGTTTTATAAAACTGCATTAACAGTGAAATAATGATGAAGATTGAACAAAAAATAAAGTCAGGAGCAGCAAAAAAGAGGAAACATGTGGATATTCAATTGTTTTATAAGAGGATCAAATTTTGGACTGTGGTCATTTGATCAAATGAAGACCGATCTTCAAAACCTAAACACCAATGGAAAGATCTCTTCACAAACTAAAACTTTTGTTCATATACTTTCTATAAAATATTTTTAGATTTGGAGCTATTTTATGCCGATATAAATAATAATAATTGGTATATGACCTTGACCTTTGCATATTATGCTTGATTGTTTTTCTATGATTTTATTTGTTTTATAAAAATGCATAAACAGTGAAATAATGATGAAGATTGAACAAAAAATAAAGTCAGGAGAAGCAAAAAAGAGGAAACATTTGGATTTTCAATTGTTTGATAAGAGGATCAAACTTTGGACTGTGGTCATTTGATCAAATGAAGTCCGATCTTCAAAATCTAAACACCAATGAAAAGATCTCTTCACAGACTAAAACTTTTGTTCATATACATTCTATAAAATATTTTTAGATTTTGAGGTATTTTATGCCGATAAAAATAATAATAATTGGTATATGACCTTGACCGTTGCATATTATGGCTGATTTTTTTTCCATGATTTTATTTGTTTTATAAAACTGCATTAACAGTGAAAAAATGATGAAGATTGAATAAAAAATAAAGTCAGGAGCTGCAAATAACATTAAAAGTCATGCTTTGAAAATGTTGACTTTTCGAAAATATTGGTAAAGTTTGACCGCAAACTGTGGACAAACCATGCATTTCTCAAAATCGCCACACCATATATTTTGTGCGTATATGTCTTGCGAATCATATGCAACAAACAAAATTCTCCTATCTCATTCCTGAAAGACGTGGATAAATTTTTCGCAGACCTACCCTCATTTCACAGTTTTTTCGAGATTCGAACATTCAACCTCCTGTAGCACGAAAGTTATATATACGCAACTTTTTGAAAACTATCATATTTTATTAAGTAACTGACAAGGAACGCAATGCAAAAAAACGCATTTCAATCGGACTTCAAATAACAGAGTTATTAGCCCTTAGTCACTTTTACAAAACGCCCCCTAGCGGCAAAATTAAGACAAAAATTAAAATTTTCTCGACGTTAGGATCAAATTTAGATCCTAGGACAAAACTGGTAAAAAAATCAGAACTGTGACTGTTTCCTATCTGGTTGATATGCCGTTCACAAAAAAGAGACGGAAAAATAATAATAAAAACTAGAATCGCTATCGCGATATCATCGGTTTTCGCAAAAGCAATTTCATTCAGTTCACGAGTTGCATAATTCGAAAACCATATTTCTTCGTTCACTCGCTTGTCAAATAGTACTAATAATGATATTTCAAACATTTTGTCGCAATGTTTAAACAGACTTTTTACCCAGTAGAAAATTTTTGAGTATTAACTGTAAGTTATGTAGTCGCAAACTTGAAAACCTTTTTAACCGAATTCAGTTAGTGCCGCGTTAGATGTGTGTGTTACTTTATGATGGGACAAACGTAATCGATAAACAACAATTGCAAACGACACACACGAGTATAGAATGACAAACGATAATGCCACTTGACACGCGACATTATTACGAACTAATGAAATATCACATGAAGTGTTGAGTGTCGTTTCAAATTGCTGTCACCAAGGAAGTGAATGCAAAAAAAAAAAAAAAAAATGGCACAAAATTCAGATTTCAATTTTTTTAGTTATAAAAGAGATTTAAGCCAACCCCAAAAAAAATTTATTAAAATTATACTATAAGGTACCTAGCAATGCAGCAAATAGTTCAATCAAGTATACAAGTCGCACTAGTCAAACATTCTATTTCTTATAAATCACAATTTGAAGCATAAAAACTGATTTACAGTTATTCCAAAAAAGGATCAAAATTTTGACTGCCGTAAAATGACCAAATCAAGTCCGATCTTCAAAAATTAAACATCACTGGAAAGACCTCTTCAAGAACTAAAACTTTTGTCCATATACTCTTAATGAAATATTTTTAGTTTTGGACCTATTTGGGTCCGAATATAAAAACAATAATCGTAATATGACCTTGACCGCTTCATTTTTTTTAAAAGATTTTAATTGTGAGGTACTTTGAAACATAACAATACATAAGGTATGAATATATCAAGAACAATGGACAAAAAATAAGTCAAGAGCGACAAAAAACATGTTTTTGAAATTTTATATTTTCCTATATTTTAGTGAAGTTTGACCGTTTCTAGTGGACTTAACATCACTGGAAAGTGCTCTTTAAGAAATAAAACTTTTGTTAATATACTTTCAATGAAATATTTTTTGTTTTGGAGCTATTTGGAGCCAAATAAAAACACAATAATCGTAATATGCCCTTGAACTTTGCAATTTCTTTTACCTTTTTAATTGTGAGGTCCTTTCAGACATAACAATACATAACTTGTGAAAATATCATGAAGAATGAACAAAAAATAAAGTCAGGAGCGACAAAAACATGTTTTAGAAAGTTTGATTTGTCCTAAAATTTAGTGAAGTTTGACGATTTCTATAGGACAAACCATGCATTTCTTAAATTCGCCACCCCATATATTTTGTGCGTTTATGTCTTGCAAATCATTTGCAGCAAACAGAATTCTTCTATCTGATCTCTAACAAAAATGGATAGGTTTTTCGTAGACCTACCCTCATCTGCACAGTATTTTGCGAGGTTCGAACTTTCAACCTTCCGTTAGTAGCTCAAAAAGTTTTAGCCACTCATCCACTCATACCTAGAAACTATCATACTTTATTAGGCTATCAACAAGGAACACAATGCAACAAACCGCATATGGATCAGACTTCAACATTTTGAATTATAAGTAGAAAAGTGCTTTCATGCGATGCGCCCCCTAGCAGTAAAATGAGAAAAAAAATTGATTAAACTTTTACCATTAGGTACCTAGCAATGTGGCAAATAGTTCAATTAAATAAACAAATCGCACTAGTCGAACATTCTATTTCTTATACATCACATTTTGAAGCATAAAACCTGATTTACAATTATTCCAAAAAAGGATCAAACTTTGGACTGCCGTAAAATGACCAAATCAAGTCCGATCTTCAAAATCTAAACATCATTAGAAAGAACTTTTCTGAAACTAAATCTTTTGTTCATATATTTTTTATGAATTGTTTTTTGATTTTGAGCTATTTCAAGCCGAATTGATATACAATTATCCTAATATGACCTTGACCTTTACCATTATTTTTTTACCTTTTATATTGTGTGACACTTAAGAACATAGTTTTACATTAAATGTGAAAATTTCATAGAAATTGAACTAAAAATAAAGTCAGGAGCTGAAAAAAATCTTAACAGTCATGCTTTGAAAATGTTGATTTTTCGAAAATTTGGTTAAGTTTGACCGCGTACTGTGGACAAACCATGCATTTCCCGAATTCGCCACCCCATATATTTTGTGCGTATATGTCTTGCAAATCATATGCAACAAACAAAATTCTTTTATCTCTATTCCAATAAAAATGGGCACTTTTTTTGTAGACCTACCCTCTTTTTCACTGTTTTTTGCGAAGTCGAACTTTCAACCTTCCGTAGTCAAAAAGTATTATATACGCAGATTTTTAAAACCTATCATATTTGATTAGGCTTTTGACAAGGAACACAATGCAAAAAACCACATCTGAATCGAACCTCAAATAACAGAGTTATTAGCATTTGTTAATTTTTTTCAAAGCGCCCCCTAGCGGCAAAAATAAGACAAAAATGAAAATTTTCTCAACGTTAGGATCAAGTTCAGATAAAACTGCATAAACAGTGAAATAATGATGAAGATTGAACAAAAAATAAAGTCAGGAGCAGCAAAAAAGAGGAAACATGTGGCTATTCAATTGTTTTATAAGAGGATCAAACTTTGGACTGTGGTCATTTGATCAAATGAAGTCCGATCTTCAAAACCTAAACACCAATGGAAAGATCTCTTCACAAACTAAAACTTTTGTTCATATACTTTCTATAAAATATTTTTAGATTTGGAGCTATTTTATGCCGATATAAATAATACTAATTGGTATATGACCTTGACCTTTGCATATTATGCTTGATTTTTTTTCTATGATTTTATTTGTTTTATAAAAATGCATAAACAGTGAAATAATGATGAAGATTGAACAAAAAATAAAGTCAGGAGCAGCAAAAAGAGGAAACATATGGATATACAATTGTTTGATAAGAGGATCAAACTTTGGACTGTGGTCATTTGATCAAATGAAGTCCGATCTTCAAAAACTAAACACCAATGGAAAGATCTCTTCACAGCCTAAAACTTTTGTTCATATACTTTCTATAAAATATTTTTAGATTTGGAGCTATTTTATGCCGATATAAATAATACTAATTGGTATATGACCTTGACCTTTGCATATTATGGGTAATTTTTTTTCTATGATTTTATTTTTTTTATAAAACTGCATTAACAGTGAAAAAATGATGAAGATTGAATAAAAAATAAAGTCAGGAGCTGCAAATAACCTTAAAAGTCATGCTTTTAAAATGTTGATTTTTCGAAAATATTGGTTATGTTTGACCGCGTACTGTGGACAAACCATGCATTTCCCAATTCGCCACCCCATATATTTTGTGCGTATATGTCTTGCGAATCATATGCAACAAACAAAATTCTCCTATCTCATTCCTGAAAGACGTGGATAACTTTTTCGCAGACCTACCCTCATTTCACAGTTTTTTCGAGATTCGAACATTCAACCTCCTGTAGCACGAAAGTTATATATACGCAACTTTTTGAAAACTATCATATTTTATTAAGTAACTGACAAGGAACGCAATGCAAAAAAACGCATTTCAATGGACTTCAAATAACAGCCCTTAGTCACTTTTACAAAACGCCCCCTAGCGGCAAAATTAAAACAAAAATGAAAATTTTCTCGACGTTAGGATCAAATACAGATCCTAGGACAAAACTGGTAAAAAAATCAGAACTGTGACTGTTTCCTATCTTGTTGATATGCCGTTCACAAAAAAGAGACGGAAAAATAATAATAAAAAAAAAAAAAAAAAAAAAAAAAAAATAAAACAGAAGAAGAACAATAGGTTTTCGCAAGCGATGCGAAAACCTAACTAGAATCGCTAATGCGATATCATCGGTTTTCGCAAAAGCAATTCCATTCAGTTCACGAGTCACATGTTTCGAAAAACATATTTCTTCGTTCAATGGCTTTTTGAATACTGTTGAAGACAGTGATCTTTCAAACATTTTTGTCGCAATGTTTAAGCAGACTTTTTACCAAGAAGAATACTTCTAAGTATTACCTGTCTGTAATGTAGTCGCAAACTTGAAAACTTTTTTTACAGACTTCGGGTACTGCAACATTATATGTGTGTGTTGCTTTATGAGGATGACATACGACAATTGTACTCGATAAACAACAATTGCAAACGACACACAACAGTATAAAATGACACGCGACAATGCGATATGCCACTTAACATAAAGAATATTTTAAAAAAGTTTCAAATTCCAAGGAAAATGCAAAAAATTAAAAATTTTTTTCAAGCCAAGCGCCCCCTAGCAGCAAAATGAGAAACAAAATTGAGTAAAATTTTACTATTAGGTACCTAGAAATGCAGCAAATGGTTCAATGAAGCATACAAGTCGCACTAGTCGAACATTCTATTCCTTATATATCACAATTTGAAGCATAAAAACTGATTTACAATTATTCCAAAAAAGGATCAAACTTTGGACTGCCGTAATATGACCAAATCAAGTCCGATCTTCAAAACCTAAACATCACTGGAAAGGGCTATTCAAGAACTAAAACTTTTGTTTATATACTTTCAATAAAATATTTTTTGTTTTGGAGCTATTCGGAGCCGAATAAAAACACAATTATCGTAATATGACCTTGACCTTTGAAATTTCATTTTAACTTTTTAACTGTGAGGCCCTTTAAAACATAACAATACATAACTTGTGAAAATATCATGAAGAATGAACTAAAAATAAAGTCAGGAGCGACAAAAAACATCTTTTCGAAATTTTAATTTTTCCTAAAATTTAGTGAAGTTTGACCGTTTCTAGAGGACAAACCATGCATTTATTAAATTCGCTACCCCATATATTTTGTGCGTATATGTCTTGCAAATAATTTGCAGCAAACAGAATTCTTCTATCTGATGTCTAACAAAAACGGATAGGTTTTTCGTACACATACCCTCATCTGCACAGTTTTTTGCGAGGTTCGAACTTTCAACCTTCCGTTGCTAGCTCAAAAAGTTTCAGCCACTCATACCTAGAAACTATCATATTTTATTAGGCTATCAACAAGAAACATAATGCAATAAACCGCATTTGGATCAGGCTTTAACTTTTTGAGTTATAAGTAGAAGAGTGCTTTCAAGCTAAGCGCCCCCTAGCGGCAAAATGAGAAACAAAATTGATTACAATTTTTCCATTAGGTACCTAGCAATGCAGCAAATAGTTCAATCAAGTACGCAAGTCGCACTAGTCGAACATTCTATTTCTTATATATCACAATTTGAAGCATAAAAACTGATTTACAATTATTCCAAAAAAGGATCAAACTTTGGACTGCCGTAATATGACCAAATCAAGTCCGATCTTCAAAAACTAAACATCACTGGAAAGAGCTCTTAAAGAACTAAAACTTTTGTTCATATACTTTCTATAAAATATTTTTAGATTTGGAGCTA
>CM037784.1:41716316-41766316 GCA_021229015.1 Solen grandis
ATAACTTAAGAAGTAGTACAGCAAGAGTTATGGGCCTTGTTAGTATGGTAGAAGTAATGATGATGAATATGTACTTGAAGTTTCAGTTGAATACCGTAGATAGTATTGAAGATATACAACTTTGTAAAAACTTTAACCTTGATTTTGGCTGTTTTGTAAGTATGAAAGGGGCATAACTCCAAAAATAGGGTAGCCAGGGTTGTGGGCCTTAGAAGTAAGGTAGAAGTGATGATGGTGAATAAGTATTTTAAGTTTGGGTGGAATACCTTTGATAGTATTTAAGTTATTGATGTTTGAAAAAAACTTTAACCTTGTGTTGCAACGCCGACGCCGACGCCGACGCCGACGCCTGAGTGACAGTATAAGCTCTCATTTTCTTCGAAAAGTCGAGCTAAAAAATGAGTTTGTGTTGTAAATTTGTTAATTCTTTAATCTATTTTTCTTTCTTCCTAAAAGAAATGTTTGACAGTCATTTTTATATGTAAATATATGAAACCAGTTGACTGTTACTCTAAATTGGTAGAGGTCCACTATGCTATGTTATATGACAAACTCTAGGCCTTGTGGTTTCAGACTGTGACAAGGGGCCTTCTTTTTTTGTAGGATCAACAGTTTACCTTATAAGATCATATTATCAATTATGGCAAAGGGCCAAGAGATAACCGTTCTTAATGAGTATAATTACATGAGAAAATTTTAATTTTTGGGGGGTTGTATTTTTTTTTGGGGGGAGGGGATAAATTTCTTTTAACAAAGTTCTGCATGGATCAAGTTTATTTTAGCAACCTGCTTGAAGGGCCAATCAAAGATCATTCAAGCTGATTTTCACCAATTTCTCCTCTTTTTTTGCAGGAAAAGACAACATACACAGGATGATCAGAATAGCAAGTTGCCACCTCAAAGACAAGTATATTGGTGGGAACTCAGCAGATGTTCATTCCAATCCAAAGTCAGTGTTATCACTCTCAATTTCCCTTCCAAAGCCAGGTGCTATCAATGTTGACATTCCCTTCCAAAGTCAGTTGCCATTGGTGTGGATATTCCCTTCCAAAGTCAGTGCCATCAGAGTCAATAGTCCATTCCAAAGTCAGTGTCACTGGTGTGAATATTCCCTTCCAAAGCCAGTGATATTCCCTTCCAAGTCAGGTGCCATCGGTGATGATATTCCCTTCCAAAGTAAAGTGCCATCGATGTTGATATTCCCTCCCTTCCAATGCTAGGTGCCATCTGTGTTGATATTCCCTTCAAAGCTAGTTGCCAATGGTGTGGATATTCCATTCCAAAGCCAAGTGCCATCTGTGTTGATATTCCCTTCTTAAGCCAGTTGTCATCCATAAGGATAATCCTTTCAAAGCCAGGTGGGAGGGGATAAATTTCTTTTGGTTGCCATGGCAAACAAAGTTCTGCATGGATCAAGTTTATTTTAGCAACCTGCTTGAAGGGCCAATCAAAGATCATTCAAGCTGATTTTCACCAATTTCTCCTCTTTTTTTGCAGGAAAAGACAACATACACAGGATGATCAGAATAGCAAGTTGCCACCTCAAGGACAAGTATATTGTTGGGAACTCAGCAGATGTTCATTCCAATCCAAAGTCAGTGCCATCACTTTCAATATTCCCTTCCAAAGCCAGGTGCTGTTGATGTTGATATTCCCTTCCAAAGCCAGTTGCCATCAGTGTGAATATTCCCTTCCAAAGTCAGTGCCTTCCAAAGTCAGGTGCCATCAGGTCAATAGTCCATTCCAAAGTCAGTGTCACTGGTGTGAATATTCCCTTCCAAAGCCAGTTGCCATCGGTGTTGATATTCCCTTCTAAAGTCAGGTGCCATCGGTAATGATATTCCCTTCCAAGTCAGGTGCCATCGGTGTTGATATTCCCTTCCAAAGTAAGGTGCCATCAGTGTTGATATTCCCTTCCAAGGCTAAGTGACATCTGTGTTGATATTCCCTTCAAAGCTAGTTGCCAATGGTGTGGATATTCATTCCAAAGCCAAGTGCCATCTGTGTTGATATTCCCTTCTTAAGCCTTCCAAGGTGTCATCAGTGTCAATATTCCCTTCCAAGGCTAGGTGTCATCAGTGTCAATATTCCCTTCCAAGGCTAGGTGTCATCAGTGTCAATATTCCCTTCCAAGGCTAGGTGTCCTCAGTGTCACTATTCCCATCCAAGGCTAGGTGTCATCAGTGTCAATATTCCCTTCCAAGGCTAGGTGTCATCAGTGTCAATATTCCCTTCCAAGGCTAGGTGTCATCAGTGTCAATATTCCCATCCAAGGCTAGGTGTCATCAGTGTCAATATTCCCATCCAAGGCTAGGTGTCATCAGTGTCAATATTCCCTTCCAAGGCTAGGTGTCATCAGTGTCAATATTCCCTTCCAAGGCTAGGTGTCATCAGTGTCAATATTCCCTCCAAGGCTAGGTGTCATCAGTGTCAATATTCCCATCCAAGGCTAGGTGTCATCAGTGTCAATATTCCCATCCAAGGCTAGGTGCCATTAGTGTGGATATTCCCGTCCAAAGTCAGTGCCATCGGTGAGGATATTCCCTTCCAAAGCCAGGTGTCATCCATAAGAATATTCCATTCAAAAGCCAGGTGCCATTGCTGTGAATATTACCTTTCAAAGCCAGGTCCATCTATTTAGATTATGAAGAAATTTATAACCTAATACATACTTTGAAAGGCAGTCATCTCAACATGCTTATACTTACATGTCATTGAGAGGAGGGCGGGCATGGGCTCCCTGTGGGACAAATGGTAGACAGCAGTGCAGACATCCATTCTAAAATAAACACTGACAATATGTTTCACTGGAATACACGGTATATTGACAACATAGGTCAGGTTCAGTAACTGAGAAACAATTATCATGTTCTTCATCATGATTCTTCCATCTTAAACTTCAGATTATGGACATTTATTTACAGGGTTGCCACAGAGCTGAAGAAATAAAATTCACTGACTATTCCCTGACTTTTCCCTGACTCAGCCCTACTTTTCACTGACCAATACAACCACAATTTTTCGGCCTCCTCCTCCCCTTCAGCCGTCCAATCCTCCCATCTACATTTTTATTGTTTTAGAATAATAACCTTAACAAATTTCAAATAAATCAGAATTCCTTTTCATGGTTATATTGGTCAGTGATAATAGTACAGATACTATTAAATGATTTTCTTACAAGGTAGTAATACTTCAGTCAATCTTACACATTAAGCAACATTTACATATATATAAAATAACTCTGATAAACAGTGTGCACAATAAAATCTCAGTGAGTTGACTTAACCTATCAGTCTAACATCCCAAACCTTTTAGGGTTTCATGCTTAGGAATGTTTTTATATTATCAAATAATCAATGTTTGAAAGTAATACTTATAAATACTGTTTGAAGACTGCCATAGCCACTGAAAAATTCAAAACATCAACTCAGACTTTCATTTTTCCCTGACTTTTCCCTGACTTTTCTAAAATGTATTTTTTCACTGACCATTTTTCAAAATTCCCTGACAATTCACTGACCTTGAAAAAAATCATTTTTCCCTGACTTTTCAAGGTATGTGGCAACCCTGATTTAACTTGCATTGAGTACAAAATATCATATGCAATATAAATACAATGCATTACCTTTAAAATATGTTGAGCAACACAAATCTATAAAAGGAATGCTTGAGAAGTACAAAATAATGTAGTATGACTAAATTGGTGTTCCTTGGATCACTTTTGCCCCCTGTATTCCAGTATTTCTAAGATCCAAGTAAATCCTTCATCCTGATATGACTTTTTTGTGTCACAGGCTGTTAGGTAGAGGTGACACAAAGGAATTACTTTTCTGTCATCTGTCCGTCCATTTGTCTATCGGCATATTTGTTAGGAGCATAACACAAAAACTATAAGAGGTATCAACATGAAACTTCATAGGTAAATAGATCTCAATGAGGAGGAATGCAGTGCACAAGAATGGTAAGTGACAAAGCACAGTTTGGGGAGCATCCACTGGTTCTATTGGCACTTGTTTTAGTTATTACCTGTCTGTCTGTCTGTCTGTCTGTCTGTCTGTCACACTTTTTCCATCATGCTTCAGCAGGTGACACCTGTGTTCCAAGGAACACCCATGTTTTTCAGTATGACCCCCTCCCATATCAGTATTCAGTACATTTAAAGCAACCAGATTATTTAAGTTTGAAGAATATATCTTAATATTTTTGATATGAAAGTAAATTAATTGAATTACACATTTTCACCCTTAATTATTCTTTGTCATTTTGGAAATTACTTACAGTAACTGTGAAATGTTAAATACAATATACAGTAACTGGCACAGTTTAGTGTATTGATGACATCATAGCTACGGGAGAGAAGTCAGTCAATCATTTATCACCTGGGTCATTTTTGCCACTTTTAAAAGCTGATTTTATACAAACTACAAATAATTTTGATATAAAGGTCCTGCTTATATCAAAATCATGAGTTAATCACATTAATAAACATTTTACATATCTTTATTTCCAAATCCCTCTTATTTCCCATTAAAATCCTGTATCTACTTTGGGTTTTCACAGAGACCATGTTTCTAAATGAGTAAAATCCCCAACATATCTACTGATTAGAATTAAGTTTTTTTTCCTTGTAATCATAACGTAATTTCCTGTTTAGGGTCAATCAGGGGGGTAATAAAAGGGTTACCCGGATTTAATTTGGTCCAAGTGTGTGTGTCAGAAAAGTACCTAACTGAAGGTACCTAATCGATGTGTATGACTGGCTCTTACCGGTATCCCTTAATTATTATTGAGATTTATGACCCTGGGTGTGACATATTGTCAACTCTCAAGACAATAGCCAATCGCTTAAAGATGTGAACTGATGCTTACAGATGGTCAGATACTTACATGCTTAAGAATATAATAAAATAATGCTCTGTCCTGTTCTTATCCACAATGGCATTTACAGGGATTTAATTACAGTGCAGCTTAGGTAGTGAAATATTGTCAATTAGTTAATAATGACACAGATTAAAAAACCTAGTAGGTGATTTTACGGTATAACAATTTCTATGATATGAACTGGTAATGAAAACGCAGACATGCGTGCACACAAACTGGTATTCCATCAGATTAATAATCCAAATATGTAATTGCTATTTCGAAGTTTACAGGTCAGTCCTAAGGACAAGGTTCTACTCTATTACATGGATACTGACCAAAATTGAACATAAACCAAAATTGATATAAATTGATTCAGTTTAGTCCTTCAAAGTTATATTGAAGAGAAGTGAAAATTCTACAGACTGACACAAGCAAGGACAGACATACAGGGTTAACTCTTCACTATTCTTAGAAAGGTCAGGCAATAAAAAATTGAGAATGAACCTTCCCACTGCTTGCTTGCCCACTGGTGTCAGTTTGGCAGTTTATAGCCCCTTATTAAAAGTATTACCAAAACATGCCATGCAAATAGCCCCCAGAGTTGTTAACTGCATGAACCAGAAATCAGTGCTGATAGATGTTGTTAACTTGGATACAGGGATAGGGGGGGATATGGCAGTCAACCATTGTCTGATTAGTTAGGTTTTGAAGCATTTAGTTGCCACTTTGGTCCTAGAATTTTAGTGGAAATACCCAATACAGAGTTGGTCTTAATATCTGTGTTGAGAATTATTTATAAAATCATGATCGATCACTTTTTTGCAAGAGATCGATGACTGACTATTCATGAATCATGAATTGCAGTTTTGTTTTGCCACAAACATTAAGTAGGTAGATTTACTGAACACGATTACCATTGTATTTGTATGACCATCAACACTTTCTACAATTCTTGGCATATCAATTTTTAAGGATTTCATGTTTTCAAATTTCTTGAAACCAAAATGTTTCCACCTTTTGGAGCATAATGCTCTGGGATGGTCATATAGTATCACACTATCAGTTCATTATTGTCTGCCATTTTAATGGGGATATTTGACTGTCACAAATGGCATACGACAGCTTTCACTGATCACGTGGGAAAGGGTTAAAGATATTATTCTTGTCCAACCAGAATTGAAAAGAGTGCATTTGCCATAAGCCAACCCAAAATGAAGTGCACCGGCTGGAAAATGGAGTACCCAATATTAAACCTCCACAGCAGTTACCTCCCTTTTATACTTGTCTTTTTTTTTTTTTTTTTTCTTTTTTTTCTTTTTTTTTTAGCAGGACATGTAGACTTAAAAGCTTCTATGTTTTAATGTATGTAGGAACAACAAGAGGGCCAAGATGGCCCTTAATCGCTCACCTGAGAAAGATGATTGCTTTTGAAATAAAGATGCTAGAGTGTAAACAAAGTGAAATCTGGCATTTTTTATAATAAAAGGGACAGAACTCCTGACCTAGTAGGGCAATCTAAGCCATAATAAAACTGGATCGAAAGATTATGGTCATAAACATTGTCTTAAAGTTTAAAAATGATTGTTTAAAAAATGAAGATGGTAGAGAGTAAATAAAGTGAAATCTTGCATTTTTGTATTAAAAGGGACATAACTCCTGACCTAATTGGCCCATCTCAGCCACAATTAAACACAATTAAGACATTATCGTCATTAACAATGTCATAAAGATTGAAGATGATTGCTCAAAAGATTAATTTGCTAGAGTGTAAACAAAATTAAATCTGGCATTTTTTATATGAAAAGGGGCTTAACTCCTGACCTAATCGACCGATCTCAGCCATAATCGAACTCAATTAAGACATTATCGTCATAACAATGTCATAAAGTTTGAAGATGATTGCTCAAAAGATTAAGTTGCTAGAGTGTAAACAAAGTGAAATCTGGCATTTTTCAATATTAAAAGGGGCATAACTCCTGATCTTATTAACCGAAAAAACTCCTGACCTTATTGACCAATCTCAGCCATAATCAAACTCAATTAAGACATTATCGTCATAAACAATGTCATAAAGTTTGAAGATGATTGCTCAAAAGATTAAGTAAGTGTAAACAAAGTGAAATCTGGCATTTTTTTATATGAAAAGGGGCTTAACTCCTGATTTAATAGACTGATCTCAGTAATAATCGAACTCAATTGAGTCATTATGGTCATAAACATTGTCTTAAAGTTTGAAGATGATTGCTAAAATAATGAAGATGCTAGAGTGTAAACAAAGTGAAATCTGGCATTTTTTTATATTAAAAGGGGCCTAACTCCTGACCTAGTAGACCGATCTCAGCCATAATTCTCAATCGACACATTATGGTCATTAACATTGTCTTAAAGTTTGAAGATGATTGCTTACGAAATGAAGGTGATAGAGTGTAAACACTAAATTGTTGACAATGCACGACAGTTGATGGACACTCACAGGATCACAATAGCTCACCCTGAGCTTTGCTCAGGTGAGCTAAAAATTTGTCAAACCATGATCAATTATGATAAACAGTGATCAATTACTCAATTTCACAGGTATATACAACCGACGTCGAATATATCGATTAATCACCACTACTTAATATGGACAAGGTTGGCGACCACTGAAATATATAGGAAAACCTTTTTGACTGTAAAATACTGTTGCCAATATTACTGAGTTGGTAGTAATGTGAGGTTTAATATATACAAATAAAAAGAAAATTCTAGATGAGATGATGAGACGGCTTACCTGTTCCACAATGACCACAGGCCACAACTTTCCCTTGCTGGTACCTATCTCATATACTGGTTTCTGGTCAATCCTGCGACAGCTATCTCTGGCGGGCAGGAACTGTGTATATATACAGTAAGCAATCCTTTTTTAATGATGAAAAGACATTTTGTAAAACCAATATTTTATCAAGGTGTCAACAAACATATGCACTAACTGAAAGGTACATGTATTTTCAAAGAAAGACATGAAAAACCCCAGACAAAGGAGGAGAAAATAAGGAGCAAGAAATTAATTATCTTCATTTATAATGGTTAAGTCTAAGCAATACCTGACTGAGTATGGTCACAAATGCCATAAGAATATCATCATGAACTTATGGTTGTGACTTCATGTTCCACTCACCAGGAGGTAATTTGTTATCAATTCTCATTAAATGTGAAAAAAATAATCATAGTTTTTATTAGAATATAAAATATGTGGCAAGAATGGCTAGGTTGTCATGAACATTGCTAATTCAAAGGAAAATGAGTTCAATGCAAGCAAGTATCAGTAGAATAAACAAGAGCTGTCAGAGGACAGCACGCTCAACTGTTCAAAATGCTTCTTAGCAAATCAAATGAAATCTATTTCAATTCTTGCCCTTCTCATACCCTGTATATAATAACACTCAAAAATGATATACCTTGAAAGTCTGATACCCTTGAATATGTTTATGAAGTGTTAACTCAATCCCATGCCTAGTTACTGAAACATAAGCATAACATTGTGCATGCAAAACTTTAATCAAAAGAAATATCCAAGTTAGAAAGAGGCCATAATTTGTATTAAATTCAGTCCAAGAGTTCTCCTCCTTGGTTTTCTGATAACCCTGAATACACTCATAAACTTTCAAGTCAATAGCATCAACAATTTCTGAGATACAACCTGCATAACAGGTTGAATGCTAAACATTAACCAAATTTTCTATTGCATGGAAAACTTGAATTTATCAAGAGGGCCAAGATGGCCCTATAATCACTCACCTGAGAAACAATGCCTTCATTACCTGCACTGCTGAAGAAATGAAGATGCTAGAGTGTAAACAAAGTGAAATTTGGCTTCTTTTTTTTACATTAAAAAGGGCATAAATCCTGACTTAATAGGCTGAAATCAGCTATAATCAAACTTGATTGAGAGATTAGAGGTCATAACCAATATAAACCAAAATGGAACTTGATCAAGAAATTATGGTCATAAACATTAAAAATTGGAAATGAAGACACTAGAGTGTAAACAAAGTGAAACATGGCATTTTTTTATATTTAAAGGGGCATAACTCCTGACCTTATTGGCCGATATCAAGCATAATCGAACTTGTCCAGGAGATTATGATCATAAACATTGTCATAAAGTTTTAAGATAATTGGTTTACAAATGAAGATGCTAGAGTGTAAACAAAGTAAAATCTGGCATTTTTCATCTTAAAAGTGGCATAACTCCTGACCTATTTGGCTGATACCAGTCATAATTAAACTTGACTGAGAGATTATGGTCACAAACATTGCCATAAAGTTAGAAGATGATTGCTTCAGAAATGAAGATGCTAGAGTGTAAACAAACTAATTGTGGACGACAGAGGACGGACATCCAACGATCCTAATAGTTCATACTGAGCACATGTGCTCAGGTGAGCTAAAATTTTAAGTGAAAAAGTGGCCATAATCTACATTTTATTCAGTCAAAAACTATCTGTCTCTATGATACCAATGAACATTTTTAAGAAGTTTCAAATCAATCCTATGCCTGGATACTGAGATATAAACATGAAAGTACCTTGCATGAAAGTTAAAAAGGGGCCGTAATTTGTATTAAATTCAGTCAAGAGTTTTCTACCTTTGTTGTCTGATGCCCTTAAACATAATCATTAACTTTCAATTCAATAACATGAATGGTTATTGAGATTTAAGCTGGATATAAGCTTGCATGTAAAATTTTTAACAGAATTTTTATTGCATGCAAAACTTTAATTAAAATTAATAGTTAAAAAGGGGCCAAAATTTGTATAAAATTAAGTCAAGAATTATCTTCCTTGGTTAATGGATGCCACAGATATACGAGGGGTGTCCCAGAACTTTTGCTGTAACTTTTTTTATTTTTCGGTAGATTTGCCTGGTTTTTATACAAAATGCAGTTAAAACATAATAAAATCAAATTTTGTCAAAATAATTTTGATACTGCATCATATGTCGTCAAGACACATTTCTATAGAAACCAATGAACTAGATAACTGCGCACAGGAATTTTTTGCGAGGGCTCCATTAAGATATGAAATTATTTAGTTTCTCTCATCATATAAACGCACAATTTTATCAGCCGTTAGTGGGATGTTATAACGTTATATTCTGTAAGTTGTTTTGTAACATTTTTTGTGAGCGGAGATATGGAAAAAAAACAAAACGGGGACTACTGATGGAAATCAAACATGACGTCAACCGGCGACATAAAATTAAGGGCAGAAATACAGTTTTGTGTGACGCTGGATAAATCTCCCACAAAGACGCATAAGATGATTAAGGAATCCGGTCAAACTGCAGTCGAACTTTAGTGTTTAAGTGGCACAAGTAATTAAAAGTTGAAAGAGGATGATAAACGTTGAAGTAGTAGTATATACAATGGTGGTTCTGGAACACTTTGATATAAAAGATCTTTTTAAGGCTTACTATAGCGTATTTTTGCCAGAGCTACGGCAAATGTTGGCTGCCAGGGCCCGCCCCACCCCCTCCCGCCGGGCCCACAAAATTTGGATGGGGAATTTCGACTACCAAAATTCTCCACCCTATTTTTACCCCCACCTCCTACTTATTTCTTAGTTGGGGCCCATCTCTTCTTTGTCTGATGTGATCTCTTTTTTGTTCGATACCACTTCCAAGCCCAGCCGAATACGGTGAACCCTCTTATCGCCTATTCCGTATTTAGTTTTTGCTGCATGTACCCTGATCTCGCCAGAAGCAATGTGCCGAATGGCTTCCGCAGAAAGTTGTGTTTTTTTTAGGCATTTTGGTGTGCCCTATCTGGCGTATGTCTCTAATTGGCGTCCCCGTATTTTTTGCCGGAGCTACCGAAATTTCAGCTACCCGCCCCACCCCGAGCCCACAAAATATGGCCTCGTAAGCAGAGTAATCGAGAGTGGAAAATTTTTTAGCGCTGCACCAATTGGTGCTACCTTTTTTGCGGATAGGTACCACAACCACAGGCGAGTCGGCAGGCACCACAACCAAGCAAACACCAGACGCCACAACCAGGCGGGCAGGGCTGCAGGCAGAGAGGCTCGCTGCAGGGCAGCGGCTGGCAGTGCAGAGATGGCCGGAAACCCAGGAAGAACCCCAGAAACCGCCCGCATTTGCCAAGTATTTCCAAGCATTTGCCAAGCATTTGCCAAGCATTTGCCAAGCATTTGCCAAGCATTTGCCAAGCATTGGCAAGCATTTGCCCAGCTTTCTGGGTTTCTGGGGTTCTTCCTGGGTTTCCGGCCATCTCTGCACTGCCAGCCGCTGCCCTACAGCGAGCCACTCTGCCTGCAGCCCTGCCCGCCTGGTTGTGGCCTCTTGTGTTTGCTTGGTTATGGTGCCTGCTGACTCGCCTGTGGTTGTGGTGCCTGTCCGCAAAAAAGGTAGCACCACTTGGTGCAGCGCTAAAAAATTTTCCGCTCTTGATTAAACCCACATTGTATGCACAACTCGATGGCGTTCTTGACGCCCACTCCACAGACCTTGCAGGGCCGCGTGCCGCCACCTTTGCGAAACCTCATAAGGTGTATTTTACAGAAGTCTTTAATACAGGATCTGTCACAGCAGTCTGTGGTGCCGAGTAAGAGCCAGTGGCATGTGTCTGTACCCTTCATCTTGATAAGTTAGGTATACTATTTATCTAATTGCGTGTAACTTATAGCATATAAAATGTCCAGAAAAAAGAGTAGACATAAGTTTTTTTCCAAAAACAATCTGGTTTTACATGACATATGCTTGGGGGTTAAATCATTGGTTGAGGGGCCCGCCGGAGGGGGGGGGGGGCCCTGGCAGCCAACATTTGCGGTAGCTCTGGCAAAAATACGCTATAGTAAGCCTTAAAAAGATCTTTCATATCAAAGTGTTCCAGAACCACCATTGTGTATACTACTGAAGTAGATCTGCAAGTGTTAGGTCAGCCGTGGTAAGAAAAGTTAAAGACTTGATAAACGAAGACAGACACTTCACAATACAGATTTTATCGTCCGAGCTAGGAATATTGAAGAACACAGTGCACAGGATATTGAAAAAGGATTTACATGTGGGTAAAGTTTGTGCAAGGTGGATGCTAATCAAGCTACTGTCCGGTGATCAAAAGGCTAAGCGTGTGATAAGTTCTGAAGAGTTTCTAGAGTGTTATGAGACTGAAGGAGATGCATTTCTTTATTACATCATCACGCAGGATGTCAATCCAGAAGACATCAATCTGTACCAAGTTAATGCACCCCCCACACAACATTTACATGTAAGATCACTTGAAATCGATGTCCTTGGCTTCCAAAGATTGACACATCTGCCATACAGTATGGACTTGGCTGCAGTGGACTTTCGGGTTTTTCCAGAAGTTAAGTCCCAGCTACAAGGAATACACTTTAACAGTGCAAATGAACTTATACCAAGAGATCAAGAGAATTGTGTCATCATTTCACAGTCAATGGGACACATATGACAAATTGGTAGCACATCATAGGAAGTGCATAAGAACAGGGGGGACTTTATTGAAAAGATCTGATGACCGATTTGACGTGAGTTCAATTTTGACGTCGTCAGACAGTACAGCATGTGCCTATAATGCTCAGGAAACCTCAAAATTGACAGTAAATTGATAATTGCGTCTCTGACGTAAAAATCATTTGAGTTACAAATAAAGTCCACGAACTTCTGGGACAGCCCTCGTATTTATAAACTTTCAAGTCAATACCATGAATGGTTATTGAGATGTAAGGTTGATAGTAACTTGCATGCAAAACTTTAACCAAAAGCTGCAACACCAACACCGATGCAAGGGTGGCTGCAATAGCTCTCATATCCTTTGAATAGTCAAGCTAAACAAGAGGGCCATGATGGCCCTGAATCACTCACCTGGTAAATATTGCCTTCATTGCCTTATACATAACAGTCATACTGAATACAAAATCCATGAAGAAGTACAGCAAAATAATTGTTATTCCACACAAAAACTGTATCTGCGGTCCAAATTTTGATGGTCATGGCTATAAAATCAAGTGACCCCTAGGGCGGGACTAATTTATACCCAAGAGCCATGATTTGAAAACTTGGTTCAGGTCCACAAGGCCATGTTAATCAATATCTAAACACATGATCTTATGGTTTCTGACAAGAAGGCTTTATATACTCTCCTATATAAGTCTATGTAAAATCAAGTGACCCCTGGAGCGGGCCAATTTTGACCCCAGTGCCATGATTTTAGCAATCTGGTACATGTCTATAAGGCCATGCAAATATCTAGGCTTTGTGGTTTCTGACAAGACGATTTTTCTAGTTTTTTTCTGATATAAGCCTATATGTAAAATCAAGTGAACAAATTAAGTTGGTAGATGTCCCAAATATCTAAACTTCAGGGCTGTTTCTGACAAGATTTTTTTTCTAGATTTTCCTATATAAGCCTATGTAAAGTCAAGTGACCCTTGGGGCAGGCCAATTTTGACCCCAGGGCCATGATTTGAACAAACTGGATACATGTCTATAAGGCAATATTACACACCAAATATCTAAACTCCAGGCTTTGTGGTTTCTGACAAGAAGATTTTTCTAGATTTTTTTATATGAGCCTTTGTAAAATAAAGTGACCCCTGTGGCGGGGCCAATTTTGACCCCAGGGCCATGATTTGAACAAACTTGGTAGAGGTCCACTAGACAATGCTACACACCAAATATCTAAGCTCTAGGCCCTGTAGTTTTACAGAAGAAGATTTTCATATATTGCTTTTTTAAAATCTATTTTTAGCTCCTGTAACCTACCTTTTTCAACCAATCAGTACAATTTGTACAATTTTGATAGAGGGCATCATAAGGAACATTCCTGTGAAATTTGGTAAAAACCCATTCAGTGGTTTAGGAGGAGATATTGTTAAAAGGAAATTGTTGACGCCGGACACGCACAAGCACAGACGGACGGACGCACAGTCGACAGACAACAAACTAAAGGTGATCACAATAGCTCACCACGAGCACGTTGTGCTCAGCTGAGCTAAAAATAGTACCTTTGATAGACCATTCTTAGCCTGACCAAGTTCAAACAAAAGTGCCTTCACAAACTCTGGATTAGACGGGATGGGTACATATTCATCTCCCTCTAACTGCTGACATTTCTTGATATATGTTTGATACAGCCTAGAATAGAAAAAAAAATATGAGTTTTATTAATATGACAAGAAGTTAATAACAAGAGCTGTCCAAAGACAGAATGCTCCACTTTTCTGAGTGCTGGATAGTATAATGTTAGCTGTTACTATTTTAAAGCCAGTTTTTTTTTTATTAATAGATTTACGGATTATTTTTCTAAAAGTTTAGGGTAGGAGGACGAAAAAAAAAAAAATTAAGATGTAGACCAAAAAGTACCCTTTTAATATGTTACTTTAGTACATGTATAGTCCTTTATACCTCGATGAAACAAATAAAAATAACATCTTAAATTTAACATCATGTAGTTGCGGCACGCCAAACAGTCCTTAGAATGTCAAGTACAAACCACTAAATTTTATTGGGGTTATTAATGCTGTGATTCAACTCGTTTCAATGTGACAGGATATCAACATTGTTAACTTTATGATTATCAGTTAAAACTAAAACATATCGTGACTTTGATGTATTAGACGTGACGTTAATAAATTAAGATCATTTAAAATTCTTTTTACAAGCAATAAACAATTTAAAAATTTGTTTTTCGTAAAACACTTGTGGATTTGAACCACCAAGATGATCAAATTATGTGCACCGATACAGTAGAGCAAGCCATCCTCAGCTCTACTGCATACTCCACCTCTGTAGCATATGAATAGATAAAGATTAAAAAAACAAAAACAAGACTAGCGAGCACGTGGACATGTTGTTTCATCTATGTCATATAATTGCTTTTTGATTATATGGGATATAAACATTCGACATACATGTATTTAACTCAATATCATTCAATATAGTAAACACTTGAATAAAAATACAGCTCCCAATATATGTGGAATATGAGGCGGTTGAAGAAAAAAAAATTGGGGGGGGGGGGATAACTTGTAGGCTGGTCCATAAATCTAAAAATACAAAAACTCTGACCTTACTAAGACAAGAACTTGGAAAACATTAACCTAAAATATTGCAAATAAAAAAGCTGAAAACGGGCATCACTGTGGACAAAAATGAATTTAAGAGTTAAAAGCCCTTTTGAAATCTTTTCCAACTTTGAAAGTGATGAAGTATTCCAGCCTTGATGTGAATATGTTTGACAGTTTTTGAGATGTTGACCTTAACCAATACAGATTCTAAGTTGAAAATTTAGAGTTACCTACCCTTTTGAAAAAAGTTCCTCTTCTGATCTGATAATGAACAAGCTTTCAAGTTTGAAGTGGGTATATTTGACAGTTTTTTAGAAATTGACATTAACAAAAAATTTAACTATAACCCAGAAAATTTAAAGTCAGAAAATAGGCATAACTTTAGGTTACCTGCCTTTTTGAAATGGGTAACATCCCGTTAATTATAGTTAACAAGAATTCGCAATCCAAGTTTGAAGTGATTTATGTTTGATGGTTATGGAGAAATGGATCTGAACAAATACCTTAACACAAAGACAAACACCATTTAAAACCAGTATAATTATAGATTACTGTGATGTGTTTAAAATGCCACTGACATTTGTTCTTATATCGCCGAATTTGGGTTACACCTAGTCCTATAAATAAGCCTTCGCATATCATAATTCCCCTTCAACATTTAACAGACTGATTTTTAACATTTTACTTTCAATAAATATGCGAAGTCTTATGGCTTCCCATAGAGGTCCATGTAGCAAAACATTAAATTAAGTATACGTGCCTGTTGACAAAATAACTCTCATATATAGAAAACAAACACAAAAACATATTAATTGATCACATTAAAGTTTGAAATATTACCATTATAATGTCAAAAAATCCTTTTGTAATTGACACATCAATTGATGTAGTCATTTGTCCACCATCTTGCTGTGTAAGTCAGTGTATTGTACAATATTTAGATGAAATAAATAAAGTCAAATTAACGATGTTGAGTGGGACAATTCTCATTCACTGATATATTATCATCTGTCATATCGCTCAGTACACGATATAAATGTTTCCAACATTGGAATTGTTTATTTTGGACTTTAAACACGATATAGTTTACAAGACAAACTTCATCTACCCAAAATTCGTGTTCCCTGAGTTTAACCCTGACTGTACACATTTTTTTCAGAACACTCGGTGTTGTTTGTACGTAATGGAGGATATAAACGCAGAAAAGGAAAGTGAAGTTTTTGATAAGGTATTTCACCCTCTTAATGTCTATGTATGACAATTTCCTTAACTAACAGGGTAAATTATTATGTCTGCTATAAGTTTATTGTGTTTTCATAGTGAATTGCCAATTTTTATGCCTATGAGAAATGGAAATGTAGCGCGTTAGAATTCACGTGGAGTTTGCTACATCAATGTAAATGGCGAGCCATAAGACACAGCGTATCAAGGAAATGTCAAAATAGTAAAATCGATACGCTATGGCTTATTTATAGGACTAGGTTACACCGGGATATGAAATGGGCCCAGCTTCAAAAAGAAAAGGACGAGAAGTGTAGTGATGTGGTCAAGCTTAACTGCTAGCTTTTGGTTCCTTGCTTGTCCCATATTGTTAAGTAACGTCTTGTAAGGTCAACCATTACATGTTGACAACCGGTCTATAATTTTGTGTTCTTTATTTAAAGTTTTTGTTAAAGAAATACACTGGATGATCAAACTTTCTAATATATAGAAAGTATTGTCAAATATTTTGATGAAGTCATGACATAGCTTATGAATATTGAATACGTTCATGTAAAACATGATAACATTTTAGAGAGAATAATCTATATCAGGAAATACCTAGAATACTGTGCCTTCGTTTCGTTTCCTTCATTGCTTATTAGAGGAATAACCCAAACACCTTTCAGACTCATCTTCCGAGTTCTTGAAGAAGGGACGTGACTCTTTCTACGCTTAAACAACATTAAGGTCCGAGATGTGAGATTGTTAATGGGACTTATTAATCTCCGGTCTATGATGACTGAACACGGATACAGCATTAAGACATACATGTCTCACAAATTACCGCACACCATCCTACACATATTTTGTATGTTATCGAAACTCATTCTCTTATTTTTTTCTTCATAAAACTATAGTGATGGATACTTTTATTTGTATCACACGTTTATTTAAAGTGTCTCCCTGGCAAGGACAACGTTTTTGCGGGTCCGTTACAGTATTTCACCATAGACACATAAACACAGGTTGATAAGTCTTGATATCATAGAACACTTTTCAACAGTCTTATATTACATATTCTTAATGTGTGGGAGCCAGAAGCGTGTGTTAGGGCCACACCACCCAAAGACCTTATAACTTGTTAAACCCTAACAAAACGTCTTGGGCCTGTCCAATATTTTAGAGTTCATAAAGTTGTAAAGTATATAGTATATTTAGTTTATATTTTTATCAATGTAAGTCAGCAATTAATCCCAACAATACGAAAACAAGTACACTACTCCGGCTAGATTTTGGTATTAAAAGCATAGAAAAGTTGTGATTTTTTCTGGCATGTGTGCGACCCATGGACAGTGATGGGAAAATGTCGAAAAATTCGGGAAATGCGTTATTGCAAAACGAAATAATTGTCATTCATAACATCCTGTCATTTTCTATATGCTACTGCTGTTAATGTTAATTGTTAAGACAAAACATTTTCCTAATTGAATTTCGTATTTCAACTTACGTTCATATTTTCAGTTAACTTACCACCTCTTGTGGGCCTAATGACTATTTCTGTATCGTATTTGATGCTTCGCATTGCTCTTCTTGTACAGGCCCAGATCCATTATATTTCCGCGAGGGAGGGTTTGGAGTTGGAATCTGAATGTGATGTTTGTGCTATGGGGAATCTGGGGGCATGCTCCCCTGGGAAAAATCACGGTTTTTAGTATGATGGAAATATACTGGAAGATTTTTTTTTTAAATCCGATACATGTATGTATTTTTTTTAACTTGAGGGCCATTGATCTAATGGAATTACGGACGTTTCGTCTACCTGCCATTTCGTCTACAAAGTAACATATAGAGTAGACGAAAGACGTTTCGTCTACTAAGTAATATAGTATAGACGAAAGACGTTTCGTCTACTAATAATTTAGTATATGATGAAATATTACATTGATGCTTATTTTATTTATTTATTATGTTATAGATCTAATATTAAAGATATTTGATAATCAGAATTGGAAAAATTTTTTTTTTATATTCGAAAGTATACATATGTTATGCAAATAATATGCCTATGTAATTTAAAAAAAAGTAGGTTTAATTTTATAAAATTTATTTATTCGTGAAATTGATTTAATTGAAGCGATAATCGTCAAATACTTATACTTTTGGACATGTTTTAACAGGTAATTGTAGGCATGTTTTACATTTGTCAGCTATTCAGTAGTTGATTAATCTTGTCCACACTTCACACATTTGCAATCTCCTTCAGCCAAGAGGTGTGAAATAATGATATTACAAGGTAACAACGCTCTTGTAAGGCACACTTTTCATTAACTTGAACACGTGCACTTTAATGTATTTAATATTCTACATTCTACAATAAAAAAAATCTACTGTTTTTATTTTAATCACTCGCATCACAATTAAGTCCATTGCGCTTATTTGGTAAGAATTTTTTTTATTACCTTAGTAATAAGATCTACTAACTGTACAAAATTAGACAATTAAATTATTTAAATTAATCGAATAATTAAAATAATTGAATGACTGCCGAAATAAAACACAATCAAACATAATTAACGTTTCATACAAATTACATACTTGATTGTTCATTGCGCTTATTTCGGCCTTGGCCTACTCCATTAATCACATAAATTACGTACTTCTCATCGTTATGAACTAATTATCAAATACCCTATATCACAAACAAACAAAAAACACTCAAAACACTTAAAATATCTTAAAATATTCTCTTTGTTTATCAAAAATAAATTAATACATTAATTCCCTTTCAACTCTATAATGTATATGCAGACGAAATGTCTACCCCTTTTCAACTATAAATTCAGTCAGACGAAATGGCAGGTAGACCAAACGTTCGACACCCGTAACAGTTTACTATTTAATATGATAATACGTGTTACTCATCAGATCTTTCATTGATTTTTTTTAAGTTTTTTTACTACTGAAAACTAAGTCATACATTTCAATGTGTGCTCATATCAAAGAGGTTAACCAACACTCTTGACATATGACTGGATATTTGAAATAGTGTATAATGGCCTAAACAACAATTAGCTGACATGATTATGATTGACATTACTAGCATATTGTTTTTTTGTTTTTTTTTGTAATTTTCTTTTATTTTCAAAAAAACATACAATTTCGCATACATATATCCAATTCATAAAACATTATGTATTTCATTTTTTCAGAAAATAGATATATATATATTTTTGTTTTATCTTAAGCACAAAGGTGATAGAAAAAAGACAACAACAATAGAGTATTTAGTGTTGACTCAGCATAATAAAAGGGTAGACTTAACTGTATAACATAGTCGAATAGCTTTCTGAAAATTGTTATTGTTCTTTTCTTAAAATTCTACAATTCTTTTAATATATCAATTCAATAAATTTGAAAAAAGTATGTATTTGACATGAATATCAGTCAACAACATGGTAGTAGGGGCCATAACTCTCTTAAAAATTGAGGAACCAGGTCACGTCGACGATATGCGTATCTACTCTTGGTAATAAAGCTTCCCATAAAGTGTCATTGAATTCAAGCCATTAGTTCCTGAAAAATAGCCCGGACAAGAATCATGCAATATGTACTATAGGCCGAAAAGTCAAGGGGCCTTAACTCTTTGAAAAATTTAGGGTCATGCTGACGATATGCGTATCTACTCTTGGTAATAAAGCTTCCCATAAAGTTTCGTTGAATTCAAGCCATTAGTTCCTGAGAAATAGCCCGGACAAGAATCATGCAATATGTACTATAGGCCGAAAAGTCAATTGGCCATAACTCTGAAAAATTTAGGAACCGGGTCATGCTGAGGATATGCGCATCTCCTCTTGGTAATAAAGCTTCCCATAAAGTTTCGTTGAATTCAAGCCGTTAGTTCCTGAGAAATAGTCCGGACAAGGAAAGTGTGACGGACGAACGGACGGACGGACGAAGCGGCGACTATATGCGTCACCTTCGGTGAACATAAAAATGCCCATAAGATTGTCAAACGTACGCTAATAGACCAATCTAAGCAAAATTGGCATTCCGAATTATCATTGTCAAATAAAGGAAACACATACTTAAATATTAAAGAAACACACACTCATAACATAGAACCATATTTCAAACATCTAACTAGGAAAGAAATATTCAATATATTTAGATACCGTACAGCAAACCATTCACTTCCAGTAGAAACCGGCCGTTATGATACTATCCCTTTTCAAGAAAGAACCTGTCCTATGCGTCTAACTGGTGCAGTAGGAACAGAGGAACAATATCTACTTCATTGTCCCTTCTTTAATGCAGAGCGTGACCGTTATCTGTGGTCGAAGTTTGACGCAATTTCTAATAATACACCCATCAAATACTTTCTATCTGGCGAAAACTTTACATTATAAAAGCCTTAGTAATTGGAATTAAAATTTAAAATTCTCCAATTTAAATAAATTTAAATTTTCATTTTAAACAGTATATTAGATAAGACTATTTAAATACATAGATTATAAATGGTGTTTGATATATTACATAATAATTCAACGAGAGAGAGAAGAAAAAATGTACTTATCTCCATATTCCACTTTGTACTATTTTTTTTTTTCATTATTCCCCCAGCTCGGATTGCATTTCGTTTCGGTAAGACTTGCTGGAGGGTACTTGGTATTTGTTTACATAGGCGTGGCTGTGGGAGAAACTGCCCGCGTGATGTGCGGGAATCTTGTGAAAAGCGTGCGCTTATTTCATTGTGTCATTGTCTTGTGACAAGGTCTGTATCTGCCACGGCCTCGCCTATTAATTAATGAACCATCATTAAAATAATTTTTAAAAAAACACACACTCTCTCGTCCTAATACTAGTTGAGTATCTCTTACTATCTCTACATTCTCATTCATATGTACATGTAATTGTTTATCCTTCGTATTACTATCCCTATACCCTCACATTGCATATATATAATATCTGACTCGTCTTTGTTGGTTAAATCTGTGTTCCCCCACCGCTTAAATTTTCACCACGACTGTTAACAAAAAATCATCATTGTTATAATCATTGTATGCTGACCGGAACTCTCAATATATGTATAATTATATATATTTTTGTACATAACTCCATGTTGCATTTTGTATGCCTGGGTGAAATAAAAGATTTGTTCTGTTCTAATACAAAGTACAGACGTAACTATGAAACTATGACAGAGGTACAGATAAGAGTAAATATGTAAGCGAAATAAAAATGAAAGAAAAAAATATACATGTACTGAAAATCAGACAATCTTAAGAATAACTGAAATAGGGACATTTTTAAGGACGTGGGTGGAGCTGTCATTTAACGACAGCTTACAACGTAATATGGAGGATAAACACAAAAATTATCAAGGCATAAACATAAATATACAAAAAAGTTTCAAGAGAAATTTAAAAAATATATAATTTTTGTAAGCATACGCGAAAGTATACAAAAATATCAAGAGACAATCAAAATATATACAATAATTTTTTGATTTTAACATTTCTTACTTGGTTTATTTTTATTTTTAATATAACACTATATCCTCACATATATTCATCCCCGGGAAACTTAGGTTTACTAACATAATTTTTATTTAATCCAAATACAGTAAAACCTCGATAATGAGACCACTATTGGGTCCATCTGAAAGTGGTCTTATTATTGAGTTGGTCTCATTATTGAGTTATGGTCTTTTCATAAATGTTTCATTTCAACGTTGATCAAATTCAATACTTTTTTTAATTTGATAGATGAAAATAACATCTCTTGAATCAATTTAATGTTTTTATAAAGTTTTGTTATGAAATGTAATCCTGATTATTTTTATGAAACTTTTTTTTCACATTTAAAATTAAAATCTATGGTCATATCATGCCGATTAAAAGTCTACCTATTTTAAATTTCTCTAATTTTCCTATAATTATTAAGCTGATCACTTATTCAATTGTTGTAGTAATAAGCTTTTTTAATCATCAGGTTGCCTCCGACTTTTCCCCGTGCTGTTTTGATTCAAGACAATTTCTTTTGAATTTAAAGATCTTAATTTTTGATTTCAGTTTTAAATCAAAGTCTTTGGAAAGTAGTTATGAAAGTGAATGACTAATATGACGGGATATCTAATTCTATTTTATTCAAGTTTTCGTGGGAAGTCTTCGTGCCAATTAACGACCGTCAAAACTTTAGACAATCGAAACGCGTCACGGTGATTGTTACTGCTAATCAGGGGCAGCTCATCTGGACATATAACAAATACTCGTTAGCTTGACAGGAAATTTGTCCGTAGATCCCAAGATTGCTCTCTGTTACGTAATATTACCAATCTCACCCATTGTTTTCACTCTCCATCGAATCTTATCTACCGTGTTATCAAAACAATCCGAATTACGGCACGTGCGACCTTCACCTGTACCGGAAACCAGGTGTCGTAAAATGACAACTTGAATCAAGTTTTTCACAGGACCATCGTTCGCATTATTGAGGTCAAAAGAAGACTAATTTTACGATTTGGTCCGATCTTAGTGGTCTTTTTACGCAATTTTGAGTTGCCCGCTTTAATGAGGTGAGCGACCATTGAAATATATAGAGAAAAATTCGGGTCCGACAAAATGTGCCCGTAATATTGAGTTGGTCGTGAAAATGAGTTGGTCGCAGAGTGAGGTTTTACTGTATGAAGATTTTACAAATTTAAGATACATATTGAAAACAAGCAAACAAACAGAAAAAAATATATTTACAAACATACATGTAATGAGAACAATAAGAATTGAAATGTATTTATTTAATGACCCGTAACGCATGAAGGAAAAAAAATATTGATAAAAAAAATGGACTGGTATTTGAATTTCGGTCGCTTTTTATACCCTTCTTCAATAGGATAACTCGGTTCTCATCGCTATCTGCATACAGACGGAAACCCTTGATTTTACCGTTAAAAGTTACCAAGCTAAATTAATAATTTCCTTCCAAAATTAAGATTATGGTTTCCGTGCATATATTAGAAACATATTAAACGCGTTCCTCTGATATAAATTACATTGAAATAACTGAAATTAAATTAAGTTTTAGACCTGCATGAAAATACCGAAATTTACGACTACGGAAAAAAATAACAAAAACAACATCCCAACAAAAACAAAGCAACATGAGACTTTCCTGGACCCTTATCAAACGAAAGAGACCTGTATGTTATTAATGACATAATGTAACATGATCCTGTTCAAAGAAGTTACCCTAAATATGTGGCCAATCAGAAGCTCTGAAAATATAAAAAAACCCGCTTTCAGGGCGTTGCTTTTTGATGACGTAAAAACTAACTTGGTTCTGTTCAACCGTTTGTCTGAACTGCATTTTTTCATTTTTCTTTTCGGCCAAAATGACATTACAATTTTAATCATACACAGACAGTAGACAGACAGTAAAATCCAGGCTAATCGTATCACCTTTTCTTTTCTCTTTCACCTCTCTCTCTCTCTCTCTCTCCTTTCAAATAACTTTTAATTTTTCTTTCATGCGCATCCGTTTTTTTTTATTGTTTGTTTCTACAATCATGATTTTAGCTGTCAGTCGTTGTGAAAGATACGGGCACGAATCTCGCCTCCAACAGGATTAGAGCCCACAACCCCTTGTTCAGTGACCCAGCGTTTTACCATTTCAAGACGCTTCTATTATGTTCACTTAAATAGTTAAGAAGAAGACAACACACTGTATGAAATGGCATCAATCGAGTCGCACTATCTACGGTTAGCTAAGTAACATAAGTAAATTCCTCGTTAAATTATTTACGTTGAAATATCTTGATCAAATCGACATTAAATATTAACTAGAGTCGCTTTCGCGACATCATCGGTTTTTGCTTAAATGAACAGTATCAAACCTGATCAGCCAGAAAAAAATAAGCTTTTACATCTTAGACCCAAAAACCTGGTTTTGTATTACAAACTGGATGCAAACGACAACAGGTTGAGTCTTCCATCTGAGTCATCATTCACATGTAAGTGTGACCTTGACCATGGGGCCAGGGATCCAGCGTTTGAATGTTATGCTTCAATTCATATAGGCAAGTCTAAATGTTAAATCAGTGGAGAATCATATGATCCAGAATAAGTTACAGCCCGGACAAGCAAATCAAGCACTATTTGCATCTTCACCTTTAAGTATGGCCATGACCGTAGAGCCAGGCACCCAACTCTTGTGCGCAACATCAAATATTAGTATTGCAATCAGAAAATCATTGAAATCATAAATCAGAAGTTATTTCCATGTCTAAGTTGCAGCCCGGACAAGCAAATCCATCACCATGACCTTTTACCTCTAAGTGTTTCACTGACCTTAAAGCTAGGACCCAACACTTGAATGCAACACTTCCTCTCATAGAGGTAAAGATTACTGCATTTTTAAAGCCTGCAATCTATGTACAGTCTAGTTATAGTCCAGTTGAACATTGAAAGTATAAAAAAAAATAACAAGAGGGCCAAGATGGCCCTAAAGACGCTCACCTGAGAAAAGCTGCCTTCATTGCCTGAACAAGTTACTAGAGTCGCTAACGCGACAACATCAGTTTTCGCAGATACAACAGTCTTTGGTGCCTATTAATGCTACAAAGTTCCATTTAGTATAGTATAGAAGTTGCATGATTCGAACATTAAATTTCCACTTTGAAGCATAAAAACTTATTTACAATTGATCAACAATGGATCAAACTTTGAACTGTCATAAAATAACCAAATCACGCCCAATTATTAAAACCACTACATCACTGGAAAGAGCTCTTTAAGCACTTAGACTTTTGTCCATATTCTCTCATTAAAATATTTTTAGTTTTGGAGCTATTTTGGGCCGAAGAAAAAAAAACCTATAATCGTAATATGAACTTTTTAAATTGTGAGACTTTTTGAATCATAAAACTACATTACCTATGAAAAAATGACGAAGATTGAATAAAAAAATAAAGTCAGGAGCTTCAAAAAAAACCTAAAAAGTCACGTTTTTGAAATTTAGATTTTTTTCTTCAAAATATTAGTGAAGTTTGATCGCATCTTCTAAACCCTAAATTCGCCAACCCATATATTGTGTGCGCATGCGTCTTATAATTCATATGCAGCGAACAGAATTCTTCTATCTAATCTCAAACAAAAATGGGCAGGTTTTTCGTAGACCTACTCTCATTTGCACAGTTTTTTTTCTTTGCAAGGTTCAACATCAAGCTCTTCTAGCGCAAATATTTTCCCGTATCATATACTGTTGTGCTATCAACAAGGAACAGAATGTTACAAACCGCATTTTGATCAGACTTCAACTTTTTATGTAATAAGCAAAATAATGATTTCAAGCAAAGCAAAACAAAATTGAGTAAAATTTGACCATTAAGTATCTAGCAATGCAGCAAATAGTTCAATTAAGTATATAAGTCGCACTAGTCGAATATTCTATTTCTTATATATCACAATTTGAAGCATAAATAGTGATTTACAATTGTTCAAAAAGGATCAAACTTTGGACTGCCATAAAATGTCCATATTCAAGTCCGATCTTCAAAAACTAAACATCACTGGAAAGAGCTCTTCAAGAACTAAAACTTTTGTTCATATACTCTCAGTGAATTATTTTTAATTTTGGAGCTATTTGAGCCGAATAAAAAACAATAATCGTATTATGACCTTGACCTTTGCATTTTATTTATTTTTTAATTGTGACGCCTTTCAAATATAATTATATATAACGTGTAAATATTTCAAGAAGAATGTACAAAAAAATAAAGTCAGGTACGACAAAAAATGTTTTGAATTTTAATTTTTCCAGTATTTTAGTGAAGTTTGACTGTTTCTAGAGGACAAACCATGAATTTCTTACATTCGCCACCCCATATATACTGTTCGTATATGTCTTGCAAATCGTATGCAGCAAAGAGAGTTCTTCTATTTAGTTGATGATGACACTTTATCTTTTGATTTTTTTATCTTTAGTTAAGGAAAATACATCAGATTTAGAATAAAAATTCAGTTAGAGAAAATGAAGTTAGAAAAAGAAGAAAGAGAAGAGAAAATGAACTTAAAAAGGGAAGAAGGAGAAGAGAAAAATAAGATTGGAAAAAGAAGAAAGAGAAGAGAAACTGAAGTTAGAAAAAGAAGAATTTGAGTCAGAGAAATTGAGATTGGAGGAAGAAGAGAAGAGAGAGAATTTAAATTATGAATGGAAGATTTTAACAGGCAAATCAGACTACAATTTTAACAAATAAACCTTTTGATGTATCTAAAAATATAAAACTTGTTCCTCCACTTCAAGAAAAAGATGTTGACAAATATTTCTTACATTTTGAAAAAGTTGGAGTAAAACTAAAGTGACAAAAAGAACATTGGACTTTACTTCTGCAAAGTGAAATTTACACACAATTAAGTATTGAACAGTGTTCTGATTATGACAAAGTTAAAAAGCTAATTCTAACAAGTCATGAGCTTGTTCCTTAAGCATACAGACAGTAATTTAGAAATTGTAAAAAAAGAAACTAGTCAAACACATGTTGAGTTTGCTAGAACAAAATAACAATTATTTGATCGCTGGTGTTCATCTAAGAAAATAGAACAAAGTCATGAAAAATTACGTTAGCTCATGCTCGTTGAAGAGTTTAAGCATTGTATTCAACCTGGTGTTCAGTCCTTTCTCGATGATAAACAAGTCGAAACTTTAGAAGAGGCTGCCCGATTGGCTGATGACTATTCTCTCACCCATAAAGTCTCATTTATAAACAAACCTAGGCCCATTCCAACACTTAGTATTACTAGAAGTACTAATTCTTATCAATTTGCCCATTCTCAGTCAATCAAAATGGCAATTCTACTGGCGGTTCAAGTCAGTTCAAATTTCACAAGCCAAAACCAGTTTCTAAAAATAAATCTCATCTTGTTATCAATTATTTCAAAAAGACTGGTCATCTTATTTCAGAATGTTTAAAACTCAAAAGGAAGCAGTCTGGTGATGACCAACAGGTCTTACCACTTTAAAATCAAGGCCACAGATTTGTGTCAAAAGTGACACTTTTGATAAGGTCATTGAATCTGTTTCATGTGTTCAGGCAAAAGAGCCTATTCATAATGTTTTGGTTTCAGAACCTAGATCGGATTCTTTTATGGAGGTTTATGAGCCATTCATTTCTGATGGTTTTGTGTCACTTTAAAGTGATTTATGCCCACCTACCCCTTTTAAGATAGGAGGAGCTTCTCAGTCCATTAGTTTAACAGATGTCCTGCCTTTTTCTGAGAAGACTTCTTCTTGGGAAAGTGTCCTTGTTCAGGGTGTAGAGTGCGGATTTTTAAATGCACCCCTCCATAATGTTTATTTATCATCCGCCTTGGTTACTGGGCCAGTGTCTGTTAGTATTAGAACTTCCTTACCATTTAAAGGTATTCATTTGTTGCTAGGCAATGACTTAGCTGGAGAAAAGGTTGTGGTTAATCCACTTGTAACTGACACACCATGGACAGTATATCTAATCCTATTGAGCAGGAAATTCCTGATCTATATCCTTCATGTGAAGTTACTCGAGCTATGACAAGAAAAGCCATTAGTGACACGGTTAATAAAGCCATTAATTGTGATGAAAATGTCACTTCTGCTGTTGACTTGGCTGACGCTTTAATAGGTCAGATTTATAATGAGGCAAAAAGCCCATTTTGAATCATGTGAGTACATCACATTCTAATGAGTCAAAATTTTCTTTAGATGACCATGCTTCAAAATTGCAAAGTCATGACTTACGGTCAAGGTCACAACTTATTCAGGATAAAAAAACGACCCTGATATTTTATGCTTGTTCGAAAAGGTTTTACCTGAGAATGAGATTTCACTTGTTCCAGTTGGATATTATGAAAGGAACGGTGTCCTTATGAGAAAATGGAGACCACCTGCTGTTTCAGCCGATGATGATTGGGTGGTTAACCATCAGATTGTAGTTCCAAAGTTGATGATTGGGTGGTTAACCATCAGATTGTAGTTCCAAAGTACTATCACGAGGAAATACTTAGTCTGGCTCATGGAACACCCATGTCAGGTCACTTAGGTATCAACAAGATTTATAACAAAATCTTGAATCACTTCTTTAGGCCTGGTCTAAAATCATATGTGTCTCGTTTCATACATGTCAGATGGTAGGTAAATCAAATCAAACAATTCAAAAAGCAGAGGTACATCATATTCCTGCATTTGAGGAGTTCTCATTGATTGTGTTGGACCTCTACCCGAAGCAAAATCAGGGAATGAGTATCTCTTGACCATGTGTGTTTCGACTTGTTTTCCTGAAACGTCACCTTTGCGAAATATAAAGTCCAAGACCATTGTTAAAGCCCTTGTTAAGTTTTACATTTGTTGGTCTTCCTAAATCAGTTCAATCTGATCAAGGCTCAAATTTCATGTCAGGCATATTTCAACAAGCCCTTGTTCAGTTTTACATTTGTTGGTCTTCCTAAATCAGTTCAATCTGATCAATGCTCATAATTCATGTCAGGCATGTTTCAACAAGTCATGCATGGATAAAAACATGGTTAGGACATTTTGAAAATGGGTGCTTTAACATTTTCTATTTTTGCTGTTAGAGAGTCTGTTCAAGAGTCACTTGGCTTCAGTCCATTTGAAATTGTGTTGGGTCACACTGTGCGTGGACCATTAAAATGCTTAAAGACAAATTCTTGTCCGATGATAATTCATCTTTGAATTTACTGCAGTATGTCTGACTTTCGCGTTAGATTGTCAAAATCTTGCGAAATGGCAAGATTTAATCTTCATATAGCTCGAGATTAAATGAAGCAGAAATATGACATTTAACCTCAAAACAGAAATTTCAAACCAGGTGATCAGGTTCTTGCTTTGTTGCCAATTCCTGGCAAACCGTTACAAGCCAGATATTATGGTTCATGCCCCCCCCCCCCCCCCCCCCCCCCCAAGCTGCCCTGGTCATACATTTTTCTAGGCTATAAAATCCCTTGATTACATCATAGTAGTGTTGTCTAGAGGAAATCCCCATCGTGGGCCCCCGTATTGAACCATCCGCATAACCACCTGACCAGCCAGACTCCTATTGTCTTATGGTCCCCTGCTGTTAATGTGTAGGTAATCCGAATCGACAGTGTGATAAGCATGTGTTTATTAGGGTACTGCGGACACGTTCACTGATTGAGAGAAATTTACATGGTGTCTGCCGAGCGATCTAACAATTGGGAAAAAATAGGCAATTGCCAAAATTTCGTATCAGTTACAAATATAAACTATTTAAAAGGATTTTATTTATTTTTTTTTTTTATTTTTTTTATTTTTTTTTTTTTTTTGCTGTAGCAAACTGCAGAGTAGATGCATACCTATCGCTAGCCATGCAAATTAAACTTAATCAGAAATGGGTTGTGTTTCTTAATGTCATCAGCTTTACTATTTTTACATAACTTTTTAAGTATTATTTTTAAGAAACTAACTCCTCTGAATATTTTTCCTGAAATGAATAAATACAAACAGTAGGCCGATACATCATCATGTTCACTTTTTAATATTTGTGAATATAATAATCTACATGTATGTGTATTCATGATCTCTTAATATAGACACCATGGCGTATTTTAAATTTAAAAAAAAATGAATAAGAAATGAAAGAATTTGAAAATTTCTATCTGCCATATTTTGGGACAATCCATATTTTGGGACAATGTATATACAAGTAGGTTATGCATGATCACTAATTCAAATCAAATCCAGGTAATCAGTAATTGAGCAATATTACTGATAAATCGATGAATACGAAATACTTATGCAAAGAAAACACAATTTATGTGCGAAATAAAACGGATATTAAAGACTTTATATTATATATCAACATCTTTTATTACTGAATATTGTTTGTTTTGTCACTGATTTAACATTTAGGGGAAAAAATGTACCAAAAATCGACACGCAGAAGGGGCCCAAACCGGCTGCAACCGCCCAACCCGGTATTCCCTTCAACATATTTGACAAAATATGTTTAAAGTGATTTTTTTCCTCATATTTAAACAAAACTGTCTTTTACAATGTTGAGTCAAATGTACCAAAAATCGACACGCAGAAGAGGCCCAAACCTGCTGCAACCGCCCAACCCTAAAACGTGCGCCTGATTTTTTTTATCTGGGAAGACTGTGTGTGACGGCTGCTTCCAGATCGACAATTAGACAGTCAAGATTACCAAGTTCGAACCTAATACAGCATATACCCGGTATTCCCTTCAACATATTTGACAAAATATGTTTAAAGTGATTTTTTCCTCATATTTAAACAAAACTGTCTTACAATGTTGAGTCTAAAACTGATGACTATTCAAAGCATTCACTAACTGATAGTATACACAAGTCACTTTCTTTTTTTCTTTTTTTTGTTGGGGGGGGGGGGGGGGGCCAAAAAACACTTATTATTTTTTAACGTCAGTCTGCACCCCGCCCCCCGCCCCCTTTTTACTACCTTCATTTTTTTAATACAACTGTAGTCAAATATTTTTGCACAGTAGTTATTCAAAAACATGGCTTTGCGAAGGTAAAATATAAAATTATATTGCTCAAGGCTCAGTCCCAATTGACATTTTTTGCCTCGGGGATGTACTCCCGATGGAAATTGATGAGCCTCGGGAGGCGTCGGGAACAAATTCCCCTGTGTCCCGCGGAAGCTTCGAAAGCGTTGCGTTGCATTGAATTTTTTCTTTATATGTTTTCGGTGTTTTTTCGGGGAAAACATTCACGGAGCTTTCGCGAAATATTTTTTCCTCCGAGAAACCCCTAGGCTTCGGTGATGTCTCGAAGGTTCGGCGACCTTTCTGTGATACATTCCAGATCTTGTGATAGAATTTAAATATTCGCAAAAATTCGACAAGCGCAATCCAAAATTTGTTGTTGTTGTTGTTTGTTTGTTTTTTTTTTTTTTTTTTTTTTTTGTCAACTTTAGACTGTGACGATCAAAATGGCCATGGGACATCCTGGGGGCATCCTCATAAACCCCCGAAAGTCTACCCTTGATTTTGTCCATCACCAAATTCTCATAATCTCCATAATCTTCCCCTAGGCATCTAGGATGGTTCGATACAACGATACATTCCCTAATCTACGGGGATGTTCCCCCGATGATGTACAAGGCCATAACCGAAATATCAGTGAACGATTCATCGGACCAATCCCGACGCTTCTCATGGGATTGCTCCGTCTTTTTGGCTCAAACATCTGATGCCATCGGGAGAAAAAAATGTGTATATCCACATGGCCGATGATTTTTCTCCAGTGGGACCTAGGCATCAGATCCATGGTCTTCAAGTTTCAAAACAAAACAAAAACTTCACTTTTATCCCCAGATACCCTTCAGAATGCCCCCCCCCCCCCCCCCGTGGAAAAATTCTGGATCCGGCCTGATAACTCTTAACATTTTGAGGAACATCGTCAAGAAATTAATTCATCTGGAGTCATTACAATAGACACGACTCAAAGGACTTTTTCAGAATATAAACATTTGTTTCCGGATATTCCCATACAGACTGATAAAATATATCATGATGTAGTTGTCGAAGGTGATGGATCAGTCAAACAACATCCATACAGAATGAATCCGGCGAAACAAAATCATTTGAAAAATGAAGTTAAGTATCTTCTTGAAAATGATTTCATTGAACCAAGTCAAAGTAAGTACAGTTCGCCGTGTATTCTAGTACCAAAACCAGATGACACGTATTGGATGTGCACGGATTACCATAAAATCAATGCTATCACTAAAACAGACTCACACCCAATACCCGTATACCAATACGACTGCATCGTTAAAGTTGGAAAAGCCAGATATGTTACAAAATTTGACTTATTGAAAGGATTCTGGCAGGTCCCACTTACAGATCGCGCCAGAGAACTGTCTGCATTTGTTACACCAGATGAGCTGTATCAGTACAAAGTAATGCCTTGTGGTTTGAAAAATTCGCCGGCTACCTTTGACTTGACTCGACTATTTGAGTTTACCGTCGCCTCGACAGAATTTCAGTCATATAGCGACGTCCAGCTAATTACAGGTAGAGGAAGACCCCAAATGCACGGAGGCATCCGAGGAGAACCACCGACCTACCGAAAGCCAGCTGGAAGGCTGCCTCACATGAAAATCCGAATGACCCTGTCGGAATTCGAACCCACGCGGTGAGGGGCTGAGTGAGTGTTAAAGTCAGTGACTTTACCCTCTCGGCCACGGAGGCCCCAATAGATTAATTGATGCAATGCTGACCATTAACCCGGCTAAAAGTGAATTTTGTCATGCATCATCAACTTTCTTGGGACATGTTGTTGGACGAGGTCAAGTTAAACCTGTGGATGCAAAAGTTGAATCAATTTCAGAATTTTCAACACCTTTATGCAAAAGACAGCTGATGCGAATTCTTGGTATGGTGGATATTACAGAAAGTTCTGTAAGAACTTTTCAGAAATTTCTGAGCCTTTGACAAATCTGCTTAAAAAGGGTAAAGCCTTTGTTTGGACTCATGACTGTCAAATAGCATTCGATAAGTTAAAAGCCATACTTACGAGCCTACCAATTCTGTAAGCACCAGATTTTAAGAAATGTTTCAAACTAGCTGTGGATGCTAGTGATGTTGGTGCTGGTGCTGTTCTGTTACACGGAGATAATAATGGAGCTGACCAACTGTTTGTTTGTTGTTGTTTTTTTCAAAGAAATTTAACAAATATCAAAGAAATTACTCTACAGTAGAAAAGGACTGTGTTGCTCTTGTACTTGCTGTTCAACATTTTGAAGTTTATTTGACTTCATCACAAAAACATATTGTTGTCTTTAGTGATCACAATCCTTTAAGTTTCTTGCACAAGTTGAAGAACAAAAATTGTTAAGGTTGAGTTTAATGTTGCAAGAATTTGACCTTGATTTAAACATATTAAAGGAAAGGACAATGTCAATCCAGATGCTCTGTCGCGTATGTAAATTTAAATAATTTAAATAATGTTTGAAATGACATCTAAACTTATCTTATCTATGTAAATTTAATTTCTTTTGTTTACTGTATACTGTAATTTAATTTGTGTTTATTGTATTTATATTGTTATTATAACCTAAAAAGATTTATTTCATAAATGTTTTTCCTTTAGGGGTGGGGGGGGGGGGTTATATATTATACCTGACCTAGTTTTGTATATACAACACTGTAGAAGGAAATCCATATTCTAAGAATAACTTGTTTACTAGTTTTTCTGGAGTGTTCTATTAAGGAGATCCTTATTCTAACAAGAAAAGATTAAAACAAAATGTTTTAATGGACGGCTTATGATAAGCATACTGTCCGCCTCTCTTTCTCTTGCTGTTTTGACCTTATACCCTAACCTGTCTATGCACAGGACATTCATACTGAAAATGACCTCTCTTTATATTATTTATAAATGGAGGTGCAGTTATTATTTTATAATTTTCTCTGCACGAGTCCTGGGACTCACTATGCTTAAAAAGATATGATTCACAATTCAGATAGTTTGCATCTTCCTTCAACCTAAATAGCATTTTCCATATATTTTATGCATCCAGTCGATGCATTGAAACTTAAACTTTGCATCCACAGCGAAAAAACAACAACATGTAATCTTATAAAACAACTTGTCAATAAGGAAAAGAAGAAATATCTAATAACTTACGCAACTTTGTAAAAAAAGGGGGGGGGGATGTAAACATATAAGTGTTTTAAATATTTGTCGCACTGATCAGAAGATATTAAAATCCGAAAGTTTGCCTAGAAACCTGATTTTGATGTTTACTTCGAATTAACTAACATACTTAATTTTGTAAAAGCTTTTGTTAGGATGAACATTGAGACTAGATAAAGAATAAACACTTCGTTTTTTTTGTTTTTGTTTTTTGTTGTTTTTGTTGTTGTTGTTTTGTTTCTTTTTTACTTTTGGGGGGACAATAATCGGCCCGTCTCAAAAAGCAATGCAGCCTTATTTTTCTAAATAATGTATTCTATGTTGCTGTACAATATCAATACAGTTATTATTTTCATATTACATATATTTCCATTCCATTAAAACCGTTACTTCACGTTCATGCGTGTTTTAACAGAGAAAAAGGGGGATGTTTTAAGTGAGGGTGCGGGGGGCATTTTATTTATACAGTAGTTCGATTGTTATTATGTGGGAAGGAAACATTCCTTAAGAATTTCTCAAATGTATAAATAAGGAAATCATTCGCACACCGAAGAATTTACTCTGTGTGTGTGTGTATGTGTGTGTGTGCGTGTGTGTTTTAAAAGTTCATTTTATTTTATTTTTATTACGAAGATCAATAAACACATAGTATTGTAGAGATTTTTTGTTTATGCTTTGTTATCATTGGAACTCCTAAGACAATTTAAAAATATAAAAATACATGAATTCATACCTCTCAGTCGTGATTTGCCTTGTTTCCTCTGTTACCTATGAGAAGTTCGAATAACGAGCTTAAAAATTTACAAAGAATATATTTGCGTTTTTTCCTAGCACTTTGCTTCACAACATTTATGTTAGATTCCAGATCTTAATCCTCACCCCATTTTAACTTAAATCCCGTTTGCTGTGTGTCATAACGCCCCCAAACCCTCATCAAATATACATTTCACAATGACAAGGTGAAAGTTAACTGAAGATGGTATGTGAAAAACAATTTTGCTCAATTAGCAGATTACCTTCTTCATTATTTCGAAATTATTTCAGATTTTTTCGAAAGCAACCTAGGATTATTCCAAGGGGAGATAACTTCTCCGATTTTGTTTTCTTTATTCTTAAACGATATAGAAATGTTCTTCCAAAACAATGTATTAGAAGGTTTTACTATTGGTCAAATTGTTATATACCTACTTCTGTTTGCAGATGACGCGGCTCTTATATCGGACACGAGAGAAGGGTTACAACATTTATTAAATGGTTTAGAAAGCTATTGTAGGAAATGGAAGTTAACAGTCAACATTGAAAAAACAAAAGTTATGATTTTTAGAAAAGGGGGTCGAATTGGTCAAGACTGGAAATGGTCGTACGCAGGTCAATCGATAGAAATCGTAAACTGTTTTAGTTATTTAGGAATAGTTTTTACTTGTGGAGGTTCATTCCAACAAGCAACTAAAACACTAGTGGGAAAAGCACTCAGGGCAATGGGTTCACTATTCAATATCACAAAGGAATATGACATCCCGATAAATATATTATTAAATCTGTTCGATAGTTATATAGGTTCAATCTTGAGCTTCAACTGCGAAGTGTGGGGATTTGATCAGGCAGAAAATATTGAAAGGGTCCACAGGAAATTTTGTAAACGTATCTTAAATGTAAAAAAATCAACAAACTCACTAGCCTTATTAGCTGAACTGGGTAGATTTCCTTTGATAATTGGCAGACAAATACGCATAATAAAATACTGGTTAAAATTATTTGGTAGTGAGAAAAGCAATAATTGTATACTCTCTGCCATTATAGAACAACATCACTCTGAAATACAGTCTAATCCCGTGTTAAAAACTGGTCAAACAAAGTTAAACATCTACTAGAAAGTACGGGTTTTAGTGAAATATGGTTTTATCCTGAGTCTGTAGACATAGTTAAATTCATGCCCGTATTCAGTAACCGAATAAAAGAAATCTATGTAAGCAAGTGGCACGAAAGTATTTCTCTTTCATCATCTATGCAAATGTTTTATAACCTTAAAAACTGTTACGAAATATCTGCGTATATTACAACTTTATACAATAAACAACAGCGTAACACTTTAAGTAAAATACGACTATCAGCTCATGACTTGAAAATTGAAACAGGACGACATAACAATATAAATAGAAGCGATAGAATTTGTGACTTGTGCTCATTAAGAAATATTGAAGATGAATTTCACTTTACACTTATATGTCCCTATTTTAAAGAATTAAGATCAAAATACATTCCAAATTATTATGTCAATCGTCCAAGTATGTGGAAATTTATAGAATTACTTAATACAAATAAGAAGAAATTACTAATACGACTATCAAGCTACTATAAAAATGCATTTAAGTTAAGGAGAACATATTATTCTACAGTACAGTAAACAATTCCAGGCTCCGTTACCAGATTTTAACCACTCTCATTAATAGTATTATTAGTATGTGTATACACTTGTATTGTTGTATTTTCATTTCATTTATGTTGTTGTTTTTTTTGTTTTTTGTTTTTTTTATGTATTGAATGCTGACCTGTACAGTACAGTAAACAATTCCAGCCTTTTATGGCTATGAACTTGTATGTTTAACGTCAAAATAAAATTATGCTCTGTTCAAAAAAAAAAAAAATTATTTTTAAATGGTATCATTTCAATAAATTATCACCTGACGCGGTTTCCCTGTCTGATCAAAGAAAAAAAATACATGTAATTAATGACGCCGTATTCTTCATTTAAGCTCATTAAATATATAAAACTGAAAACGTGAGGGAAACATTTGGCGGACGGACTGATTTTCAGCTACCGTCTTTTCAATATTTTTTCAGCAACTTATCTGTATTATGATGAAACTAGATGAATGTAAATTCATTGATGATAAATAAATTTCAGCACTTGTCTACATATCAAGGAAGACTGCTGAATAAAACCTCTAGAATAACTAATCAAGTTAAAATGACTGTTTAGGAATCACTTTTCAGATGTCAAAATATAGTTTGTTTTTAATTATATACCTAAAAGGACTAGTCATGCTTTTTTAAACGTATCTACAATTTATGACTAGTGTAGTCAAAAAAGATTTTATTTTCGCAGAGGATCGTCGTAATACGCTTTAATTTGACGGAAGAGACGTGATATGCGCCATAAAAAAGTTATTAGTAAGCAATCACACTTCATGCATTTTTCTTGTGTTCTAAACACGTTTTTTTCCACTCATATGACAAATATATCTAAAAAAAAAAAAAAAGAACACTGACTACAAAATATTTTCATGTTGTTGTCTGAACAGCATTATAATTTTAATGTATCTAATTGACCAAATAATATTTCATACGACAGAAAATTTATCAGTCTTTTTTCAACACATTTTGTATTAGATCTTTCATTAAAACAAAGAGACAAATGAAAATATCTTATAAATAAACTATGTATAAAAATGCGAGTATGTGGTCGGAACTTGAAAAAAATCGGCCCATGGGAATGGGTCGTGCTGACTTAGTATGGGCCGATTTGACATGGGCCGAAAGGAGCAAGAATTGGGCAATGGTCCTGTATCGCGGCAAATGATAAACCGATAATCTTGCGCACTGACACTGCAGTTTCATGACCCTGTATTTATAGAGACCCTGTTTATACATTGAGGTCGATTTTCTTTTCTTTTTGTGGTCTATGTTTAAATCAAAAGGAAGCAAATACAAATTCACAAAAGAAAAATAATGGACGTATATACATATATAACTCAAGAATTTCCAAAATAAGAATAAACAAAAAATAAATAAAAAATAACGGTTCTAGCTGGAATCGAACTCACGACCTCATGAAGGTATAACGACGTTCTTACTGATTGAGCTAATTCCACGAGTGTGATAATCAGGCGCAAATAAGGCTATCTATAGGTAATTATTACTGTAGCAAAACACAGCAGCGCTTCACAGACATATTTACTGCACTAACTACACCATGCGTTCTTTATATTATGCTTACATATTAATAAGATAAACATTACGCATTACTTATCCCACCCATCATGTAATAATTAAACTACTATGTATAAACCTAGATTTAATGTACCTCCGTGGTATAATTACAAGCTCATTAGAAGACATGAAATGTGCAATGTCCAGACTGACGAGCGAAGCGATAAGTAGGTCATGACCTTTATGTAAAAACATCATTAAAATACAAACATAAGCTGACTAATAACTTATTAAATATTATCATTCACACGCGAAACTTTTAGAAAAAAAAATCAACAACAACATAAAACACGTAATTGATACCCAAAACGATTACAACGAAAATTATCGGTCACTGAAAATTATTACAATCACAGACATATAAATAGAAAATGGTATATATCTTCAATATCTCTTTTGTGGCAGCAAGTCCAATAACGTTCGTTTCTTGGCACGGCATTATTACCAAAACGACCTGTCTGGATTCTTAAAGAATGTGATGAAATTCGTAGTCGAGTCAGATGATAGCGACACTCAAAAGATAACATATCTAAGTATGGTTCATAGCAAAAATAATTTTTAAATAATTTGTATTCTTCTAAGACAGCACTACGTTCTACAGAACTAAATCATTCTTGTATGAAACAGTCTATAACCTTTTGTTTAAACATCCGAGGAAATATTTTAACATCAAAAAAATTTAAAACCCTTTTTAAAAAAAAAAACCCAATTTATTTTACCAAATTACTCTAATGAAATCTTTTTTCAAATATTTAACTTGAGCAACTTACACCAATACTTAACAATCCTAAAATAACGATTTACAAACAATGGATGCCTACCAAGTTCCCTGTAAACGGCGGAGGAGCTACTACTTTTACGAACGTTCAAAATACTTTTACAGAATTTAAGGTGTACCCTTTCTAACTCTTTTGATTTAGTAAATCCCCAGACTTCAACAGCATAATTCAGGATAGAACCGATAAATGAATCGAATAACTGACACAGTAACTTAGGTTTAATTGCGATACGCTTGCAATTTATGAAAAGCACATTTAGTGCTTTAAGAGATTTTCCAAGCAAAAGTTCGTTATTTAACACAAAAGATCCTGTATATTTAAAAACTGTCCCTAAGTAATTAAAATGATCGACTACTTCGACAACATTGTTGTTATAAACCCATTTTTCGTTTGCTGATAAGGATCCTCTCTTTCTAAATACAACTATCTTTGTTTTTGAACAATTAACCTCTTTGCAACAATATGAATAAAATAAGTCCAAATTTGTTTGTAATTCACCAGGTGTCTTCCCAAAAATTACCATATCGTCAGCGAATAAAAGTGTGGAGAAAATCATATCTTCGTCTTGTAAGCCCTTCCCTCCATTGGCCTGAAAATAATATTCCAAATCTGCTAAAAACAAAGACACTAAAATGGGAGACATTGTTTCCCCCTGTTTTAAGTCAACAAAACAGTCATAAAAGTCTGATGAGGTATAACCATACTTTATACAAGATCTTACCGATTCATACATACTCTTTATAACACGCAAAACCCGTCCCTTAATTCCTTCTTTATATAATTTATAAAATAAACCATTCCTGTAAATACCATCAAAAAACTTCAGTAGGTCCAAAAATGCTACGTATAGGCGTTCATTTCTATTTAAAAAAATAATTACAATTGAATGCAAAGAAAGTATTGCGTCGACCGTTGAAAAAACTTTCCTAAAACCAAACTGTGCATCAGGAATTATATCAAAGGTGTTACAGAAATGCGTCAACCTATTATTCAATAACGTAGTAAAAAGTTTTGCGAAACAACTTAACAGTGAAATTCCCCGATAATTGTTAGTATCATGTTTATCTCCCTTTTTATGCAAGGTTAATATAATTCCCTCTTTCCACTTATTTGGAAAATGGCCTGATTACAGAATCATGTTAAAAATATCACACACATATTGACAGATAATATCAATACTTGAAATAAAATATTCGTTTAAAAGACAGTCAATACCATTAGCTTTATTCTTTTTTATTTTTCTAACTGCATTATATATTTCCTCCTGCGTGATGGGATAATCTAGTTCATCATTGAACTCAGTAAAGTCATAATTACCACAAAAATCTTCGGATTTCACATTAACAGTCTGGAAAATGTCGTTTTCCAGATTAGAGAAATACTGAAAAAAGTCATTAGCATTTCACAAACTATCGGAATTAAATTTCGTTTTCTTAAAAAAATCTCGAAGAATCTCTTGGCTTACATTTTTTTTAGATTTTCAATCTTTTTGAACTTTTCTTTATCATACTTACGCTTTTTTATACGTATGATGCTTTTAAATTCTCTCTTACACTCATTCAGATTTTGCTTACTCAGTTGTGTCCTAAGACGTTTAAAAATACGAACAGATGCATCGTTGTAACAAAATGACCAAGGGCGGACAACTCTCTATGGTAGAATAAATACCAAACAACTTTCTTTAAAATTATATTTAATATAAAAATATAAACAACGAGAATATTAGAAAAAGAATTAAAGAATATGAAAAAAAAACTGCCGGCTAACTGTCTCTTTATCTGTTGGTACAATAATAAATAATAACTGCACTGAATGTTCTGTTTTCACTTTAAGCCCGCATATTAACTACATAATGGCTTACTGATACAAAGTACTCATACACTATAACACGTGCTCTTATCGATGAACACTGACTTCCTGTCGTCGCTGTCCCTTCAGTATATGTGATCCACTTAGTCCACCGTAGACACCCTGTCGTCCATATGACGCATACGTAGATTCTCCCGTCCCTGCGACGTAGTCTACCAATGGGGTCCCGTATCGACTGTGACCACCCAGATTACATAACTAATTACGACTAGTCCACCGTAGACACCCTGTCGTCCATATGACGCATGCGTAGATTCTCCCGTCCTTGCGACGTAGTCTACCAATGGGGTCCCGTATCGACTGTAACCTTCCGGCTTACATAGGCTCCATGCCCCAACTAAATACGGACAAGCTCCGTAATGTCATTTGGTCAGAATACTCTAGACTGGACCAGGTATCCTCCGTAGCTCCCATCGATATCTGACACTGAGGCTCCATACAAATCAGCTTCCCCCCCCCCCCCCGATTTACTCTTAAAAAAAAACAAATATCACGTGAATCGTGCAATAAATTGTAAATCGCTGAATCCCGTGCATCCCGAGAAACACTGACAACAATGAGGTATACTGATAAAAAGGGCTTATATAAAGAAACTATATGTTTAACCTTCTAAACCTTAAACATCTCTCTTAATACACTTAAAAACTTAGCAAAACAGTAGATATAACTATTTCAAACCCTAATCATATCTCATTCTGAACAAAAGGTAATAAATGAAACCTGTGATAAACCTTATATAACCAAAATCGGTTAACACAGTTCCACTCTGGCCTACGTGACAAATACAACGTACTCTAAATCTACACTTATTTTCAGGCCACGTCAACATTATTTTGTGACAATCGTACTTAAATTTTGCACTAATACAATCGTGGCCAAATCATTCCTTATTTTCAGAAACAGTATTTAAATTAAATGAAGTACATGGCTTTTGAACATATTCTTTTGAAAAGAGGGGATCTGCAATAGCTCTTATAGTTTTTGTAAAGCTGTTTACAACACTATTAACAGACGCCGGGCACCTGTCCATGCAATTGGACACAATATGATTAAGATCAGGTAATTTACAAATAAGACCTAAGCGAAAGTCATTTTGCAAATCGTTACGCCAAACAAAACGAATTTCCTTAGGATTTTTATTGACTGGTTGAGTGTAATCACAGCACAAAGAAAATATATCGGTGCATGGTCACTCCAAGGTGTAAGTGACCCAATATCAAATTTGTCAATGCACGTGAAATTATTGTACTGGTAAGCAAATAATCAATAACAGAGACTCCTTGGGGTGAAATATACGTAAACGCACCATACGTACCCCCGTGGCTTTACACAAGTCTAAAACCGTGAACCAAAATTATTACACTTTTTTTTAAACCAACACGTGCATTAAAATCGCCGGTAACAACTACTGAACCCACCTCACTGAACCCTGTAATATCATTTTGTAATATATCGAACAGGTCAACATTTATAACATTATAAGCAGGGGAGCCCTCACCCCAAAGATAGATACCACCCAAAAACATGTCTTGTATGATTTTGAAAAAATCTTGGCATAGCTTTAACCATACGATGGTATTATGGTGGCTCTTAATAATGGAATTCCCCTTATTAGGACTTTCTGCCTACAGGCAGAAAGTCATATTGGGTTTGTACTGTTTTTTTATTATTCTTCTTCTTCTTATTCTTTTTTTCTTCCTCTTATATTTGTGTTAATTTCGAGGTGTTGCCATTGACTCAGAACAATGAAAATTTTATGGCATATATTTCAAACCATGAGCTTTCGGATGCAATGAATTGTATATTCATATGACGTCATATAACGTCAGACTTGACGTCACGTGAAAAAGTTTGTACGCGGTCTACAGCCATTATTTCTGGACCGATTTTCATCAAAATTTCACAGAATGTGTATGTTAGGCTCTAGTTGTGCATCCCGGTGTCCGTTTTTCAAAATTCGAAAAGTCCATGGTTCTATAGCGAATCCAAGATTCAAACAAAGGTCGTAAATTTTTAAATGCTTATAAAATCTGTCCTATTTAAGATAGAAAGTTGATTTTTAGTCAGTATATAGGTCTCTAGAAGTTTTAAACATTTTGTGCAAATAAATGTCATATGACGTCACGTGACGTCATTATATGATAATGTATTTCTAATATTAACAAGAATATTTCTATATGTTGCAATTGTCGAAGGGCAATGAAAATTTAATGACACATGCTTCAAACGCTTAAATTTTGATTTCTATGATTTTCATATGCCTATGACGTCATATGACGTCACACTTGAAATATGCAACATAAGTTTGTACGCGGTCTGCAGCCATTGTTTATGAACCGATTTTCATCAAATTTTCACAGAATGTGTATATTAAGTTCTAGTTGTGTATCTCGGTGTCCGTTTTTCAAAATTCGAAAAGTCCATGGTTCTATAGCGAATCCAAGATTCGAACCAAGGTCGTAAATTTTTAAATGCTCATAAAATCGGTCCTATTTGAGATAGAAAAGTGATATTTGGTCAGTATATAGGTCTCTGGGAGTCTTAAACATTTTGTAAAAATAAACGTCATATGACGTCACGTGACGTCATTATATGATAATGTATTTCTAATATTAACAAGGGTATTTCTATATGTTGAAATTGTCGAAGGGCAATGAAATATGATAGAATTAGTATTAAACTTTTCAGAAGCCTATGACGTCATATGACATCACATTTGAAATTGACTACGAAAGTTTGTACACGGTCCAAAGCCATTATTAATGGGCCGATTTTTATCAAATTTTCACAGAATGTGTATATTACGTTCTTATTGTGTATACCGGTGTCCGTTTTTCAAAATTCGAAAAGTCCAAGCATCTATGGCGGATCCAAGATTCGAACCAAGGACGTCAATTTTTAAATGCTTATAAAAACTGTCCTATTTGAGATAGAAAGTTGAAATTTTGTCAGTTAGTAGGTCTCTGGGTGTCTAACAATTATGTGAAAATAAACGTCATATGACGTCACGTGACGTCATTTTTTATTATTATTATTCTTTTCTTCTTCAAAACATGGTACATCTTGAAACTAAGGTGTGCATATCCTGTCAGCTAATCAAAATTCCGAAAGACCGAAGTTCTGTGGCTGAAATAAGATTCGAACATAGGACCGAAAATTTCATTTTAGGATTAAAGAGCTTCAGGATGAGATAGAAAGTTGAAACTTACACAGTTTGCAGTTCTGCAGAATTTCTACATATATTTTGAGTCGTGACGTCATATGACGTTATGTTACGTCATAAGCATACTTCTTAATTTTTATTTTAGGGCAATGATTTCGACATGATGCCAGTTGTTCAGAATAATGAATATTTCAGAGTTATGACAGTAAAGTATGCGCTTTTGAACAAAAGCATCTTCAGCACCCTATGACGTCATATGACGTCAGAGCTAAAAATAGTGAAAAATGGTGTTCACGCTCTACAGCCGCCATTTATGGTCGGATTGTCTTCAAATTTTCACAGATGGTACAACTTGAAACTAAGGTGTACATATCCTGTCAGCTAACCAAAATTCCGAAAGACCGAAGTTCTGTGGCTGAAATAAGATTCGAACATAGGACCGAAAATTTCATTTTAGGATTAAAGAGCTTCAGGATGAGATAGAAAGTTGAAACTTACACAGTTTGCAGTTCTGCAGAATTTCTACATATATTTTGAGTCCTGACGTCAAATGTCGTCATGTGACGTCATAAGCATACTTCTTAATTTTCATTTTAGGGCAATGATTTCGACATGATGCCAGTTGTTCAGAATAATGAAGATTTTAGAGTTATGACTGTAAAGTATGCGTTTTTGAACAAAAGCATCTTCATCACCCTATGACGTCATGTGACGTCAGAGCTAAAAATATTGAACAATGGTGTTCGCGCTCTACAGCCGTCATTTATGGTCGGATTTTCTTCAAATTTTCACAGATGGTACATCTTGAATCAAAGGTGTGCATATCCTGCCAGCTAACCGAATTTCCGAAAGACCGAAGTTCTGTGGCTGAAATAAGATTCGAACATAGGACCGAAAATTTCATTTTAGGATTAAAGAGCTTCAGGATGAGATAGAAAGTTGAAACTTACGCAGTTTGCAGTTCTGCAGTATTTCTACATATATTTTCAGTCGTGACGTCATATAACGTCATGTGACGTCATAGGCATACTTCTTATTTTTCATTTTAGTGCAATGATTTCGATATGATGCCAGTTGTTCAGAATAATGAAAATTTCAGAGTTATTACAGTAAAGAATGCGCTTTTGAACAAAAGCATCTTCAGCACCCTATGACGTCACATGACGTCACAGCTAAAAATAGTGTAAAATGGTGTTCGCGCTCTACAGCCGTCATTTATGGTCGGATTTTCTTCATATTTTCACAGATGGTACATCTTGAATCAAAGGTGTGCATATCCTGCCAGCTAACCGAATTTCCGAAAGACCGAAGTTCTGTGGCTGAAATAAGATTCGAACATAGGACCGAAAATTTCATTTTAGGATTAAAGAGCTTCAGGATGAGATAGAAAGTTGAAACTTACACAGTTTGCAGTTCTGCAGTATTTCTACATATATTTTCAGTCGTGACGTCATATAACGTCATGTGACGTCATAGGCATACTTCTTATTTTTCATTTTAGTGCAATGATTTCGATATGATGCCAGTTGTTCAGAATAATGAAAATTTCAGAGTTATTACAGTAAAGAATGCGCTTTTGAACAAAAGCATCTTCAGCACCCTATGACGTCACATGACGTCACAGCTAAAAATAGTGAAAAATGGTTTTCGCGCTCTACAGCCGTCATTTATGGTCGGATTTTCTTCATATTTTCACAGATGGTACATCTTGAATCAAAGGTGTGCATATCCTGTCAGCTAACCGAAATTCCGAAAGACCGAAGTTCTGTGGCTGAAATAAGATTCGAACATAGGACTGAAAATTTCATTTTAGGATAAAAGAGCTTCAGGATGAGATAGAAAGTTGAAACTTACACAGTTTGCAGTTCTGCAGAATTTCTATACATATATTGAGTCGTGACGTCAAATGACGTCATATGACGTCATAAGCATACTTCTTAATTTTCTTTTTAGGGCAATGATTTCGACATGATGCCAGTTGTTCAGAATAATGAAGATTTTAGAGTTATGACTGTAAAGTATGCGTTTTTGAACAAAAGCATCTTCAGCACCCTATGACGTCATGTGACGTCAGAGCTAAAAATATTGAACAATGGTGTTCGCGCTCTACTGCCGCCATTTATGGTCGGATTTTTCTTGTAATTTTCACAGATGGTACAACTTGAAACTAAGGTGTACATATCCTGCCAGCTTACCGAAATTCCGAAAAACCGAAGTTCTGTGGCTGAAGTAAGATTCGAAGATAGGACCAAAAATTTCATTTTAGGATTGAAGAGCTTCAGGATGAGATAGAAAGTTGAAACTTGCACAGTTTGCAGTTCTGCATTATTTCTATAAATATTTTGAATCGTGACGTCAGAGGACGTCATAAGCATACCACTTATTTTTAATTTGGGGCAATGATTTCGACATGATGACAATTGTTCAGAATAATGAAAATTTCAGAGTTATTGCAGTAAAGTATGCGCTTTTAAGCAACAGCATTTTCAACACCCTATGACGTCACGTGACGTCAGAGCTAAAAATAGTGAAAAATGGTGTTCGCGCTCTACAGCCGCCATTTATGATGAGATTTTCTTCAAATTTTTACAGATGGTACATCTTGAAACTAAGGTGTGAATATTTTGTCAGCTAACCTTAATTCCGAAAAACCGAAGTATTGTGGCTGAAGTAAGATTCGAACATAGGACCAAAAATTTCATTTTAGGGCTAAAGAACTTCGGGATGAGATAGAAAGTTGAAACTTACACAGTTTGCAGTTCTGCAGAATTTCTTAATATATTTTGAGTCGTGACGTCATATGACGTCATAAGCATACTACTACTAGTGCTACTTTCTTTTTTTTCTTCGTAACTAAACGCTTATTTATAATATAATGTCAATTAATCACCATGAACATGAAATCCTACCAGAGGTGATACATTACATGAAACTTCTATCTCCTGCTTTTTGCATTAACACAGGTTACAGAAAGTCCTATCATTCGTTTAGACGAATGACATCTAGTTATTATTCTTTTTTTCTTCCTCTTATATTTGTGTTAATTTCGATGTGTTGCCATTGGCCCTGAACAATCAGAATTTTATGGCATGTATTTCAAACCATGAGCTTTCGGATGCATTGAATTTCATATTCATATGACGTCATATAACGTCAGACTTGACGTCACCTGAAAAAGTTTGTACGCGGTCTACAGCCATTATTTCTGGACCGACTTTCATCAAAATTTCACAGAATGTGTATGTTAGGCTGTAGTTGTGCATCCAGGTGTCCGTTTTTTCAAAATTCGAAAAGTCCATGGTTCTATGGCGAATCCAAGATTCGAACCAAGGTCGTAAATTTTCAAATGCTTATAAAATCTGTCATATTTAAGATAGAAAGTTGATATTTAGTCAGTATATAGGTCTCTAGAAGTTTTAAACATTTTGTGCAAATAAATGTCATATGACGTCACGTGACGTCATTATATGATAATGTATTTCTAATATTAACAAAAATATTTCTATATGTTGAAATTGTCGAAGGGCAATGAAAATTTAAAGACACATGCTTCAAACGCTGAAATTTTTATTTCTATGATTTTCATATGCCTATGACGTCATATGACGTCACATTTGAAATATGCTACAAAAGTTTGTACGCGGTCTACAGCCATTGTTTGTGAACCGATTTTCATCAAATTTTCACAGATTGTGTATATTAAGTTCTAGTTGTGCATCCTGGTGTCCGTTTTTCAAAATTCGAAAAGTCCATGGTTCTATAGCGAATCCAAGATTCGAACCAAGGTCGTAATTTTTTAAATGCTTATAAAATCTGTCCTATTTCAGATAGAAAGTTGATATTTAGTCAGTATATAGGTCTCTAGAAGTTTTAAACATTTTGTGCAAATAAATGTCATATGACGTCACGTGACGTCATTATATGATAATGTATTTCTAATATTAACAAGAGTATTTCTATATGTTGAAATTGTCGAAGGGCAATGAAAATTTAATGACACATGCTTCAATCGCTGAAAGTTTGATTTTTATGATTTTCATATGCCTATGACGTCATATGACGTCACACTTGAAATATGCTACAAAAGTTTGTACGCGGTCCAGAGCCATTGTTTATGAACCGATTTTCATCAAATTTCACAGAATGTGTATATTAAGTTCTAGTTGTGCATCTCGGTGTACGTTTTTCAAAATTCGAAAAGTCCTGGTTCTACGAAAAATTCGAACCAAGGTCGTAAATTTTTAAATGCTTATAAAATCGGTCCTATTTGAGATAGAAAAGTGATATTTGGTCAATATATAGGTCTCTAAGAGTCTTAAACATTTTGTGAAAAGAAACGTCATATGACGTCACGTGACGTCATTATATGATAATGTATTTATAATATTAACAAGAGTATTAAAAAGATTTTTTAAAATTTATGAATAAAATTATAGCTGAACAATTGACGTTTCCAAAGATATTTAGTTTATTAAAATTGGTTTACGCAATACAAAGTTATAAGCAAAAAAACTAAATGAAATGAAGCTAATTTTGCTGATAATATGCTGTTTTCTTGAGGTTTAACAGTCAATATCTCAGAAACGACTGAAGATAAGTTTATACATTATGCGTATAAAATGTAGCATGTTTTAAGAGCTTTCTAACGGTACCAAGTTTATTGAAATTGGACTTCATATAAGAAAGTTACATGGAAAATAAGATATTTCATAATCATGCATCATAAAAATATGGAAAAGGTCACGCGCAGGGGTCACCAAGCTTAAATACTTGCGCAACGACTTTAAAAAAAAAAAAAAAAAAAAAAAAATAATAATATATATCAAATTGCAATTGATGGGCTATATCTTGATTTTTTTATTTTTTTTTGTCGAATGTTGACTGTTTCCAAAATAAGCATTGAAGTTAATACATGTACAGCGGCACAAGACAAAAATCCGTATTTGCAACACTATGTAGCTAGCGAGCAGTTTGCAAGCCTTGAAAAATTCAGCCGCAGCCCCACATTTTAGACCATCTAAAAACTGCATTGTTATGCTAACGATATTCATATTGCATCAGTTTGTAGGCTGGGATGTTACCTTTCAAAATATCACCATAGTTCGAAATTCCAGGAATTTATGGCAAAACTACGGAAGCCCAAACACGCCAAAATCGCTAAATACGTTTAACTACGTTACAGGTGTCGAAAGGATATAGCACTATACAAATATTCAATACTTCTTCCTACTGAGGCTAAAATTAAACAAGGTTATAACTGAGCTGGAGTGATGAAATTCTATGTGTGATGAAAGTTAGAAACTTACATTTGAACACTGTTTCATTTTTCTTTCATGTCATATGACATAGTATAAATTTTGTATGTAAACTACATGTGCAAGATATAGGCGGACTTTTAATAAAATTCACAGAATGTGTTCTATTTGTGCTATTTTATATAGAAATAGAGGAGATAGAAAGTTGCAATTTGGACAGATTATCTATTATGTCATCTTCTATATATACTATATAAAGCAGATGTTGCAGAAAGTCCTATCATTCGTTTAAACGAATGACATCTAGTTTAAATTGTTTTTGTATAGAACTACAATTCCACCGCTCGCTCTTTTTGCCTGCCTATTGCGAAAATTACGGTAAAAATTATACGCTGTATAACCGTCCAACTCAAAAATACTGTCACCTGAAGCCCAAGATTCATACACAAAGATAATGTCATGATTAGTTATTGTACTAACAAACTCCTCCGATTTCAGTTTATCAGTCGTTAGACCGTTCACGTTCCATGAACAAACCGAAACTCTACTCCCCTCACACCCCTAGTCTCTCACCGCCTTTCCGTCAATGTACAGCGTATCGAACGCAACCCAGGCCTTCTTCCCCTCTTGTCTGGCAGCCTTCATCCTGGTACAAGACGCCGTCTCTTCTCCACCACCTCACTTGGATATTGCTCATACACCGAATAGTTTGTTCCCTGAAAGCCTTACCGCTCTTCCTCACCAGCTCCTTGTCTTTAAACTCGTGGAATTTGGCCACTATCTTCCAGCACCTCCCAGCCTGCCGCAAGCCCGCCATCCTATGGACCCTCTCAAACTTCATCTCATCAACAATGCCCTGTGCAATTTTCATCTTGCTAACAAGAAACTCTCTCAACTTTTTCTCACAGTCTTCTCTGCCCTCCACAAAATCTTCACTGATATTTGTAAAAATTAAGTTAATCCTTATGGACTGCGCTTGCATATATATACTATATCGTTCTTTAGCTCGTCCTTCTGCTTCACAAGGTCCTCAATCTGCTCCTGTGCTACCTTCAGATTAAAGTCTGTACTTTCAACTTATCTTCTACCGTGGACACCCTCTCCGTCAC
>CM037784.1:41766416-41780856 GCA_021229015.1 Solen grandis
AAAAAGGAGGAAACATACGGATTTACAATTGTTTGATAAAGGGATCAAACTTTGGACTGCCGTAAAATGACCAAATCAAGTCCGATCTTCAAAAACTAAACATCACTGGAAAGAGCTCTTGAATAACTAAAACTTTTGTTCATATACTCTCAAAGAAATATTTTTAGTTTTTGAGCTATTTGGGGCCGAATAAAAACACAAGAATCGTAACATGACCTTGACCTTTTCAATTATTTTTAAAAATTTTAACTGTGATCCCCTTTCAGACATAACAATACATAACTTGTGAAAATATCATGAAGAATTAACAAAAAATAAAGTCAGAAGCGATAAAAAACATGTTTTTGAAACTTTAACTTTTCCTAAAATTTAGTGAAGTTTGACCATTTGCAGAGGACAAACCATACATTTCTTAAATTCGCCACCCCATATATTTTGTGCGTATATGTCTTGCAAATCATTTGCAGCAAACAGAATTCTTCTATCTGATCTCTAAGAAAAATGGATAGGTTTTTCGTAGACCTACCCTCATTTGCACAGTTTTTTGCGAGGTTCGAACTTTCAACCTTCTGTAGCTCAAATACTTTCAGCGACACCTACCCTCGAAATCTATCATATTTTATTTGGCTATCAACAAGGAAAAGAATGCAAAAAACCGCATTTGAATCGGACCTCAAATAAGTGAGTTATTAGCCATTAATAAATTTCATACAAAACGCCCCCTGGCGGGAAAAGTAAGACATAAATGAAAATTTTCTCAACGTTAGGATCAAGTTCAAATACGTGGTAATAACTGATTGAAATTTCAAACATGTGACTTTTTTCTATCATGGTGATATGCCGTTCACAAAAAAAGGTTAGAAAAATAATAAAAAAAAAAAAAAAAAAATAAAACAGAAGAAGAACAATAGGTTTTCGCACTGCGATGCGAAAACCTAATAAGCTATTCTTTTATGGGAACAGGGTTATGCTGCAGACAGCAGTTTTTAATAAAAGGCAATATTCTGCAGAAAAGAGCCGTCCTCAAACTTTTATATATCACATGGTATTCAAGTTATTGGGAAACATATATAAACATTATCAATCTATCTTTTTATATGAAGAGACTTATGCAGTGGACATTTTTTTTTACCAATGGTCAATAACTATGTAACAAGAGGGCCATATGGCCCTAGACCACTCATCAGAGAGCATCTTATTTAAAGTCATTTGGTTTTACCTGGTTTTGTCCAGCAGCAACTAGATTCCAGTTTCATACACAAAGAATTCTTAATTTAGTCAATCATCTGGAGGCCTCAATTTTCAAGGAATCAAAATGCTTACGCAATTATGGTATGAAACCTTGATGTAAACATTTGTGCAAAACAAGAATTAATTCTGAATATAAGTTTCAGGAGAGAATAATTTTTCAATTTTTCTCTAATATATAAGGAAACAAGCTGACCCACTAGAGGCATCATTTTTTAAAGGATCAACTTAGCAATTATTGTAGACATTCATGAGGTGACCATTTGTGCCAAATGAAATTAAATTCTGACCATTGGATTCACAGAAGAATTTTGAAATTTTCTATACAGAGTAGATAAGGAAACAAGCTGACCCCTTAGGGGCCTCATCTTTCAAGGAATCATCTTTATTTTAGCAATTATTGTAGACAATTATGAATTGACCATTTGTGCTAAATAAAATTAAATTCTGACCAATGGCTTTATAGAGGAATTTTGAAATTTTCCATATAGAGTATATAAGGAAATTAGGCAACCCCCAAGGGGCCTCACTTTTCAAGGGATCAACTTCATTATAGCAATTATTGCAGAAATTCATGAGGTGACCATTAGTGTTAAATGAAATTAAATTCTGACATTGGTTTCAGAGGAGAAGATTTTTTAAGTTTTTAAAGTAAAATTCTATTGGTTGCCATGGCAACCAGAGTTCTGCAAGGATCAAGTTTATTTTAGCAATTTTTGTGGAGGTCCACCCAAGGATGATCCATGCCAAGTTTCATAAATTTCTACTCAGTGGTTTCAGAGAAGATGTCATAATTTAAAGCAAATTATTCATGATGCACGACGACAGATGAATTTAGGACGCAGGGTGATCCTAATAGCTCACCTTGAGCATGTTTTGCTGTTTAGGGCTGTCCCCATAAACTATTTATGCAATACCTTGTCTTCAAGTTATTGACGTATGTACCAAATGTCATTGGCCCCTACCATAAATATGAAGAAAGATATGCTTCGGACACTTATGGTTTTAGAAGCCTAATTGGGCTTGGCTAATATCGACACATTACGTGACATTTGGCAATAATCGATTATGTTCGTATTTAATGTTGGAAGCATTTTCATGACAAAAATAATTGGTACAAAAACATAAAAATACTGACTTTTGATGATTTGTGGGCGGTTATAAATAAATTACACTATAGCTTTTATACCTGCTGACTTATTCTATGGAGTTGTCCAATACATATCTGTAAATTTTTCATGGAGATTATTTACAATTTGTCTAAATGGGCCCCCATTCGTGACCAATCTCCAAGCAGAGTTGTCGGTCATTCCTCACTAAGCCATGAATGTAATGTAAGCCGATGTGCAAGAGAGTAGTTCGTAACAACTGCGGTTGCTTCAAAAAAAGAAAGATGTTTTAAAAAGAATAAAGGAAGTAAATTTATTATGAAGGAGCATAACTATAGTGAAGCTGACGGCGATGTTGATATTCACAGTGAACTCGATTTTCCAGGTCGGTTTATGTATTTTATGCAAAGTTGTATTCTTATGGTCCAGCAGATTTGGTTAAATCTTCAATAATATAATCAGCTTATAGAAACAGATATGTTGTGATAAATGAAACTCATATTATTTTATACTGTGATATGCTGCCCATCCCAAACTTTTACTTCATGGCTACGGGCACCACCATAGAATTTTATACGTTGACGTATTTGTTATTTTTAAGTATGTGATTTATTTATTGGAAATTTAATTGGATTTTTTATTTCTTCTTTAAGTAAACTACTTCCGAATTTGGAAATACATTTTTGAATTTAAAAAATTTGATAAGGTATGAGAAATCTTTGCTCATTTTCAGAACAATTCATTCTTTAAATGAAGCCATTTCCCCAGGATTTCCAAATACATATATTTTTATATATTTTGTCTAATTTTAATATAGAGGATAATGTACATGTGCTTTCAATTTGTATATTATATATAATTCTTCTTTCAAAAGCAAATCATGTACTTATGTAAAATGCACCTTGTACTTGTATTAAAATTTGCCAGTGTGATGGTTGTATAAAATAGAGAGGCTTTACTGAAAAACTGGACGTCAAACCTTTCCAATATTGTTATATGGTGTTCATGATATGTCATGGAAAATTATATAACTCCTTAAGATTGGCTTTACCAAATACTTTTTACGTTTTTTTTGTAGTTTGCAGCTGTTGTTGAAAATAGAAAAATTGAAGTCAGCCAAATGAAAACATTAAAGTTTCATTGGCAAAAAATCATTAATAAAAGATAACAATGTCTATCTAATGATCTAATGTTAATTTATTTATTCTACATATAATTACAAACCCATTGATGTCTTGATTTTTATTTTCTGACTTAATTTGTGAAAAATAATGGTGTTTTTATGACTAAGGTATCGGAACAATTTGCTGGATTTATGAATTTTGACTTTACTTGAATATTTGAGTTTACCGTCGCTTCGACAGTATTTCAGTCATATAGCAATATCCAGCTAATTACAGGTGGATGAAGACCCCGATTGCACGGAGGCATCAGGGTAGAACCACCAACCTAATGCAAGCCAGCTGGCAGTCTTCCTCACATGAAAATCCGAATGACCCTGCTGGGATTCGAACCCATGTGGTGAGGGGCTGAGTTATGAATTTTGAAAAAAATACAAAACAATTCATTAAAAATTTAACAGATGGTAAAAGTCTAAATATTTTTACTTTGAAGTCTGTCAATACATGTAGTTTATGTTTAGCACAATTTTTTTTCAATTCTCAAACCTTGCCATTAGGCTTCTAAAACCTTAGTGGAAGAAGCAAACACCTGTACAAATACAGAAAGTCTACCTTCATTGATATTTTTGTTAAAACATATTAATGCCTTTCTCATCTGGTATCATCTGATTAAAAAAAAATAGAAATGTGTCATGGAAATAGATGCCCCTTCTTTGTGCCATTTTCACTAAGTCAGGGGCCATAATTCTGCTCTCAATATATCTAGAAACAAAACCAACTTAACATGCAGGTGAGCATTCCTGTGAAGTTTTGCGACTGTATCATAATAATGGAACACAAAATTTTGTGATAGACGGAAGGACATACAAGGGCAATACTATATCTCCCACCACCCCCCTTCAATGTGAGGGCAAAAAAGATACACATATGACACTGCATTTCACACAGGTCAAAACCATATATAAATCAGCATCTGATATTCAAAACAATTTCTCCTCTAAAACCTAAAACACCAGTTGATACTCAAAATGATATTACAAGCACAGAATCCAATGCCTCTGTGTTCTAAGAATCTGTCTTCATTCTCCTGACATTTATTTGTCAAACTTACTTTATATATGTCATTATGATACTTGTATATGATTTTGAAAGTTTCCTCAGCAGAATTTCCCTGGAATTAACACAAACTAGAATATTTGCTAGTGACTTTTATGGGTCCCTTAGGTACCATCCCATCTCCTGGCACCGTCAAACCTCCCGATAATCCCTATCAGCTATGCAGGAAAATAATTATCTGATTGTTTCCCAAATTTACTATCAAGTATTCATGGACAGTTTACCACAGTTCAATGTTTTAATCTACTTTGCAGTCTATTCAATTGTGGAGTGTCATTTCTTGTGCTATACGTTTTATTTCTTCTGCCACTTCCTCAGTAGTTTATGAACTTCAAACAAATAGATATTTATTGCTATATTGAACAACTAAATATCCACAAAATACAAGAGTATTATTCTGACATTACTAGCTTGTTTAAGATGAAATTGTTATAAACCTCTCAACTTTTGTGAAAGTCTTCTTGGTTGCTTTATGAAGGCCTGTGATTTTAACTATGCTCCACCTTTGAGCACCAAGGGTCTTCTCCACCTTCAATGAACTATGTATCACTAGGATTGAAATACTGGTGCAGCAACAACAGGGCCTATACTGATTCCTCCTTCAAGCATCTCTACCAAGGAAGGAAAGTTTACCCATAACATCAAAGATACTCCATTCTTCATCATGCTAAACAGCAGATATTCACAATCAGTTGGCTACATAAATTGTAACTCAGTAAAATATGTCAGGATAGAAAACAGTATTTTCTATAATAATTTTCAATATTGAATAATGGTGCAGTCATATTGTAACTAAGAGTGTGAGTATACTTGAATGTATTGCTCGCTGGAGTACATCAGCCTAATTAAACCAATTCAGGTCACATGATTTTGCCTGGTTACCTTCAGGAGCATTTGAATTTCAGATTTAAAAAAATTCTAGAATTTCCATAAAAAATGCATAAAATCAAAAATAATTTGCAATAAGTAAGCATTTCAGATCAAAGAACGAAGGAATATATAAGACTGATGTACAATTGTTTTCCTTCATTTATCAATACTGTTTGTCTCAATCCAGCTTCTTCTGTTATCCTTACTTTTTCATTTTTGATTTTTAGTGGTGGATATTAGGCTTATTGTTTCACAGAGGCTCAAAGTAGCATTGGGCGAATCATTTCGTACTTAAAGCTAACATTAAACAAGAGGGCCATGGTGGCTCTGAATCGCTCACCTGATTATAAATGAGCAACATATGTTGAATTTTTCATATTGACCTACTTTTTGACCACATGACCCATTTCACTGCCAAGATTTATGGAAACAACATTCGACCAATTTCATAAGATTGGGCCAAAATGTGGCCTCTAGAGTGTTAACAAGGTTTTTCTAAGATTTGACCTCAAGACCTACTTTTTGACCCCACATGACCCAATTTCAAACCTGTCCAAGATTTTATGGAAACAAACATTCTGACCAAGTTTCATAAAGATTGGGCCAAAAATGCGGCCTCTAGAGTGTTAACAAGGTTTTTCTAAGATTTGACCTCATGATCTACTTTTTGACCCCACATGACCCAAATTCGAACTTGTCCAAGATTTTATGGAAACAAACATTCTGACCAGTTTCATAAGATGGGCCAAAAATGTGGCCTATAGAGTGTTAAAAGGTTTTTCTAAGATTTGACCTCTGACCACTTTTTGACCCAACATGACCCATATTCGAACTTGTCCAAGATTTTATGGAAACAAACATTCTGACCAAGTTCCATGAAGATTGGGCCAAAAATGTGGCCTCTAGAGTGTTAATAAGGTTTTTCTAAGATTTGACCTCATGACCTACTTTTTGACCCCACATAACCCAAATTCGAACTTGTCCAAGATTTTATGGAAACAAACATTCTGACCAGGTTTTATAAAGATTGGGCCAAAAAGTGGCCGACCCCACATGACCCAAATTCGAACTTGTCCAAGATTTTATGGAGACAAACATTCTGACCAAGTTTCATGAAGATTGGCCAAAAAATATGGCCTCTAGAGTGTTAATAAGCCAAATTGTTGACAACGAACGACGCACGCCGGACGAAGGGCGATCACAAAAGCTCACTTTGAGCACGTTGTGCTCAGGTGAGTTAAAAAAGAAAGGGCTATTTTTTTAATATCTCAATGTCAGCAAATAACAATCATTAAAATGGTTCATTTGCAATGGAAATGAAAAGAAATAAAGAATCAAACTGTTCCAGTGTTGTTTTACTCATATGAATGACTAACAAGTGTTTTTAATGTCCAGATCAAGCTTGTCAACAGCCAGGACTGGCTACTTCCAGTTTCTTTTGCAGTTAATAAAATGTAAGCGCTCATTGGTCAATATGTTTAAATTGAATATTGTGTAAGCAGGTATGACTTCCCTGTACCTGCTTGTCCGACAATGATTACATTGTGTCAATTGTCAATCACAAAGTTTATACTTTTCTGGACATCACTAATTCAATGAAGTTTTCCCCTCAGTTTCGTTTACATTTTGATTGACAAATAAAAACTTATCTTTATATTCTCTGCGAAAGAAACTGGAAATAGCCTTCCCTGGCTGTTGTCAAGCTAGACTGAAACAATGAATTCATGGTATTATCCTTATTAGAGAAAAAACTACAATTATATTTAGGATTTTCTAAATTTATGCACACAACCTGGTCCATTTTCAATGTTGAATTTCATTATAAATTCATTTTCCAAATTTGGTCTCAAAACAGTGTCCTCCCTTCTTTTTTTAATGTTACTGTGAAGTACAAAATGATTCACTCCATGAAACCTCCAGCCCCTGTGTATTGTATGACATTTTGCAGGGTTATTGGTCTTAATGTGATTAATGAAAATAATTGCTTACACATGATATTGTAAGGGCTAAGGTCGTTATTATAGGACCTGAAAAAAAAATCCTTTTGATTTATTAAAAGCACAATTTATAATTACTACAATAACAATCAAGTCTGTAGTAATGATCTCTCATTTGAGTATTTAACAGTCACCTGGTATGACATTTATTTATAAATCACTGATAGAAAGGAGACTGAATAAAAGATTGAGAACTATAACATCATTTGTTGACAATATACGCACACAAAGATGGACCTCATAGGCTGACACTTTGAACAAAGGACAAATGCTAACACTTTTCCATTATCCCCTCCCAAAGGGCTGTATTATGTCTCCTCTGTATCTTAAGAGCCACTGGAAGGAATTGAAATTATTTGACAGAAATGTTAAGCATACAGATAGGATGTATGCAGAGCATAGGTTTTGGATGTCATGGTTCAAGGTAAAGATCACACTTGAGGGTCACATGTCATACTTTAATAATGTTAGAATATTTTGTGTCTGCTCTGTATCTTTAGAACTGCCAGAAGGAAAGTATAATTATTTGACAGAAATGTCATCCATACAATAAGGATGTGCAGAATGTAGGTTTCAGATGTCTTGGTTCAAGGTCAAGGTCACACTTGAAGGTTACCAATTTCTTATCCACTTTGTTTATTTTGAACCGCTCGAAAGAAATTGAAATTATTTGACAGAAATGTCAACCATACTGAGAGGATGTGCTGAGCAATAGGTTTCGAATGTCTTGGATCAAGGTCAAGGTCACACTTGAAGGTCACATGTCAAACTGTTAAAATGTTATAATATTTTGTGTCCGCTCTGTACCTCTTGAATCACTTCAGCACATTTAAACTATTTACCAGAAATGGCAACCATACTGGGATGAAGTACAGATCAAGTGCAAGTTTCAGCTGTATTAGGTCAAGGTCCAGTATGAAGCAACATGTCATACTGATAAAATGCAAAAAAAAAATTATTACTCCCCTAACGATGTTTACACAAGTGGGAACTGTAAGTTTGCTCTCCTTCTTTCTGTCTGTCTGTTCGGCTGACTAACAGATCAAATTTCTGGTGGAGATGGTAATGGAAATAGTCAAAATGTGCATAACCTGGTGGAAGTGTTGTGTGTTGCTTTTCCATTGAGTCCTCTCACATTTTAACTTTGTGCATCTTACGACAGCACATACTTTGGGCGCATAATGCTCCGACACCCTAAACTCGTTTTGTGATGGAATGCGCAACGTAATTTTGTTTTTATTTTGGCGAAAGACACAGAGAAGCGTGGTTAGTTGACTTTTGAAAATAATTGTGAAGACAGACACATCACTACTGGAATTTAGTACACTTTTTGGTGATTGGTCATGACTAGTAGATGACCCCTATTAAATTTGGGGTCATTTGGTCAAAGGTCAAGGTCACAGTGACCTCAAATGTGAAAAACATTCCGATCAATACCTGGAAAACGCTTGAGTCCACATTCCTCAAACTTCCTAGGGTTATTGGTCATGACTGGTAGATGACCCCTTTTAATTTTGGGGTCACTTGGTCAAAGGTCAAGGTCACAGTGACATGTACATATACCATAATAAAATGACAAGCTATGCCATAGAGGATATTTGTTTGTTTTGAATGGATATGGATTAGTGATACAATTTCATATTTTCACAAGTGCATAGCTTGAATGAAAATGTGAAAATTGTATCACTTCGAGATGAAATATAACTCTCTTTTTTTTACGCTAACTGCTGCCACATTTCCTTTACAAGTAAAAAAAGTAGTCCTGGCAGACCTATATCATAATCTGTGGGATATGTTTTTTTTTATCTCACTGATAGAACACAGTATTTTATCAGTTAGCATAAAATAAATTCAAATATGGATTATAAGAGACTTTTCATTTCATGTAGCAACTGCAAGCATTGCAAATATTTAAATATCATCATTTACAGATGTAAACCAGTATATAAGAAATACAAGAAATATGCAGTCTCTTTTAATCCTTTGGATATTCCCTTTATTTACCAAATATGTACATGTATATTGAAAAAAGAATATATTAAAGCAGACAGATTAAAGAACTGATTTTTGAATACTTACCAAACAAGCCCATTTACAAAATATCTTAAGACACCAAATTCAATAAACAAATAAGACTGCATGATTATGTATGGTAAAACTCCAACCATGGTGACTATAAGGAAATTCAAAGAAAGTCAACTAAGCAGACTTGGGGTACAATGTTGTACCACATTTTGATTATAGGTTGCTGTGATATTGTGGATCTACACTGTCCTACCATGAACGAGGGGTGTTCACAAAGTGCTCACATTTCTTTATTACATGAATGTTATTTCTAAAAATTCAGACAAGTAAAATTTGATACCAACACAAAACAATGTCACTTCAACGTTCATACACGTTCACAACGTATGAAGAACACTGCTTAATTCTATTCAAAGTTCTCTCCTCGGAACAAGATACACTTTCTGCAAAACTCTATCTGCGATTCTTCAAAACATATTCTAAACTCTTCGTGATGGTGATCAGCACAGCCAAGGAAAATTTGTCCCTGTCTTCAAAATATTGTCCTTTGAAGATAACTCTTGATGATGGAAAAGAGAGAGAAACTGGAAGATATTGCATAGTGAGAGGTCTGGGCTGTAGACAGCAGAGTGACCCAGAAGTTTGAACCCCAGCTGCTTTAAGGCTATCTGTGTCATTACTGCCCAATGAGAAGGGGGGTTATCATAATTGAAGATCATGGACAGTAGCTGCTTGCTAAAAAGTGCCTAAAAATTAACTCGCAGTCAGCTTTGGTCATCATTTAACATGATTTTGGTATCAAACAGGCACATACATGTCACATATTTAGATGATCATGAATGATGTTGAAGACAGTCCCATAGCTACAGTCAGTTCTATCCATAATTTGGGGATGGTAATGTGCCAATCTCTGCCAAACTCTTTGCTGCTATGATGGTTGCTGCACTTGGCATCAACAAGATTTCCCTGTCCTAATCTCAATTAAGCCTTTTGTACGATTTTGAAAATCGCTATTTTCTTGCTTTAGTTTCACCAAATGCATTACATATCATTTCAATAGTTTTTGTCTTGAAAATTTCTTTCTGAAAGCAAACTTTGATGGCTGTTTTTGCTCAACACTAAGTTTTGAATCTGTCATCAGATAACGTATCTTTTTTATCTCTCTTTTACATCATAAATCAAAATGATGCCATGAACGATATTGCAAATATATGTGCAATTCTTACATGTAGCTTGAAAAGTGTACAGTAATAAATGTGTATTTGAGACACTAATATATAAACAATTTCTGCAAAATGATCAAAATTTGGGCGGGGAAGACAACTACATATATCCTATTTTATCCCACGAGAGGGGTGCAAATCTTATAATTTGTGCATTGAATTGACAATATATTGACTAACACTATGGTGCAATTTCATAAATCTGCCATTTAAAATAAAGAAATGAGAAAACTTTTCCACAAGTCCCTTGTACCTGCCCTGGCCACTAAGAGGAGGGGACATAAATACAGATCAATGGGAATAAAAACTGGTGTTTAATTGTAATACACATATAGACAGAAGAGACCAGATAGTCCATTCACACAACAACACCAAACCATGTGCCAACAGTTCATTCTGAAACGGACCCATATTTTTTTACATGGCACCAAGGACATAGCCCATGCTATATTTGGGGTGAGACTCTTGCATGCAGATGATCCATTTTCTTCCGGACAGGATGTCCCTCTGGGATGACTCAAATAGAGCTTTATCTGCCTTGGTGTCCTGATTTGTTTTATCACAGCAGTTTGTAGCCACCTTTAGATCTCTAGCAGTACTCTAGGAGTTGCTGATGCAAGGGTTTGGTGTGTTTAATTTGTCAGGATGAAGGATTGTATGTCAGGGCTGGGATCTGTGATGGTTCAGGAGCCAGGATGTGTTCTACATCAGATCTCTTCTGTGAAGCATGCATGCAACATCAGTCAATCACACTGGATAGAACATCTTCAAGGTCACATTAAAATTAGCAGCTCACTCGTCTCATCTCACAAGACATGTGGAAATTCCACACAAAAAATCCTTAACTGGAAGTAATGTCTGATGAACCAATTATGAATCCAGGGGTAAAATTGAACAGTCATGGATCCATGACGCAATGCTATACATAAAATATCTTAGAAGATTTTATACATATAATGCAAATTTTATCTTGTTACAGAATCTGAGCCAAAATATTTTGAAATCTGGCCAGTAGTTTTAAGACGGCGATAGCCGTCTTATGTTGAAAAACGAAACCAAGCCTTGCTAATTTGCATATTTTCCACAACATTTTTAACTGTACCTCTCCGCGCTTAGTGTGGATCCATGCAATGCGATTCTGCACTAACGAATACGAGTTAAATATGTTACACAGGCGTTTAAATCATAACCGTAACCGCTTTTAGTGTGTTACTGTTTGTTAACATGTTTTCTTTTGCCATTATTTTGCACTGGAAGCATCAATTTTAAGCGTGAAAAAAATATACGTGACATTTCTTAACCAGAACAGCAACCCATGTTACGTACATGAAGATCTACTCCTGTAAAAAGAAAAAGTAGTGCTCCGTATGTATGTAATTGACCTAAAGTAGTCCACACAATATTTTGCATGATGGCGAGTTAGGTTCCTCCCAGGGCATTTCTTAACTTTGAAATAGATAGGCAAACATTCTAGTATCTTAAATAATCAAATACCTGGTCAATTTCTACACATACAAAACAACAGATAGAATTCCCTAGTACTAGAGAAAGAGAATGACCTACTAAGGTATGCAGGTCTTTATGAATGAAAGGTTCATGACCTTTACTCTGGATTGTTATGTTACAAACAGAACCTCTGTAGCAACAGCGGGTGGAGTTTTTGTCGTCATGTGACTGCTTCTATAACTTCAGAAACGCTGGGTTTAGAATGTTAATCCCGTCGCCGTCTCTAAGCGCATTGTGCGCTTTGATTAAGATGATTTATGAGGCAAATTAGCCCCAACTCTTGTGGCCATAATTATTTCAGAATCTCTGGAAAAAAATAACCAAAAAACATAATTATGTAACAAAATATTTCAAAATCTGGCCAGTACTTTTTAAGAAGATTTTTTTTTCTATATATACATATAAGGTAAATATTTAATGGTTACTTGATTTGGCAACTTGGTTTAACAAATGTAAAAAAAATGTATATCTCACCTTGATTGTTTATAACTACAACTGCTTTTTATTGAAACTCTTCCTTGGCCATAGGTTTTAAAACTTAGTTTAAGAAATGTTAAAAAATTCATACCTCAGTGTATGTTTTTTTTTAACTAATACTGCTTTTGTAATGAATTTTTATCCAAATTTGCATAAAAACAATAAAATATGACTTTTTGGACCCTCAACATTTGGCAAATATACTTTTAATCATGTTTTTTATACAGGAACCTTAAAATTTGGGGTTTCCTACGAAATATAAAAATGAGAACTTCAAAAAACATTGTTTTACCAAAATTAAAATCAGTGGTAACCTAATGAATGTCAAAAGTTTTTGGAAGATGCTTTATGACCTTAAAATATTCAGAATTGTCAACTTGAAAAATCAATGAAACTGATGTTTAATGATATATATTACAGTAAACTGTAATAAGTGTAAAAAACACACACATTAAACATATGGCCATATTGGACATGTCTAATTGACGGACCCAGCTGGCCTAATCTGTAGCCGCAGTATGTCAGCTGATTATGATGTAGTGCTTGGAATGGGTAAACTGAACATTGTAGCATATGTTGAAAAGCTTTGTAAATATGTATTTTGCATTTATACATATCATCACGCTACACAACTTTAGTGTAATTCTCAAGGGAAGAAATAACTATCTGGAAGATTGTAAATTCTGGGACCTATACCTAAATCCCGTACCAAATAAAATTGATCAGATTTGTTGTTGATGATGATTTTTTTTTAAATTTACATTTACCTGCCTTAGTAGCTTAGTGTCTGGATTTCATGTATCTTGCAGACCCTAATTTTTCCAATAATTATATAAAAAAGAAATTACTTGTTTTAATCTATATATTAGTTAATTTAAGGCATCTAAGATCATTATCCTATGTTTACTAAAATTAAAGTATTTTTTTAAACTTTTTGCATGTGGAAGTTAAAAAGTCTGGACAAGTTAAATATTGCACTGATATTTTAACTTCAACCTCAAAGTATGCCTACGGACCTCAGCGTCATGTGTCCTCACCATATTGAATAATTGTACCAAGTTGTTTTAAAATATCTCTGTGCATGAGGAATTTTCTACCCATTTATGACCTTCAACCTTGAAGTGTGACCTTGATCTTTAAGCTACAGTAACTTGGTTCTTGCTACTTGATACCATCTCAGCATGTTGAACATAATTGTATAAAATTACTTTAAAATAATCTCAGTGCATGACAAAGTTATGGTCTGGACAAAGAAAATTTATGTCCCCACTCTTTTAAAAAAAGCACATCCACTTACCTGCTGTCAACTTTGCTGAACTAACACAGTCATGTAATCAGATTTTTCTTTGGAAAACTTGGTTAAAAATTGATTTGTTAAATGTTTACTGAATTGATAAATTGATAGTTATTTTTACTGGTTTAAATAAAATCATCTTGACTTTTTGATATAATACAGTATCTTTTCCTCTAATTTTTACCACAGTAACACCCTTGCTATGCATTGCAAACTAGTGTATTAGGCCTGTCCTGCTGGTCATAAGTGACAGTGACTTCAGCAATTCTATCAGGATATACTGAGATGATTGGTCTTCATTTGCAAATCAGAGAGTGGACCCTGTTAATACATACTATTTATGAGATTAAGGATCATAATAAAGGAATTTTTTTGTGCTATGGAAACTCTGTGCTATGTACACAAGATGCCCTTAACAGAGCTGAGCCAGGAATTGTAAGTTCTGTGCGTTACG
>CM037784.1:41780956-41830956 GCA_021229015.1 Solen grandis
TGGAGTTAAAACCTATTTTGCTCTAGGTCTATAAAGGCTTGTATCTACTATAAAATTCCCATAATCACTTGATGGACCATGATCACAGTTTAATGATGGAAGGATTGCCTTAATGGATTAGGGCCCAGTGTTACCAGATATCACATGGTATCTCTATGCAACAATTGGATGATGTGCCACCACATTTCATAAACATTTGATAGGTCCCTAATCTCTTTAGGTCATAGCTGTATACTTACTTTACTTTGAAGGAACACAATATACATCAGATTTCATCTTTTGTCAACTCCATGACATGGAACCACACAATACACATATTGTCTAAATTCTAACAAAAATTTCAGATTATTTTTAATGATCTTCTGATTATTCATAATAATGTGTTACAGTTAGAAGGGATCAAAGCTGTGTACCCCATGCTTTGTATGACTGTTAATTTGGTATTATATGTCAGTTAAAACAAATGTTAAAAAATGGTGTTGTAAAATGTAGGTTCTTGATATAAAAACTTCATATATAAGGATTTAGTTCCTTATGCAGATATAAGAAACTTAAGCTTTTGCAAACAGTCGATCATAGTTCTGTCAGTTTTGCTATAAGAGGAGTTTACTGTATAAACACCCAATTTGTTTCTTAAGTAGACAGTAGATAAATCAGTAACAACAGTCACTGGAAATATTCACCAAATGTTCTGTCTTTATATGCCCCTTTTGGGATGACAGTCAAACATTATGATTGGAAATGTGATCACTGTTAGGTCTAATTGCAGATTTAAAGAACTTAAATGGAACATTAAACCGTTCTTTAAAAAAAAAAAAAACATGGTTAATATCTGAATATGATCCTTTTATCCACATTTAAATCTTTTATGGAATTGACTTAATAGTCTTTGAAATGTCAAGTATTCTGTTTAATAGCCCACTCCCAGTCTAAATTATCTTTTGAGAGTACATCTGGTTATAATGCATCTCCAGATAGTGAGTTTGATATATGCAGTATCACACAACTAGACGCAGCTTGTCCTACATTGTCAGGACTTGCATCAGCCCTGGAGGATAGGTAAAACATAACAAAGTCATCAAATATTGTACTGATATTTGTCCTTTGCTTGGTGTTCAGCACCTAAGTTTGTTTCAAGGACAGGTTGGCCCATTGTCAGGATAATTTGAGGCTAATACTAAGATAATTCTGACTACCTATAACTGCCTAGAATATGGTGGAGATGTTAATATAATTGAAACTACATATAACTGTCCTAGGACACAGTGGAGAAGTTAGTATAATTGAAACTAGAGAAGTTAGTATAATTGAAACTACCTATAACTGTCCTAGGATATAGTGGAGATGTTAGTATAATTGAAACTACCTATAACTGACCTAGGACATAGTGGAGATGTTAGTATAATTGAAACTACCTATAACTGTCCTAGGACATAGTGGAGATGTTAGTATAATTGAAACTACCTATAACTGTCCTAGGACACAGTGGAGATGTTAGTATAATTGAAACTACCTATAACTGTCCTAGGACACAGTGGAGATGTTAGTATAATTGAAACTACCTATAACTGTCCTAGGACATAGTGGATATGTTAGTATAATTGAAACTACCTATAACTGTCCTAGGACATAGTGGAGATGTTAGTATAATTGAAACTACCTATAACTGTCCTAGGACATAGTGGAGATGTTAGTATAATTGAAACTACCTATAACTGTCCTAGGACATAGTGGAGATGTTAGTATAATTGAAACTACCTATAACTGTCCTAGGACACAGTGGAGATGTTAGTATAATTGAAACTACCTATAACTGACCTAGGACATAGTGGAGATGTTAGTATAATTGAAACTACCTATAACTGTCCTAGGACATAGTGGAGATGTTAGTATAATTGAAACTACCTATAACTGTCCTAGGACATAGTGGAGATGTTAGTATAATTGAAACTACCTATAACTGTCCTAGGACATAGTGGAGATGTTAGTATAATTGAAACTACCTAGAACTGTCCTAGGATATAGTGGAGATGTTAGTATAATTGAAACTACCTATAACTGTCCTAGGACATAGTGGAGATGTTAGTATAATTGAAACTACCTATAACTGTCCTAGGATATAGTGGAGATGTTAGTATAATTGAAACTACCTATAACTGTCCTAGGACATAGTGGAGATGTTAGTATAATTGAAACTACCTATAACTGTCCTAGGACATAGTGGAGATGTTAGTATAATTGAAACTACCTATAGCTGTCCTAGGACACAGTGGAGATGTTAGTATAATTGAAACTACCTATAACTGTCCTAGGACACAGTGGAGATGTTAGTATAATTGAAACTACCTATAACTGTCCTAGGACATGGTGGAGATGTTAGTATAATTGAAACTACCTATAACTGTCCTAGGACATAGTGGAGATGTTAGTATAATTGAAACTACCTATAACTGTCCTAGGATATAGTGGAGATGTTAGTATAATTGAAACTACCTATAACTGTCCTAGGACACAGTGGAGATGTTAGTATAATTGAAACTACCTATAACTGTCCTAGGACACAGTGGAGATGTTAGTATAATTGAAACTACCTATAACTGTCCTAGGACATAGTGGAGATGTTAGTATAATTGAAACTACCTATAACTGTCCTAGGATATGGTAGAGATGTTAGTATAATTGAAACTACCTATAACTGTCCTAGGACATAGTGGATATGTTAGTATAATTGAAACTACCTATAACTGTCCTAGGACATAGTGGAGATGTTAGTATAATTGAAACTACCTATAACTGTCCTAGAACATATGGTAATGTTAGTATAATTGAAACTACCTATAACTGTCCTAGGACATAGTGGAGATGTTAGTATAATTGAAACTACCTATAACTGTCCTAGGATATAGTAGAGATGTTAGTATAATTGAAACTACCTATAACTGTCCTAGGATATAGTAGAGATGTTAGTATAATTGAAACTACCTATAACTGTCCTAGGACATGTGGAGATGTTAGTATAATTGAAACTACCTATAACTGTCCTAGGACATGGTGGAGATGTTAGTATAATTGAAACTACCTATAACTGTCCTAGGACATAGTGGAGATGTTAGTATAATTGAAACTACCTATAACTGTCCTAGGACATAGTGGATATGTTAGTATAATTGAAACTACCTATAACTGTCCTAGGACATAGTGGAGATGTTAGTATAATTGAAACTACCTATAACTGTCCTAGGACATAGTGGAGATGTTAGTATAATTGAAACTACCTATATCTGTCCTAGGACATAGTGGATATGTTAGTATAATTGAAACTACCTATAACTGTCCTAGGACATAGTGGAGATGTTAGTATAATTGAAACTACCTATAACTGTCCTAGGACACAGTGGAGATGTTAGTATAATTGAAACTATCTATAACTGTCCTAGGACATAGTGGAGATGTTAGTATAATTGAAACTACCTATAACTGTCCTAGGACATAGTGGAATGTTAGTATAATTGAAACTACCTATAACTGTCCTAGGACATAGTGGAGATGTTAGTATAATTGAAACTACCTATAGCTGTCCTAGGACACAGTGGAGTATGTTAGTATAATTGAAACTACCTATAACTGTCCTAGGACACAGTGGAGATGTTAGTATAATTGAAACTACCTATAACTGTCCTAGGACATGGTGGAGATGTTAGTATAATTGAAACTACCTATAACTGTCCTAGGAATATAGTGGAGATGTTAAGTATAATTGAAACTACCTATAACTGTCCTAGGACATAGTGAGATGTTAGTATAATTGAAACTACCTATAACTGTCCTAGGACATAGTGGAGATGTTAGTATAATTGAAACTACCTATAGCTGTCCTAGGACACAGTGGAGATGTTAGTATAATTGAAACTACCTATAACTGTCCTAGGATATGGTAGAGATGTTAGTATAATTGAAACTACCTATAACTGTCCTAGGACATAGTGGATATGTTAGTATAATTGAAAGTACCTATAACTGTCCTAGGACATAGTGGAGATGTTAGTATAATTGAAACTACCTATAGCTGTCCTAGGACACAGTGGAGATGTTTAGTATAATTGAAACTACCTATAACTGTCCTAGGACACAGTGGAGATGTTAGTATAATTGAAACTACCTATAACTGTCCTAGGACATAGTGGATATGTTAGTAAAGAATGTTAGTATAATTGAAACTACCTATAACTGTCCTAGGACATAGTGGAGATGTTAGTATAATTGAAACTACCTATAACTGTCCTAGGACATAGTGGATATGTTAGTATAATTGAAACTACCTATAACTGTCCTAGGACACAGTGGATATGTTAGTATAATTGAAACTACCTATAGCTGTCCTAGGACACAGTGGATATGTTAGTATAATTGAAACTACCTATAGCTGTCCTAGGACACAGTGGATATGTTAGTATAATTGAAACTACCTATAGCTGTCCTAGGACATAGTGGAGATGTTAGTATAATTGAAACTACCTATAACTGTCCTAGGACATAGTGGAGATGTTAGTATAATTGAAACTACCTATAACTGTCCTAGGACATAGTGGATATGTTAGTATAATTGAAACTATCTATAACTGTCCTAGGACATAGTGGAGATGTTAGTATAATTGAAACTACCTATATCTGTCCTAGGACATAGTGGATATGTTAGTATAATTGAAACTACCTATAACTGTCCTAGGACATAGTGGAGATGTTAGTATAATTGAAACTACCTATAACTGTCCTAGGATATAGAAGAGATGTTAGTATAATTGAAACTACCTATAACTGTCCTAGGACATAGTGGATATGTTAGTATAATTGAAACTACCTATAACTGTCCTAGGATATAGTGGAGATGTTAGTATAATTGAAACTACCTATAACTGTCCTAGGACATAGTGGATATGTTAGTATAATTGAAACTACCTATAACTGTCCTAGGACATAGTGGATATGTTAGTATAATTGAAACTACCTATAACTGTCCTAGGACATAGTGGATATGTTAGTATAATTGAAACTACCTATAACTGTCCTAGGACATAGTGGAGATGTTAGTATAATTGAAACTACCTATAACTGTCCTAGGACATAGTGGATATGTTAGTATAATTGAAACTACCTATAACTGTCCTAGGACATAGTGGAGATGTTAGTATAATTGAAACTACCTATAGCTGTCCTAGGACATAGTGGAGATGTTAGTATAATTGAAACTACCTATAACTGTCCTAGGACATAGTGGAGATGTTAGTATAATTGAAACTACCTATAACTGTCCTAGGACACAGTGGAGATGTTAGTATAATTGAAACTACATATAACTGTCCTAGGACACAGTGGAGATGTATGTATAATTGAAACTACCTATAACTGTCCTAGGATATAGTAGAGATGTTAGTATAATTGAAACTACCTATAACTGTCCTAGGACATAGTGGATATGTTAGTATAATTGAAACTACCTATAACTGTCCTAGGACATAGTGGAGATGTTAGTATAATTGAAACTACCTATAACTGTCCTAGGACATAGTGGAGATGTTAGTATAATTGAAACTACCTATAACTGTCCTAGGATATGGTGGAGATGTTAGTATAATTGAAACTACCTATAACTGTCCTAGGACATAGTGGAGATGTTAGTATAATTGAAACTACCTATAACTGTCCTAGGACATAGTGGAGATGTTAGTATAATTGAAACTATCTATAACTGTCCTAGGACATAGTGGAGATGTTTGTATAATTGAAACTACCTATAACTGTCCTAGGACATAGTGGAGATGTTAGTATAATTGAAACTACCTATAACTGTCCTAGGACATAGTGGAGATGTTAGTATAATTGAAACTACCTATACTGTCCTAGGACATAGTGGAGATGTTAGTATAATTGAAATTGAAACTACCTATAACTGTCCTAGGAGATGGTGGAGATGTTAGTATAATTGAAACTACCTATAACTGTCCTAGGACATAGTGGAGATGTTAGTATAATTGAAACTACCTATAACTGTCCTAGGACATAGTGGAGATGTTAGTATAATTGAAACTACCTATAACTGTCCTAGAACATAGTGGAGATGTTAGTATAATTGAAACTACCTATAACTGTCCTAGGACATAGTGGAGATGTTAGTATAATTGAAACTACCTATAACTGTCCTAGGATATAGTGGATATGTTAGTATAATTGAAACTACATATAACTGTCCTAGGACACAGTGGAGATGTTAGTATAATTTGAACTACCTATAGCTGTCCTAAGATATGGTGGAGATGTTAGTATATTTCAAACTACGGTACCAATAATTGTCCTAGGATATGGTGGAGACAATAGTAGGATATGGTTGAGATGTTAGTATAATTCTTAGAACATATTGGAATAAAAGTTCATTTGACATAATTGTTTTCATCAAATTAGCAGTTATACATAACAAGTTGCTTTAATGATTGGTCAGGTGTCACATTAAAGCAGCTTGTTCACAGATGATCAGTAGAAATAATTTGGAACGTCTTTGTATTCTGACAAAAACTCTGCAGGCATAGGTTACCGCTATTTTCGTAAACATCCATGAAATTGGTTAAATATAGAATATGGTACCCTCAAAGTAGGTGTCACCACGTGACACATTTGGAAACATGGCATCTTCACCATTGATGGCACATGAAAATTTAATTTTCAAAGTATAGGATTTATCATTCTAAATATAGGTTCAGTACTATTTATAACACTATTGCCTGTGATGCAGAAACCACCCATTTTTAGTACCCAATTATTATGGGGTGTTAACATCAGCTTGTGAACACTCTAGAGACCACATTTTAGGCCTAATCTTCACAAATCTTGGTCAGAATGTTTGTCTGCATGGAAGCTTGTAGGAGTTTGAAACAGGGTCATGTGGGGACAAAAAGTAGGTTTCTAGGTCAAATCCTAGGAAAACCTTGTGAACACCCTAGAGGCCACATGTTAGGACCAATCATCACTCTTCTTGGTCAGAATATGTTTCTGCATGAAATTTTGGATGAGATGGAAAATGGTCACGCAAGGGTCAAAAAGTAGGTCACTGGGTCAAACCCTTTTTAAATTTCTGAACATTTTTGGCCTAATCTTTACAGAATGTGGTCAGAATGTTTGTCTTTATGAAATCGTAGATGAATTTGAAAATGATACATATAGGGTCTAAATGTAGGTTACTTGGTCAAAATCTTGAAAAAACTTATGAACAACATCCTTTAGGGATGAGGCTGTGTACATTCTTCCTGAAGGCCTGCAGGGTCCTCAATCGAGTGATTCAAAGCTATCATGGCCCTCTTGTTTTACAATCATTGAATGTTGCATTGGATGACCATGGGCCTGTATATGGGTATTGATAGACATAATATACTCATATAGCTCAAAATCAAGTTAGATTCTTTGTCAGCTATCATCTGTAAACAAACTGCTATGAGCAAGGCATAAGATATCTGTCTCTCTGTCTTTCTCCCTCTCTCTCTCTCTCTCACCCAATCATAGATAAGATAAACAAAATCCAATCCATGCTTACTTCAATTTCAGGGTTGAACAGTTCTGGTGAAGAAGAATCCTCCCACTGGACAGACATGCGGGAAAGCAAGGGAGATAATATATGTAGATGGCATGTCCTGCTTGAGTCATAGAAGAGTTACTGCCCCTGGTCATCTGTTTCATCCACAGTGAGAATGTGATGTCACACAAGGATATAATGTCATATTGTTTATCGGTATCTTGTGTATATTCATTTGAAGAAATGCGTAACTTGTATAGATATGCAACCTCTGGGTTTCCACTTTTCTTTCTCTGTGATAACCTATTTGGATCAAGCAAATGATCACTACATGGTGAAAAATAGCTTTTTGATTTACATGATATTGCTGATATTACAAATAACTCATCAAATGCAAAATTGTTAACAGATTTAAAAAGGATTTTTTTAAAATTTTCATATTACTAGACTAACAGTCTAAGCTTATTGAGTTGGTTATTTATATTTTTCAATCGTTTTTAGTTTCTGTGCACATTGAAGTGAATGCTTTATATACAGTTGGAAAAGTTGTTTAAATTATCATTTTTACAAATTTTTTTTTTTACAAATTTTCCTAACTTGACAGGTCCATGGTGGACTGAGGGTTTAATTTGGATCCATCATAGGATGATTGTCTCACTACAAAAGGATTATGAGATTGTCTAATATCTATGTATCCAGGTGTGTCATTTATACACAATTTCAAACTTCTTCCTGTATTGTTGCCTTTTTATGCCTAATTTTATTATTTCCTACAATGTTTATCTTGTGATGCTGATCACTTGAATATCATATATTTAATGTATATAACTGTTTAGTTCATTTTCCATCATCTATATAGTATATGAAATAATTTTATACTGTCCTAGGCTCATAGCTTCATATTATATGTTGTTGACATTATATTTTACGGATAAAAACTTTTTTTAACATTTTTAGATAATAATGGGTGACACAGATACTATTTTATTTTATTAATTATTTTATTAATTTTAGTTACCAGAATATCCCATGTTGTGATTATAAATCCAGTAGATAGTTTATTATTTTAAAATGAATCATACTAAAGTAAAAAAGGTCTTGAAAATTGACATCTTTTTAAGTTGTATTGCAGTTTTATTGCATTTCCTTAAATTTTATTTTATATTAACATTTGAGGTATATTTTTGTTCTGTCATAAAGATTCATTATTTGTACGTCTGATTACTGATAGTGACTGTCTAGAAAGGACCTCTGCTATTTGGTTACATTACTGCTGCCTGTTTCTTCAACTTCGGTTACATTGCCACTACCTGTTTCTTCAACTTTGGTTACATTACCGCTGCCTGTTTGTTTCTTCAACTTTGGTTACATTTCCACTGCCTGTTTCTTCAACTTCAGTTACATTTCCACTACCTGTTTCTTCAACTTGATTACATTTCCACTGCCTGTTTCTTCAACTTTGATTACATTTCCACTGCCCGTTTCTTCAACTTCGGTTACATTGCCACTACCTGTTTCTTCAACTTTGGTTACATTACCACTGCCTGTTTCTTCAACTTTGGTTACATTGCCACTGCCTGTTTCTTCAACTTCGGTTACATTGCCACTGCCTGTTTCTTCAACTTCGGTTACATTACCGCTGCCTGTTTCTTCAATTTTGGTAACATTTCCACTGCCTGTTTCTTCAACTTTGGTTACATTTCCACTGCCTGTTTCTTCAACTTTGGTTACATTACTGCTGTCGTTGACTACAAATCTCTCAGCCCCTCACCACTGTGGGTTCGAATCCCGGTAGGGACTTCAGATTTTTCATGTGAGGAAGCCTTCCAGCTAGCTTGCGGTAGGTCGGTGGTTCTACCTAGGTACCTCTGTGTACTCGGGGGTCTTCCTCCACCTGTAATTAGCTGGACGTCACTATATGATTGAAATACTATCGCAGCGACGGTAAACCCCAATACAACAACAATACATTACTGCTGCCTGTTTCTTCAGCTATGGTTACATTGCCACTGCCTGTTTCTTCAACTTTGGTTACATTGCCACTGCCTGCTTGTTTCTTCAACTTTGGTTACATTGCCACTGCCTGTTTCTTCAACTTTGGTTACATTGCCATGGCCTGTTTCTTCAACTTTGGTTACATTGCCGCTGCCTGTTTCTTCAACTTTGGTTGCATTGCCGCTGCCTGTTTCTTCAATTTTGGTTACATTGCCGCTGCCTGTTTCTTCAACTTTGGTTACATTGCCGCTGCCTGTTTCTTCAACTTTGGTTACATTGCCGCTGCCTGTTTCTTCAACTTTTTATGAATTAAAAGTATTACAGGCTTCATTCATAAGCCTTTATGTTTGATTTTCTCCTCTTCATTTATTGTTAATTTCAATTTTTCCTTAAATGCCTTAAATGATTATTACCCCCACCCCACAGTAATTTAGTAATTCTTAAGCAGTGTAAAGGAAATACTTTACTCAACGTCATACAAATGTAGTTAAGGCTTGATTTGGCTATTAAAGTAAGTTAGAGTGAGATATGCTGATTTTCTTTTATGATTTTGGGCATGAATGAAATACCATTGCACAATTATGTACAGTCAGACAGTGATAGCATATGGGAAAGTGTAAATGTATCTGTATCTTAATGAAACTGCCTTTGAATAAAATAACCACCACTTATGATTTTCATGATCTTGTAAAATTATTCTTAGTGGGCCACAGTAATAAATTAGCAGTTGCTTTTGCGTGAAGAAAATGTTAAATAAGAAATGGAGTGAATACATTTGCTGGGGGTACATCAATGGTATGTTGTCATGGTTACAGAGATTAACATGATGTTTAGTCATGACATCGCACCTATGTTGTTTACGAATATCTGTGATGTCTTGTTTCTTGGGATGATGGATATTTAGCAATGACATCACATGATGTCATTACTAAATTTATTACATGGCTTTAGATGAAAAACTACAAATTATTCATGAAAGAGGAAACCTATCATTCACTATAAGAGATAAGCTGTTTTCATTTTTCATGACTAATATTTCTTGTATTCCACATACAAAAGAGACAGAAATATAGAGAAAGAAACAACTGGAAAGTTGCATAAGATGAAGAGAATGTTTGCTTTTTTTTATTGCTATTTCTATTTAATTCCACTCCTGTCTGAAATGAATCAATCTTTCATTTGTGGCTTTGTCACTCATGAATATAGGGGGGGGGGGGGGTTACCAAAAAGGAAATGAAATTGAATTCAACAATGGAAATTAACAAATAAGAAATATAGTGAAAGAAACAACAGGAAAGTTGCATAAGATGAAGAGAATGTTTGCTTATTTCATTGTTTTTCCTATTTAATTCCACTCCTGTCTGAAATGAATCAGTGTTTCATTTGTGGCTTTGTCACTCTTAAATATAGGTTTTTTCGAAAATGAAATGAAATTGAATTCAACAATGGAAATTAACAAATGCCATATGCCCAACAAGGACTTTTCATTCACAATTGTAAAGTCTTCTTTATATGAGTTTTAGATGAATCAAATGAACCACATATTGATTGTACACAGGTTATATGTGCTGTTTTCAAGGTGTTTGAGGAACATATGGGACAAGGAATGTTTTTCTTTCTTTTTAAAAATATTTAGAATCCATACAGGCACATAGAAAAGAAGATTGTCTTGCACAAATATATAGGTACTTAGAATATAACTGATCATGTATTGAGATAAGACACTTTGATTTTATGTTGAGTAAATTAATGTCTGTATTCCCTTTAGAATGTAAATAAAAAGTAATGAAAAGTACCAGTAGGATAAATATGATTTAGTTGGTTTAGGTCATAATTGAACAAATGCATTAATCTATTTTGGAAAATGTATGGATAGGGATTAACAGAAAAGCTTCATTTTTATAATACCCTGCTTTACAAACAGTAGTGGGGCTAATGGGATATAGGAAAAACACTGGACACATCCCGTCCTATCTTACTCCCAAATCACACAAAGTTGGGTAACGGTAGTTGATAATGCCTTCAGACTTGACAGAATGCTTTATCATGGTGAGACCAATCAACAGACAAGTGCAGATAACTGTGTCAAACATTTTGTAAGAGTTATAGCCCTTCTTCTGTGTCAAGCAGTATGCTGGAGTATCAATCCAAGTCAGTGATCGTTCTTAAGTTAAATATGATAATAATCCATTGAAAATAAGAAAAGAAAGTTATTTCAGAAAGAACCTGTTTCTTTGTTCTTGTTTTATTTTATTTTCAGTTTTCTGATAATGTATTTGTCAGTTGTGTCTTCCCCACCCAAAAAATGTTCATATGGTTCATATAGTTTAAATTGTACTTCTTAACAAAGCTATGAGTATGATAAATACCAATAATTTAATAATTTATTCATTTTTTTCATTTTATGTGCTTAAGGGGGATAATTGTGTAGTAGTGTAGTTATGTTTAAAATCACTGGCAAAGTGAAAACTTGTTTTACTTCCCAAAATTCCAAATTTCATTGTAAATACATGTACAGAGTTGATAAAACTGATTTCCTGGGTAGGTACTTTGCACCAAGGAAGGTGCCCTGCAACCGGGTTTAAACTTTTACCTTTAAATCTACAGTCATACAGTCTACTACTGGCCAAGCTGGCATTCTTGAATTCTTATTTTTCAAGAGACAATTTAGATCATAGGAATTTCTTAATTAGAATCGGATGTTCCAATAAGCCAGTCCTTTCATACATATAAGATAGAGTTGTCTGAGAAAAAGTGACCAAGATAACTGAGTTATGGTATGTTTTACCAGTACATATTTATGAATGAAATTCATGTTTATCATGAATGGAATGTGAAGAATTTGTATATCCATCATAGTTATGTTGATAGAATGTATACCTCATGTCTGTGAGTGTTGGATAGAATGTATACCTCATGTCTGTGAGTGTTGGATAGAATGTATACCTCATGTCTGTGAGTGTTGGATAGAATGTATACCTCATGTCTGTGAGTGTTGGATAGAATGTATACCTCATGTCTGTGAGTTTGGCCTCATGTCTGTGAGTGTTGGATAGAATGTATACCTCATGTCTGTGAGTGTTGGATAGAATGTATACCTCATGTCTGTGAGTGTTGGATAGAATGTATACCTCATGTCTGTGAGTGTTGGATAGAATGTATACCTCATGTCTGTGAGTGTTGGATAGAATGTATACCTCATGTCTGTGTGTGTTGAAAAGAATGTTTGCTCATGTCTGTGAGTGTTGGATAGAATGTATACCTCATGTCTGTGTGTGTTGGATAGAATGTATACCTCATGTCTGTGAGTGTTGGATAGAATGTATACCTCATGTCTGTGAGTGTTGGATAGAATATGTCTCATGTGTGTGTGTTGGATAGAATGTATACCTCATGTCTGTGAGTGTTGGATAGAATATATGCTTCATGTCTATGTGTGTTGAAAAGACTGTATGCCTCATGTCTATGTGTGTTGAAAAGAATGTATGACTCATGTCTGTGTGTGTTGTTTAGAATGTATACCTCATGTCTGTATGTTGATTAGAATGTATACCTCATGTCTGTATGTTGATTAGAATGTATACCTCATGTCTGTATGTTGATTAGAATGTATACCTCATGTCTGTATGTTGATTAGAATGTATACCTCATGTCTGTGTGCTGGAGTCTCAGAGGTCACTGTCAAACTGTATATCATAACAAATCCAAATGAAAGAAAAACTGAGAGTAAAACTCAAAGCAGGTATAACAACCCCCTGATTTGGAAACTTTTGATTTTTTACCTATATCCAAAACTGTATTTGTGTTGGGGGGGGGGGGGGGTATTTGGACATTGAGATGACATCACTGGTGCTGTTGAGGCAGTTTTGGACATTCAAGATGAACAGTTCTTCAGAGATGATGTAACTGATTTGATCTTCATGGAACAAATGCATTGAATTGCGGGGTGATAATATTGTAAATTTCACATCTGATTTTATTTGTCAGGTCAGGAACCTTAATTGCACTCATGTATTTACCTCCTGTGTGTATGATAGAATGTTTACCTTATGTGTGTGTGAGATGGACTTTACCTTGTATGTTTATGAGAGAAAGTATAAAACACACTTGATAGAATATATACATACTTGTATGTGTGTTCATGTGAATACCTTATGTTGGATAGAATATACACTTTCTATAATAATATTGTATGATTGTTTAAGTGTATACCTCATGTTTGTTAGAATATATACAATGTCATGGTCCTTGTGTTTGATGTACACCTTGTTATGTGCTTGATAGAATGTGTACCTTGTGTTAGTGTTGGATGATATGTATATATTTCTTGTGTATTTGTTGGGTGCACTGTACTCCACATGTTAGATAGGAGGTTACTTCAATAAAATATAGACCCTATATATGTTAGGTAGAATGCATACATTATGTTAGGTGTTGGATAGTATGTAACTTCATATGCCAGTTAATTAGAATGTGCACCTCACTGTCTTTTCTCTTCATGTCTGTGGTATTATTGGATTTTACTACATAATTTATTTCTGATGAAATGAATAAAATTATGTAAACATTGAAATTTGTTGAACTTTTGTCTTGTCAATCTTTTGTCTTGTTCTTCTGTAACCAGATGAGAGCAAGATCACTTATTATTGTAAAATACACCCATCCTTTATCAGTTCTAGGGTAGTAACTCCAGAAAAACCAAGACTTTCTAGCTGGTTATTATACTAAATACAGATGGTGTGCCAATAACTATTTTGACCAAGTTTATGATAGTGATGACTGATGAAAATTCACACTGTTTATTTTGCTTTAAATACGTCGGTCAGATAAAGGATGTATTATCGATTCACTTGTGGTTGGTGTCCACTCTCTTAACAATGACAAATGTGAACTAATCTTTACCAACCTTTTAGGCACAATATCTTGAACAAAGTCCATACCAACCAGACATTTCAGAGTTATGACCCTTTAATTATTGAAAAATTAGTGGTGTCCGTGCTCTTACTCTGACAAATGCGAACCAATCTTTACCAAAAAAGATATCAATAGGTATTAGTTCAATCAGGGTCTCTATATATACATAGTATTAAAGAGACCCTGGTACAATATATTGTTTGACTACCAGCAAAAAAATCCTGGGTGCTGCAGTTTCCTTGCTCTCTGGTCTATGAACCAACCTTTACTAAACTTGGCCACAATGTGTAATGGCACAATAGCTTGGCCAATTTCCATAACCAGCCAAAAAGTAAAAGACACTCCAGTTATGTCCCTAGAGAAATGAAAAATTGCAAAAATCCTTTGACCTAAAACATAATTAGGTTTCAGCTCTTGGGCAGGTTCTGAAAATTCATCTTCAACTGTTGGATATTTTTGTAAGTCTTCCATAATTATGCTAGTGTAATAAATTTTGCAATTTGTTTATCAGTTCAGAAGCCATAACTCTGGAGTAACCATTGTTTGGCTTGTTTTGAATTGAGTCAAGATGTGCTTATATAGTGTTATCAAGTTTGGTAAAGATCAATGTAAGAGCTTATCAGATCCACACTGGGTGCCAAATGTAAGAGAGCAAAGCCAGAGCAAGTCTTCAACCCAGGACTTGTTTTTAGAGCAAGTGCTTCACTGACAGTATGGGTTACTTACAGATCATTATATATCCATTTTTGTTCAAAGGATAGTGACAAAAACTAAATTTAATGTCTTAATAAAAAATAATTTGGAAAAGAAGAAATCAAGAAACTCATTTTTATTTATAAAAAGTGCATACAGCTTTATGCAGTCAACTGGCAATATAAGTAGCTAGTAATAACATGGTATATCATTTAAAGAAAATTACTGGTGATATTAACAACATGTGAAGTAAATGTAGAAAATGGTCATATAAGACTTGGCTGACATCCTCTCTACAATTAACATACTTATCTGTATTTGTACCAACAGTCAACTCTAGTTATGTAACGAAATCTAGCTTCATGATCATGATACAATTCAATTAAAATTTCTTTATATCATTTTTTCTCCAATTGATTTCAATGAGAAAAAAATATCAAAAAAGCATTAATAAGTGATACCAAATTCATGTAACAGTACATCATAAAAAAGTCTATTTAAGACAATTTTATATTTCAGAAAATCTCTGGAGTAAAGTCAATTGATTCTATGTATTTTTACATTTTTCTTTACTTACAGAAAATGAGTAAATGTATATCAAAGAAGGTATATGTCCCCCCCCCCACACACACACAAATAACACTCAAACAAAAACAAGAGGGCCATTATGACCCTAGATCACTCACCAGAGTACATAAGCTTTTCAAACATCTGGAGGCCTCATTTTTCATGGGATCAACTTTATTTAAGGAATAATGGTAGATAACCATGAGGTGACCATACATGCCAAAAGAAATTAAACCAGAACTACTAAAGATGATGAATACCCCCAAATACCACTTTGTCACAGTTACTGTTACCATGTCAGACAGTCTTGATAAAGTTGAAGGATAAAAATAAAAAGCACCAAAATGTAGTTTTACAGTAAATCTATTTTTAAATAGCGAATACCTACCTGTTATAACCAAGATATCTATTTACTACTACCATAACAGAAGGAGAATCAAAAATAGTAAAAAGTGGGGTGGGAGGTGGGATTCTGTTATAATCGTAAGTATTAACTAGTTAAAATTAGGAAGTAGGAGGTCTGTAACCTTTGTGGAACCCTGTAATAGTGGGGCTCTTGGGCTGATGAGGAGCAGTGCCCTGACGAGGGGTATTGGCCTTGCCTGAAAAGGTTTCCCAGAGGACAGTTGAGTTTTCTTGGGAATTTTGAAGGAGGAAGAAGTTGGATTGCATAGCTAAAAAATTCACCAGCACTGAGTGTTTGGTGGTCTTGGCGATAGCCTAAAGTAGAATATTGAGAAAGGATGGCTAAGGGCTCTTTCCTTCCCGGAGAAGGGAGATTGCAACGATTAAAGTGGGAGGCAATGCCAACAGACTGCCTGACACGATGTTCCGATCTCTCAAGTGTCTTGACAGGCACTGATTGAGGAGACTTAAGGCGAAGCCTGCTAACATTATCATTTGGCAATGGTGAAGAATTGGAAAATCTGTTGAGGATTTATAGTCAACTAGGGTTAAAGCCTAGTGATTGCAGTGATGAAGTGAAAACCCAATCTGAGTCTGGTTTGGGGGTGGGGGTCTGACCCCTGAATGCCCCCAGTAACAGGGTTCATGCCAATGAAGGGCATGCATGACATGACAGACAATATATAGACACAGGGTGATCAGAAAAGCTCACCTGATAATGCTCTGAGAGCTACAGAGGCATGATGCCCTGGATCGCTCACTGTATCATTAGGCTTGTAATCAGGGACCCCTGGCAGAGCAATTGACCAGGGTCATGATTTGACAAACTTGGTAGAAGTCTATAGCCCAGGGTTATACAATATCTAAACTCTGTGTTTTGAGAAGATTTTTCTAAAAAGAAGAATTTTCAAGTTATTTCTATATTAGCCTATCTAAAATCAGGTGACCCCTATGGCGGGGCCAAATTTGACTCAAGGGCCATGATTTGAACAAACTAAGTATAGATCCACTAGACAATGCATGATTCATTATTTGAACAAACTTGGTAGAGGTCTATTAGCCCATGTTACATACCAAATACCTAAACTCCAGGCTTTGTGGTTTCTGAGAAGAAGATTTTTTTCATGTTTCTCCTATATTAGTCTATGTTTAATCAAGTGACCCCTGGTCCTGGGCCAATTTTGACACCAGGATCATGATTTGAACAAACTTGGTTGTGATCTACTAGATAATGCTGCACACCAAATATCTAAACCCCAGGCCTTGTGGTTTCTGAGAAGAAGATTTTTCAAGTTTTTCCTATATTAGCCTATGTTAAATCAAGTGACCCCTGGGGCAGGGCCAATTTTTACCCCAGGGTCATAATTTGAACAATCTTGGTAGAGAGTTTTAAGATCATGCTACATACCAAATATCAAAAGGCTAAGCCTTGTGGTTTCGGAGAAGAAGATTTTTAAAATTTTCATTTTTAAAATCTATTTTTAGCTCCTGTGACCAAGATTTTTGACCAATCAAAAATAATTTTAACAACTTTGGTAAAGGGCCCCATAATGAACATTCCTGTGAAGTTTTATCAAAATCCAGTGAGAAGTTTAGAAGGAGATGTTGTTCAAAGAAATTGTTGACAACGGACGCACGCACTGACGACGGACAAAAGGCGATCACAAAAGCTCACCATGAGCACGTTGTGCTCAGGTGAGCTAAAAACAGTAGGGCTATAGTGGCCCTCGATCATTTACCTGAGGACCATCAGGTTAATTAAGTTATAAAGACATTAACAATTTACACTTTTACAAGGGGCATTAAGTTATGTCACTGGTCTTTGTATGCCATAATATCAAACTGATCAAGAAACACATCATCTCTTCAAAGTATTCCCCCTGCATTGAAATACTTTTGGAGTCTTGTTCTTCAATGTTCACTGTGATAATGTTGAGACATTAAAAATAGCAGTTCGCTTCTGTTGGCAAACTGTTAAGATGTGAGCAATTTTTTATCAGAAAAAATCACATGGGCATAGGAGAAAAAGGAGGGTGTTCAGTCTAACCTTTTCTGTACAGTTGACTTTAGTGGGTTTACTCACATGAACAAGACAGTATTGCAAGCAACTGGTGAAAACCCCCTAAGACAGAAACAATAAAACCAATGGAAATGGGTTATGATTCCAAAACTGCTTTGTCACAGGATAAGTGCAAACTCAAAATTAATGAATTGCATGGTAATGGTTCTAATTGTGCATTGCACTTCTCTTCCAAGAGGACTCTATATATCTATGAAGTTCATGTTATGTATGTCTATGAGTTATGATCCAGACAAAAAATAAGGATGAACTTCACAAGTCAATCATTTCATGTAAACTGGGACAAAGAGGTGGAAAATATAATTTTTATGACCTTATCAGACTGACTACATTTTCAAAAATTATATCAAAGTATAAAGAAAGACTGTCCTCTGAAAGTTTCATTTAGTTGACGTGCATTTGTTTTATATTTATACTAATATATTTATACTTTGGCATACTTCTAAGCCTATGTTGTTTTTTCACTCAGATACTTCAATAAAGTATGTTACCACCATTCTAATTTGAGGATTTTCAGCAACCACCTTAAGAATGAGGACAGATGGATGGACAGACAGATAAAAGGATATTCGCACACCTTTGCATCATGCTTTATGAAAATCTATCCATAGATATGAAAGTTTAAGAGCTGACACAAAGATGTACCTCATGAATACCAAAGACAATTTATAACAACTCCATGACCTTCATCTTTCAAGCAATATATGGATGATGTGCACAACACATCTTTGTGTTATGACAAACACTTCTATTAAGATTAATGAAAAACCATCTATAGATATGAAAATTATAGAGCAGACATGAAGATGTAGACTATTAATACCAGAGACAACTTTTAACATCTCCCATGACCTTGACGTTTCAAGGACACATATGACTGATGCACGAGACACACCCTTGTGTTATGAGGAACACTTCTATGAAGTTTTATTGAAATCCATCCATAGATGTCCCAAGTTATGGAATCCCATGACTATGATCTTTCAAAGATGCATGAAGTTGATGCGCACGACAAAACCCTTGTGTTATGAAGAACACTTCTGTGAAGTTTTATTGAAATCCATCCATAGATGTCCCAAGTTATGGAACAGACGTGAAGACGTAGCCTGTAGACAATTTCTAACAACTCCCCTGACCTAGACCGTTCAAATATTGATATGGTTGATGTGCACAACACATCCTTGTGTTTTAAGGAACACTTCTGTAAATTTTATTGAAATCCACCCATTAATGTTTGAGTTATGGAGCGGACACGAATGCGGGACGGATGGACGGAATGAGGGACTAATAAACTGAATGTCTTTAAAACACTTTTATTTGGGCATTTATTTTGATAGAACTTCCTGACAGCTGCAAATGTTTTACTTTTGAAAGAAATTGCCTCTTGAACCAGAATTTGACATTGATCAACAGATTTCATAAAGGCTCATCCAAGGGGTCATCCCTGGCAAGGTTCATCAAGTTGAACCCTGTGGCATAAGGGAGACAACATTCAAAGAAAATTGTTGTTTATAGACAAAGACATGGATTTTGTCTCCAGGTGAGCTACAACTGGTTTCATAATCTGACAAGAGTGCCAGTGCTGCCACAATATATGCCGCCACAAAATATGGAGATCAACATTATAGAGGCTTCCAATATGAAAGTAGGTCAAATGGCAGTGTCAATATGTATCCTTTTTTTCCTCCTGAGCATTACTCTTGCAAAAACCACTGAACTGGATGATCCCAGCTTTATGCACTTCTACCTGTTATAGTTATGACATTGATCAAGATCAATTTGGAGTTAATATGCTACAGAGACCAAGTTTGAAAAGCATAACTATTGCAAAAATCGATGAACCAGAAAATCCCTGCTTCATACACATCTATCCATTATAGTTCTGACACTGACCAAGACTCAAAAAGATCCATTCAGAAACTTAGAAAGAGTTTTCACAAAGCTGCAATATCAATAAGCTACAGGGACTTAGTTTCAAGGGTCATAACTCTCACAAAAATCAATGAGCTGAAAAATTGCCACTTCATGCACATCTACCCATTATAGTAATGATACTGAGTCAGAAATGAAGGAGGAGTTGTGTTCACAAGAAATGGATGGACAAACGAACAGACAAAGAAGATGACGCCAATATACGACCGCCTCTTGCGATGTATAACAATTGAGAAAATAGGGCAGAAAAATATGAAGATCAGAGAAAGGGCATGATGTTTAAGAGAAATGAAAGATAAAGTAAGTAATGGTAGGCAGATCAAGAGAAGAGGGAAGAGATCACTATATAACAGCACCCTGATACACTCACAAGCATAGCATATTCATAAATGTGCTTTAACCAATGATTATGTATGTAGGATGTTTACATACAGGATATTAAGCCAGAAGAACAAGGAAACAGACCTAGAACTATCACTGAAGATGATAAATATACCCACATACCACTCTGACATGGAAAAAGGGTTATAATTCTTACACATTCATTTATTTATTACAAAATTGTAAATCTAATTTTCTGCACCTGTCTACTTATTTGTCTAATCCTGATAAATCCTGATTCAAGTGTGGAGGTATTTCAACAAGAGTTATAAAACTTTTTGTAATGTAAGTGTAAGATAGGACTTGACAAGCGTGATTCCTGTGAAGCAGGGACACACACACACGCATATAGTGGAACAAAGAGTTTGGAACAAACAACAAGAGGGCCATGATGGCCCTGGATCGCTCACCTGATATCATTAGGCTATGTAAAATCAAGTGACCCCTGGGGCAGAGCCAATTTTGACCCCAGGGTCATGATTTGAACAAACTGGGTAGAGGTCTATTAGCCCATGTTACATACCAAATATCTAAACCCTAGGCCTTGTGGTTTCTGAGAAGAAGATTTTTCAAGTTTTTCCTATATTAGCCTATGTTAAATCAAGTGACCCCTGGGGTGGGGCCAATTTTGACCCCAGGGTCATAATTTGAACAATCTTGGTAGAGAGTCATAAGATCATGCTACATACCAAAAATCAAAAGGCTAGGCCTTGTGGTTTCGGAGAAGAAGATTTTTTCAAGTTTTTCCTATATTAGCCTATGTTAAATCAAGTGACCCCTGGGGTGGGGCCAATTTTGACCCCAGGGTCATAATTTGAACAATCTTGGTAGAGAGTCATAAGATCATGCTACATACCAAATATCTAAACTCCAGGCCTTGTGGTTTCTGAGAAGAAGATTTTTTCAAGTATTTCCTATATTAGCTTATGTTAAATCAAGTGACCCCTGGGGCAGGGCCAAATTTGACCCCAGGGCCATGATTTGAACAAATTTGGTTGTGATCTACTAGACAGTGCTGCACACCAAATATCTAAACCCCGGGCCTTGTGGTTTCTGAGAAGAAGATTTTTCAAGTTTTTCCTATATTAGCATATGTTAAATCAAGTGACCCCTGGGGCGGGGCCAATTTTGACCCCAGGGTCATGATTTGAACAAACTTGGTAGAGATCCACCAGACAATGCTACACACCAAATATCTTAACTCTATGCCTTGTGGTTTCTGAGAAGAAGATTTTTCAAGGTTTTTTCCTATATTAGCCTATGTTAAAACAAGTGACACCTGGGGGGGCCAATTTTGACCCCAGGGTCATAATTTTTACAATCTTGGTAGAGAGTCATAAGATCATGCTACATACCAAAAATCAAAAGGCTAGGACTTGTGGTTTCTGAGAAGAAGATTTTTCAAGTTTTTCCTATATTAGCCTATGTAAAATCAGGTGACCCCTGGGGCGGGGCCAATTTTGACCCCAGGGCCATGATTTGAACAAACTTGGTAGTGATATAGACTGCACACCAAATATCTAAGCTCCAGGTCTTGTGGTTTCTGAGAAGAAGATTTTTCAAGTTTTTCCTATATTAGCCTATGTTAAATCAGTGACCCCGGGGCGGGGCCAATTTTGACCCCAGGGTCATAATTTGAACAATCTTGGTAGAGAGTCATAAGATCATGCTACATACCAAAAATCAAAAGGCTAGGCCTTGTGGTTTCGGAGAAGAAGATTTTTTCAAGTTTTTCCTATATTAGCCTATGTTAAATCAAGTGACCCCTGGGGCGGGGTCAATTTTGACCCCAGGGCCATAATTTGAACAATCTTGGTAGAGAGTCATAAGATCATGCTACATACCAAAAATCAAAAGGCTAGGCCTTGTGGTTTCGGAGAAGAAGATTTTTAAAATTTTCATTTTTAAAATCTATTTTTAGCTCCTGTGACCTAGATTTTTGACCAATCAAAATAATTTTAACAACTTTGGAAAAGGGCCCCATAATGAACATTCCTGTGAAGTTTTATCAAAATCCAGTGAGTAGTTTAGAAGGAGATGTTGTTTAAAGAAATTGTTGACGACGGACGCACGCACGCACGCACGCACGGACGACGGACGACGGACAAAAGGCGATCACAAAAGCTCACCATGAGCACGTTGTGCTCAGGTGAGCTAAAAATCATGCTACAATAGTAACTTTTAGCCTGGAAACAGCACTAAATATTGCTGTGTTGAGATGAATAAAATAAACATGTGACCCCTTTTGCCTGCATTTCATCTCAAACCGAGTTTTCTTCAACTGAAAAAAAGTTCTTCACAATTCTGAGTTCAGGAAACCTGAAACTTGAGGTTTTGAAAATTATGGTGGTAAGAATTACAGGGGCTCAATCTGAATGGTTTATACATATTGTTCTCATAACACTACTGATAACGAGCTTATTGTTCTGTAAGTCACTTATAAGTTTATCTGATGTGATATTAGTTGTATACACATCTATATATGTTTGTTTTTTTAAGATCTCTTGTAGTAAAGGTTGAGACATTTCTGTAAACACAATTTGCAAGATTATATAGTTAAAGAATTTAACAAGAAAAAAAACTTGCCTAATACAAAAAGACAGATATTTAATGAGAAATAAGTGTTTGGTTTCAAATGATTAAATATTAAATTTGACAAATGGTATTGTTTAGTTTTCTTATAGGGCAAGTAAATGATCATTTGTGAAAACTAGATAATCTTACTCATTAACTCAGTTCATGTACTCATTTCTCACTCATTTTGTAATTCAATGTTATAAATCTTCATACACATATGCTCAAACATTAATCAAACATGAATTAGGTCAAAATAAGCATGTAGTTTACAGTGATCAACTTGTGTACATACATATTAACCAACATTCACCTGGTCTAAATACACACATGTACAGGCAAAACAAAGATCAAAAGATCAATCTAATAAATATACAACCTAGAAGCATGACAGAGATCTTATGTATGTTTTTATTACCATTCTTCAGAGATCAACTTTACACTCTTTTAAACAAGTGTAAATCAATCTTTATCCTCACAGCCTATCTCATAAATTATGCAAACTAATTATCAGCTTTGTTCAGTCTCAGTCCATCAAAGATTGATGGTAAATTGTCATCTATTGTAGATAAGCAGCCAAATCCTTGGTTAAATAAACTCCAAATAAATATACAAAGGTCTATTTTCTTGTGTCTCAAAAGAAAAAGTCTTGGTACATTGTACGAAAATACCAACCCACTTTAGGTCTCAATATAAAAATGTTGAATTATAATTCATGCAACAATGAAACCATATTGCATGATAATTTATTATCATGTATTCAAGTCATAAATGCATAGAATAAATGAAAGCATTTTATGAATAGAAATGTTTCACAACAAGGAAATGAGTCTCTGCAACACTGATGCCCGCCCGACTGGCATATGTTGGTCACATTAAAATTTTTGCTAGTATTATTAAAAGTTTCTATTTTGATGTATATTTGTATTAAGTTCCATGATCATGAGGCAGTACAATCAATTTTACCATGTTCATCCAACCATGAAATGTAGGCCACAGCTAAAAATTGTATAAAAAATTAAATAGTTCATATCATGATGTATATTTGTACCAACCTTCATGAAAAGAAAAAAATTCAATGCAAAGGTAAACTAAGGTGTGAGTGGGACAAACAAAAGAATGAACCAACGACCAACCAGATGCACAGACTAAATTCTATATACCCCTCAATGCAGTTCCTGGGTATAAAAAACTACTAGCACAAATTTGACATTGCACAGATAATATAAAATACACAGAAAATAAATGCTGCTAAATATAACACACATAGTACATTTATTTACTCTCCATCACTGTTACGAGACTTGTTAAAGTTATAATGAAACACTAAACCCTCATGTACATGCCAGTAAGTATCCACCTGTTACTAACATGAATACTGTATTTAAACAATCATGTTCATACATTTTAGCTCTACTGTCAATATGGTTGGAACTAAAATAGAAACTGTTGCTACACAATGACGAGACTTTTGAAGCAAAAGAAGCCATACAAATAGATTGTTAAGGTATTTACAAATATAGGATTTTGCCTTTCTAATGTGATAGTGCAGAGGATTCAACATTTGATGGGTCACACAAAGGACAGGTTGTAAACCAGAAGAAAAAGTGCAATTCAAGAGATCTTGTACAGCTGCCAGCCAAGATGTCATCAGAAAAGGATACACCAGGTGAGCATGAAATGGTCTTGTGGAGCATCTCTAGGGACTGTGTATAAGATAATGAACTATTGAAAGAAATATTTACAAGAAGCATCCTGTTCACAAGCTTAATGAGAAGCTATGGAAGACGCTGTGTGTGCGATTTGTTGTACTGAAATTGACTCGTAAAACTTATTTTTATCAAACATAATGCATTTGTTTCATAATTCATGGTATGGGCACCCTAAAAAATAATTGATAAAGGAGTAAAAGTTGATGCTGATTATTACATTAACAAGGTGCTCAAACAATGTGTGGAAAACCGCAACATCCATTTTGTTGGCAGGATGTGAGCATAAGAGGGTGTTCCACTTAGTCACACAGCCCAGAAAACACTGGAATCTTTATACAAACACTGGGTTCTGTATAGTAAAACCTTCCTAGAGAACCAAGACTGTGTACCAGCTGATTGTGACTTAGAGAGGACACCATGTGACTTAGAGAGGACACCATGTGACTTTAGAGAGGACACCATGTGACTTTAGAGAGGACACCATATGACTTTAGAGAGGACACCATGTGACTTTCAAGCAAACAAAACATCTACCATAATACAAAACTGTACTATCACAGGTCTCAAACTGAACTTCTATTTCAATGTAAGATATTATAACATTAATGAATGTAACACCAATTTTTTTATGTTTTTCATTATAACTTCAACAGGTCTCATAAGTCTAAACAAGCGTAGCAAGATACCATAGCCTTGTGCAATTATTTATCTTTTATATATTTGATAAATTTGAAAAAAATATTATAGGTGACATGACAAATAATTAACATGTGACATGGGTATCCCCATGATTACACAGTATGTGACAGAATTCATTATAATCAATCTTCAACAAAACACATAAATTCCATAACAACTTAAATCATGGCAAATATATAGCAAACCATTAACATACAGGAACCTCTGAGAACTAGGGATGAGTTCACAAAACTTATTTAACTCAGATTTCCCTATACACATATTTGTGAAAATCTAAAACTGTGTTATCAGTACTTGTTAACTTAAATGAGATAGTTTGCATATATATTACTTTCAACAGGTTCTTACAGATCATGGTTTTTCAGATATGAATTCGTTATGATTCAAAATATGAGACTTTTGAGTTGAGGGAAGTCTAAAACTGATATATTCCTCAAATCAAAATTTTGAAGCTCCCTCCCATAACTAATAATGAAGAATATAAGAAACACAAACATGTTATTTCATATTATTTTCTTTGGAACTCTTTTTTTTCTTCCAAATTTGTAAGGTGAAGATCAGTTCAGATTTGAAGATTTTTAAGATGTATCTTGAAACACAGGCCAGAAATAAGATCATTTGAATTCTTGACTTGCTTGCCCCTTTAATGCCATAACCAGTGATGTTCTGGAAATGTTCAGTCTACAATTCCTCACTTGAGATTATTCTAAATAAACAAAGAGCAATTACTCTTAAACAGATGAGTGAAATGAGACTGCATTGGATACTGATGGTAACCTCTTCCAACATAAACAATCACAGATACAGTCAGCCTTCTAGCACAAACACAAGACCTGATGGTATAGTGGATTTTATTTCATCAAAAGTAGGTCTAAGGTCAAGGTCAGGATGTCCATCCATCTAAGCATCTGTCCATATTTTGAAGCAATCCAATGAAGCACATAGGAGTTAAAGCAGATTAACCAAAAGGTAAACCTGTCCAGACGCTGCTTTTTTTTAATCAAAAGTAGGTCTAAGGTCAAGGTCACAAAGTGAACTGCATAATGTAAAGGTCCTTCCACTTAAGATACTGTCCAAATATTGAAGCAATCCAATGCAAGACATAGAAGTTATAGCAGATGAGAAACAGGTCATCCTGACCGGACACCCAATAACAACATCTTACATCGTTAATTTAAAGGGCAGAATTTTTCATTGAAAAACCCATCCAAATGAGTCAGGAAAGTTAAGTGTTATCTAAAGAGTACTGTACTTTCATCAATGATACATTTTTTTTCTTGATACAATAAAAAATGTCTACATGCTTTTCATTCTACAGGAACAACCCTCTGATTCACAAAATTAATGATTAATTGAAGTTATTATATAAAAATATTACATTTAAAAATCTGCAGTAACAGATCAATATTTTTCCATTAAAAGTGAAAACTTCATGAATAAAATTATAATGGTAGTAACAGTAACAACAAGATTTCCATAATATATATATTTGAGGAATTAAAATAAATGAACATATAAAATATCAGCAATAGACAAATTATGATTATTTCAATACCAAAGATGAAGAATTTCATCTGTTTAGAGGATGTTTTTTATCATCACTGTAAAATCTTGGTTAAACAAACCACAAAAATGTTTTACAAGAGTGCCAGTGCTGCCACAATATACGCCGCCACAAAATATAAAGACCAAGAGGGTCCTTTTAATTTTTGCTTTTAACATTTCTGTAAGCATAAGCTCATAATGAAGTCTGTGAGACCAATTAATTTAGCTAAACAGACATAGAACCCTAAAAAGGCTTCCAATATGAAAGTAGGTCAAATAGCAGTATCAATATGAATCCTTTTTTCTCCCTGCTTTATGCACTTTTACCTGTTTAGAAAATTGAGTTGTGTTTTCAAGAGACCATGTTTAGAAAGGCATAACTATTGCAAATATTGATGAACATTAAAGTCCCTGCTTTGTGAATATCTACCCAGTATAGTAATGACAATATTGTCCAACTTTTGAAAAGATTAGGTCAGAAACATACAAGGAATTGCATTTACAAGGCTGAACTATCAATCTGCTAAAAAGACTAAGTTTCAAGGGACAAAAATCTTGCAAAAATTAATGAACCGGAAAATAACCACTTCATGCACATCTACTCATTATAGCAATGACATTGACCAAGTTTCTAAAAGATTCATTCAGAAATGTAGGAGGAGTTGCGTTCATAAGGCTGCAATATCAATCAGCTACAGAGACTAAGTTTCAAGGGACATAAATCTTGTAAAAATCAATGAACCGGAAAGTAGCTACTTCATGCACATCTAACAATTATAGTAATGAAATTGACCAAGTTTTGAAAAGATTAATTCAAAAATGTAGGAGTTGCGTTCACAAGGCTGCAATATCAATCAGCTACAGAGACTAAATTTCAAGGGACACAAATCTTGTAAAAATCAATGAACTGGAAAATCACCACTTCATGCACATCTACTCATTAAAGTAAAGACATTGACCAAGTTTTGAAAAGATTCATTCAGAAATGTAGGAAGAGTTGCGTTCACAAGGCTGTAATATCAATCAGCTAAAGAGACTAAGTTTCAAGGGACACAAATCTTGTAAAAATCAATGAACCGGAAAATCACCACTTCATGCACATCTACTCATTATAGTAAAGACACTGACCAAGTTTTGAAAAGATTCGTTCAGAAATGTAGGAGGAATTGCGTTCACAAGGCTGCAATAGCAATTAGCTACAGAAACTAAGTTTCAAGGGACACAAATCTTGTAAAAATCAATGAACTGGAAATTGCCACTTCATGCTCATCTACCATTTAGTAAGACATGACAATTTTGAAAAGATTCTTAGAAAGGAGGAGTTTGCAATATCAATCAGCTACAGAGACTAAGTTTTCAAGGGACGCAAATCTTGTAAAAATCAATGAACCGGAAAATCAACACTTCATGCACATCTACCCATTCTAGTAATGACATTGACAAAATTTTGAAAGGATTCATTCAGAAACAAAGGAGGAGTTGCGTTCACAAGATATGGACATACGGACGGACGTACGCACGGACAGACGGAGAAGATGACGCCAATATACGACTGCCTCCAGCGGCGTTTAACCAATGAAATACATTTACTGGTCACTGACAATGATTGAATGTCTGGAGTTTACCTTAAAGAGAGAAACTGAAATTTTAAATAAATATGTTGGTTTCCACTAGAGGGAAATAATACAGTAAACAAAACAGAGTGAATTTAATTGGTTTACTGAAATTAACATTGCAATTTTGATACTGATCTTTAAAAGAACCAATATTAAATAATAGTCCAAGATGGCTGTGTCGCTCACCTGAGTAATATAGATGTTAGAGGCACCATGATGTAATTTTGCTTCTGGTACTTTTGATGAAGACAGTGATTTTGTTTTTAGTTCATTTACTATTTTTTACAGGTAGTTTCCCCTAGCCAAAAAGTGGCATTTTTCCAAAAAATACTTCCTATTTTCCCCATTTTTTTTCTCCAAAAGAAATAATTAATGGAATATTAGTTAATTTAAAACAATTTCAACATCTTATAATTTCCAATTTTTTTATTAAGCCCCTAATGCTAATTTTCTAAATAAGAAAGCCACAGGTAGTAAAGAAAATCTAGACAAGAAAATCTCTGGAGGACTGAGCAAAAAATGTGGCATCTTAGGTGTTAACAAGGTTTTTCTATTCTTAGATTTGCCCTTGTTATTTTACACACACAAACTTTAGATTTCATGGAAAAGTCCTCTAGAGTGTTTGCAAGGTTTTTCCAAATATTTTGACCAAACATGATCCAATTTCAGTCTCACCAAAAATATCAAAAGTTCCATGACAATTGTGCCAAAACTAAAACAACAAACAAATGTTGACAACAGGCAACAAACGACTGATGGAGACCAATCGACAAGGTTTTTCTGAGCACAAGTGCTCAGAGAGCTATAATAACAATATTATATTGATAAATAGTAAGTGAATATTAAACAAAAATAATTGAAGAACACAATTTCTTTTCATTTTTTTATACATATTTTGTTAATGAAATAATTTAGGCTACAGAAAACTGAAGACATCATGTTTGTACGGCTGTCAATATTATCTTCACAAACTATGCAATAATGAAACACAACATCTCAGATCTCACTTGAAAAGTACAAATATATAAATATGTACAAAAACAGCACTGTAATGAATAAATAGTATCCTTAATCAACAAACAGTATAGTTGGACTAGAAATTACACAAGATAAAAAAAAAAAAAATCTGAAAGTATATTAAGTGTCACATCTTTTCTCATATCTATAATGATGAAATGTCAAATATGACGAGGCCATGACGTGACAAATGTGGCAAGGCTGTGACATGACAAATCAGTCCATATTTCTTTTGTTTGTTATATTTTTTTTTTGGCTTCATCTTTTTACAATCTCCTCAAACTTTCCAGTGAGGATTGAACCCCAAACCTTTGGATCTGTAGGCAATGTACATTACCACAGCACTTATCAGAGTTAGGCAATGTACATTAACACAGCACTAATCAGAGTTAGGCAATGTTCATTACCACAGCACTTATCAGAGTTAGGCTATGTACATTAACACAGCACTTATCAGGGTTAGGCAATGTACATTACCACAGCACTAATCAGAGTTAGGCAATGTACATTACCACAGCACTAATCAGAGTTAGGCAATGTACATTACCACAGCACTAATCAGAGTTAGGCAATGTACATTACCACAGCACTAATCAGAGTTAGACTATGTACATTACCACAGCACTTATCAGAGTTAGGCTATGTACATTACCACAGCACTAATCAGAGTTAGGCAATGTACATTACCACAGCACTTATCAGAGTTAGGCAATGTACATTACCACAGCACTTATCAGAGTTAGGCTATGTACATTACCACAGCACTAATCAGAGTTAGGCTATGTACATTACCACAGCACTTATCAGAGTTAGGCAATGTACATTACCACAGCACTTATCAGAGTTAGGCAATGTACATTACCACAGCACTTATCAGAGTTAGGCAATGTACATTACCACAGCACTAATCAGTGTTAGGCTATGTACATTACCACAGCACTTATCAGAGTTAGGCAATGTACATGACCACAGCACTTATCAGAGTTAGGCAATGTTCATTACCACAGCACTAATCAGTGTTAGGCTATGTACATTACCACAGCACTTATCAGAGTTAGGCAATGTACATTACCACAGCACTTATCAGGGTTAGGCAATGTACATGAACAGCATCTATCAGAGTTAGGCTATGTACATTACCACAGCACTAATCAGGTTAGCATGTACATTACCACAGCATAATCAGGTAGGCAGTAATCAATAATCAGAGCTAGGCTAGGTAAATCTTTCATAAAAATCAAGTCTATTATTTGTTTATCTATATACAAGCACATAGATAACCTTCATGCCACATTTCATAACTTTGTTTAGCTTGTTTATAAACAGAAAAATAGAAAAGCAACCGTCATCTGAATGTATACTGGTAATAATAATGCCAACAACGTGTGACTATTTTATAGATAACACTTATAGTATTTGAATGAGACTATATCTGCAATCAACATATCAGTTATGCAATATATAACATTATGAATATATTCAAAAGAAAATGAATTCAAATTCTTTTACCAAACGGGATGTCATTTGATCAGAACACCCCCTGTACTCTAATAATCAGAAGGTCTAAAATATGTCTTGATTCAGAATCTTATGGAGTTGACTGTATGTGTGTAAATTATCATGTGACCTTCAAGGTGTTGCTGCTCTTGTCTTGTACCCTCACTGCCACAGTATTTCAAAATGGATGTCGAGTTTATCATCAAAGGAAGACCCTGACGGAGGCATACAGGTAGAATTGCAAGCCAGCTGGGAGGCTTTCAAAGTGTTCATAATATCAAAACTGACAAGATTCAAAATTTGAAGAGGGCAAACACACAATGGGAGGTTGACTTTATGAAACAATGTCCACAGCACCCTGCACTTACTGGTAATTATATACTCACTCCTGGTCCTTATCTCAAAAAATGTTTACGCCATTCAATCCTTGTAATAGACACACTCAAATGCATACATACTATCTACTGGCTGTCATATGTCATTTAACCATGAAACATTTAACATCTACCAGTGAACTCTGGAACCAAATCTTACCTAATTTGTGTTTTACACTGGATCCTTAATACAATCTTATCATACTAGGCCTAAGTATTACAAAGCATTTCAATTTTAGATTTCTCTAGACTAAGAATTCTTTATTACTTTAAGTAATTTAATACTGAAAACATTTAAGAAATTGAATTTCATATCTACACATGTCCATATACAAAAACTTGCTTGCTGACAGAATGCAGATTTTTGAGATTTTGAAAACTTCTGAGCTGGGATGAGATGCTATGGGTGTTACAGGATTGTAATCAGCAACCACCTCTATGAAAATATGAAAACATGAACATGATGAAGTCAAAAATCACAACTCTGAAAAATGTATATAAACAGATAAAAAAATGCTTTGCAAACATCAAGCAAAAAAGAAAATTGTTTTTATAAGCCTACTTCAGCTTATCATAAAATATTCTAGTAGTTACAGCATTTAAATCTCACTCAATGCTTCTGACTCTATCATTGAAAGAAAGGGTAACCGTGATTGAATAATAATTTCATTCACCAGTAAAGGTCAAGGACACAAACCTAATGAGTACAGTCTAACCTAGTTTAAGCACACTTAGTGTTATTGCTTTTAATCTTCAATAGGGGATGAAATATGCTATCATTATTTATTCATAATCTGAATAATATTTGTTTTAGGTAATTCTGTTATTCATTAAAATTCCTTCAAAGTCATTGGTCTTTACGGCAAGTAAGTCAAGACTCCCAAAAAACCTAGCAGTGATAACCATATGTTGTACCTACAGGAAGATATGAACCTATGGTTGACAAATAGATAACTCTAATCAATTTACCCAAGGACAAGTTAAAAATAATACAAGCTGCTAAAAACACACTTATTTTTCTACAAAATACCTTGCAGAAATAGTCCCAATTTATATTGTTGTAAAAATGAAAGTTTACACTGGCATCTGTGCCAAGTGTATTTACCAGGAACAAGCAATCACAGTAAACCATGCTGGCTATCAACTCATGAGCTGTTGTGTAAAAAGCTCAACCACAGGATACTAATACATGAACACTGATACAGAGTTGGTGGCACTATAATCGTAGCATTGTGACTTGCATGTCTTGACGTTTGGCTGCTTAAAGCAGCTGACTGCTTATCCCAGTGTTTTTGTCAGGGGATCTCATAAGACAGAGACCATTAATACTAGGGTCTGCTTAAGGAAGGTTAGACTGTATTATAAAGTAAAGGCTTTAAAACTAAAATACTGTAATTCAAATTCCAATGTTGGACAGGAAAGATTAATTGGTTCATATATAGGGTAATATTATATATATATATATACATAAACATTGTTCAAATAGCACTAACAAAGCCCAAATAAAATTGTATAAGTAAAAAAGAAATATTAAACTTGGAAAAGAACTTCCAATAAATAAATTAACTTCAGAAGAGTATATATAAAATTTGTCTGCAAAATGTGTAGGATACAAAGAACATTCTGCACCTTTCAAGTGATCTTGATTAAAATCAGGTTTTAAACAAGAATTGATTATTTACTTAAGTTTCACTGAAGACAGATTCATGGAAATAGACATTTACTTTTCTTTTGTATTTTCCATGAAGCTTACAACAACAACTGATAAATCTATAAAGAATTTATAATTTTATATAATATGAAAGCAAAATATATCTGATTTACTAAGATTCCTTATCCATTGGCACCAAGCATTTGATATTATGGCAAGTTTATGACACACAAAGCATGCAGCCCTTCAGACATTGAAGTACTTATTATGCAGTCGTATTCTTATCCGCCTTTTCCTTATCAATCTGTAAACTAACAAGATAACAATAAAGATACAAATGGTCAACATTATCGTCGCAGTTCTTGTGAATCCTTCTGTTTCTGATATGTGCAAATGTTTTGAACTGTCACTGGCTGATTTTGAATTTTTCAAAGTATTGATTCTATTCAATTCTTCCTTTATTTCTTCCTTTCTTCTTCTTTCCATCTCATCATTATCATCATCATATTCATAGTCGTCTTCCTCCTCTTCGTCGTCATACTTGTAATCTTTCACATGTCCAAGACTTTTCTCCTCCCGATTGTCATATCCATCGTCATAGTTTCCTTTCCCCCTCATTATTAGGGATGTCATAACCATAGTCATTATTATCATCACCTTCATCATCATCATCATCATCATCATCATCATTTGCATCAGCATACTCATCATCATCATCATCTTCATCATCATCATTATTCCCATTTATCAACTGATGATGTTGTCTGTGCCCCTGATCCTGATAGTGGTAGACAGGATCCCCACCCAGTCTACCCTTGTTTCCTATGTGATAATCATCAGTTACATTATCCTCCTCCTCCTCATCTTCCTCTTCATCATCATAACCATCATCATCATCGTTATGATTGTTTGCCACCAGCTCATTGTTATCATAAGCTGCCATTCCTGGAGCTGGTGCCTGCAGTTGGTGTGTCTCATAATGCTTCATTTTATAATTATCATTAATTCCAGGCACTTTCTGTTCATCAACTACATTTTTATTCACTCCTGCATTATTTTGTATGTTAAGGGTATTATCAAGCACAGCGTCATTGCGTAATAAATTATCATGCAATTCCTGAATTCCATCGTTTTGTTTAACTTTCAATACCTCCTTATCATGTGTGCCTCTTTCTTTTACCAGAGAATCAAAGATATTTGCAGGTTTTCCAAGCTCCCTTGGTCCCCCTAACTTGGTTTGATGTTCTGATTCATTACCAGCAAGGGAGAAAATCTTCTCAGCATCTGGTTCACAGAGATATCTCAGGTATATAACCAGGGCTCCACTCCCTACGGCTGTCTTATGGGCCAGGCATCCACCTAGAACAATTTACATGGTATTTGTCACTTCTATGTAATAACATATAATGATTATATCATCTGTTTATAAACAACACAAACTGCACAGAGGTATACATACAGGATACATTATAACATGAACATACAGTGTCATCCTATGGTTGTGAGATGGCTCAGCACATGGCCATGTCTAGGTATGGACCCCAAAATACAGTGCTAATAGATATGCAGATTAATTACATGTATACAGTAAAAACTTTCTTAGCGAGCACCTCATTAATATGGGCAACTTTTTAATGCTGCTAAAATTTGCGGTCTTGATCATTTTGTTATATATCTATATGTTTGCTGGCCTCAATAATGTGGGCAACTGGCTATAGCCAAATGCGGACATCAATTTCAGTCCCAATCACAAAGTGAAACTAGTTAAAGCGGTCCAAGGGAGATTATGCCTCTCATCTATTTTCAGACTGGTTATGTAAAATACATGTGTTAATTGTGCAAACCAGTCTCTGTATTCTGCAAACCAGTCTGAGAGATTACACACGACTGACATTTTGACACTTTTGTTTTGACAGCAGAACACAAGATGCAAACGGCCAAGATGACCCTAAAGATGCTCACCTGAGAAAACTGCCATCATTGCCTGTACAAGTTATTAAATTATAGCATAGTTGTACTAAATACATTATCCATGAGACCATTACAATTCCATGAACTAATCAGTGCCTGTGGTCAAAATTTGAAGTCAAACTTGACTGAGAGATTATGGTTTTAAACATTGTCAGTGAAACTTCCAAACGATTGCTTAAGAAATGAAGATGCTAGGGTGTAAACAGTAAACTCAAGCATTTAATAACTCCTGACTTATAATCTGATATCAGCCATAGTCGAATTTGACCTAGAGATTATGGCTTTAAATAATGTCGTAAATATGAGATATTATTAAAATGCATTTTAAATACAAAAGATATGCGATATACGATCTGGATGTAGATAGCAAGTTTGATTTACCTTTAGATTCGATACGATCGATGCGTTTATAATCTGATATGATATACGATCAACGATCTGCGATTTACGTTATGCGATATACAATATACGGTAAGCACGGTTTACATGACATTTTTATACCTGCTAGCTTGATTTGACACTGTACATATTGTTTCAATTTGTATGAAATTGCAAAAACTCACTAAACTGTGGATCTTGCACAACAAAATACTTTACTGATATCTAGTACTCTGTTACTTGTGTAAATTAACCGAGATCACTCTTAACGGCACATGTAATGAGAGATTTTTTAATTTTTTTAATGAAGATTATTTATAAATATATTTTTATCATTACATGTAATAATAACAATCACAATAAAAACAAATGATAACAGTACTTTACTGATATCTAGTACTCTGCTACTTGTGTAAATTAACACAATATCTTTTCTTTAAAAAAATATGAATATAATATAATTGGTCCATGCCCTTTTATATACGATCACGACCGCTCAATGAGCGCTTGTGAACCAACACATAGAAGTTTAGCACGTTAACTTCTGGTTAACTGTCAAATAGCCGGAAAAAAAATGTAATGATGCATGAACAACTGCATGCAACCTGCACCTTATATATAGAGAGAAAGAGATACCCGTATTGCTGCTTCTTTAACCCTTTCCCTCATATAGACTCATTTTAACGCCCTCAATAGGTATCACATAAAGCCTGATCTGCAGAAAACCACAGTTAAACCTTACCAATTTTAATTATAAAATTCTCATTTCCAGACCACTGAGGAGCAGCGAACAGCATAAAACTGACACCCTGCAGTTACTGCAGGCTATCTGGTTTTATGTGTCATAGTCTTCAGTTCTCTATGAGAAGGTAACATATATAATCAAGCGCCGGGCTGATGACTGTCGCGGTTGGTCGTGTTGAGCAGCAAGAGCGCTAGATTGTAACCCAAATAGGTTATATGCTGGATTCTAATCTGTTTATAAAGGGGGGTATGTGGTCAGTATCAGTTTTTCAGTTGTCAAATAAGAAACAAGAAAAGTTTTCATATTTTTTATTAAATATTAAAACACGATAATCAAAATTAAAAACATACATCTAAACTAAATATTGAACAAGAGCTGTCAGAGAACAGAATGCTCGACTATGGAATTGACTTCAAATGCCCTATATATAATATAGTAAAAATGATAAACCTTGATACTCTGACCCTTTATATTTATGAAGTCTAAAATTAATCCCATGCCTATGATGATGATGGTGATGATGAACAAAAGCAACGACTAACTAACGTTATCTAGAATATTAACTCGAGCACACCCTTCCCAGTTGTTTGTTTGTTGGGTTTAACGTCCCACCGCCCTTCCCGGTTGATAAGGAGTGAAGAAGACCCTTAATGGCACGTGTCAATACCACACACACACACACATACACACGCACACACACAATTAACAGTTCTAAATTGTATTGATTATAAATATATTAATCATTTTTTTTTTTCATAATATAAAATTATTACATGCTGATGATGGTGATTTGGACAGAAGGTTAAACTTAATCTTAAATTTCCTTCTTTATACTTCTATTGCGTCAGCATGCGCGTGTTTGATTAATTTACTGAAAGTGTGGCATACACGCGCCAGTCAATGCTGTATGGGTATACCGGTATCACCTTAAAATGGATCCGCTGTGTATAGTATGGTACATGACAAATTTATAATGAAATGAACAGTTTTAATTTGGAGTATCTAATACATATAAATAACACGTCTTCATAACCTGCATTGGTACGAGTTTGCATATGAACATATAACTTTCATCTGCGTGGTATTTTTAAGGTACAATGGAATTTCCATTTCGCGGTTATTTACATTGCGCGGTATATGAAAAATCTTGATGATATAGATACACAAATTAATAATATTCATTAAATTTAAAACATTATATTTATTATTATCATTTTGTGATATGGTGCCTGTTTATCTGGATACACTGTCCATTGATTTATACCTGGCCTGGAGAGTGGAGCTAGCAGTGTAAACATCGTACGTGTGTCTGCTTTATTTAGATTGAACATATTAAAAAGCGTATGCCAGAGCATTAGTATTGTATTCTTATTTTAATGCATGCAAGAATAATATAACAAATTTCAACTCATTGTGTCTAGCAAACTTCCTTTGCGTGTTTTATCAAGGCACAATGGACTTTCCATTGCGCTGAAGCCTATATGAATATATATACATATAATCTCCAATTTAATAACTCCACCAAGTTAATTTGTATGCTTAAATTAATGTTTATATATAAGAAGACAGTAACAGGTGGTTTAAAATAGATTTATGGCATTTAATAATGCTTTTCTGAAAATAGAATTTCTATTGCTCCGTAATCATTTCCATTGCTCCATATATGTATAATCTCAAATTAATAACTCTACGTTTATTCGTATGTCATTATCTTAAAATTAATGTGTATATATAATTAAACAGTTATAAATGGTTTAAAAGTAGTTTTATGGCATTTAATACTGCTATTCTGAAAATAAAATTTCCATTGCTAGGTAATAGTTTCATTGCGTCCATTGCTCCATAAAATTTTCATTGCGTGTTTTAGGCCTACCACTTCAAAACATTGGGTCACGTGATCTTCCATTCCACTAAATTATGACCGCTTTTTTCCACTGTTCTAGCTTTTGCGTGGCTATTGAGTTTATGAGAAGACAGAAATGCAACGTAATATAACAGAAATGCAACAAAATATATCATTATCGTGCGAAACGCTGCTGAACTACTTTGGGTTAATTATGTACTTATGCGAAGCACTATATTTCTCAATTGCATGAGTGGATCTACATGTACTCCAGTTGGGTAAAATCTCTGTTTTGTAAACGACGCAGGTATTTAGTTCACGCTGAAAATGGTTGTATTCAGCATGAGGAATTTGTAAAAGAAGAGTGGACACACAAACTTTACACATTAAAAGAGTTTCTAAATGTCATTTAAACGTCGTTGCAAAACATCTGATAACACACTCCACTCGCTTTCGTTAGCTCTGCAGCTTGCATTGTATGGATCCGTACAAAGGGCAGAGTGCTACAGTCAAAAATGTTGTGGAAAATATGCAAATCAGAAAGGCCTGATTTCGAATTTCAGCATAAGACTGGCGGCTGCTGGCCGCCAGTCTAAAAACACAAGACCGGAAGGACATCTTGTTCGAAGAGAGTAATTAGTGAAGAGGTGCCAATTCTGTGCAGCTTATACATGATGATAGCAGAAAATCTAATTTGCAAACAACTTCTAAATTAGTCTCATGCTTTCAACCATAAGCACAAATTATTTGTTCTTATAAAAGAACTGTTGCTATATTTTACTCGCTGTTTTAAGTATAAAAAAATATTTTTATTTGTTTTATTAATCATAAGAATACTCTAAGACTTACTCGTATGTGATTACTATATTTTTAACAAGGCAGTCCAAAGGACAGCTATATCCCCCGCCGCTGGCCAAATATTAGAATTTGTTTGGTCATAGGATTATGTTCACCTTAACCTGGCATGGTTGTAGCAGACATAGAAGATCAGTTTAAGACAATTTAACTTTCCGGAGTTATGTATGAATCTCAGAATTCGGAGGCACATATATTAAAAGTTTACTGACAAGTTTTACATGGGAAACAGTACAAAAAGTGAACATCAATGAAGTATAGGATGTGTTAGGTAACCACAAAATACATGTGTAAGTCAATTAAAAACTTTATATATCATGACATAATTTGTATGATTGTGAACATGACATACTATTATTTACCGAGTACAATAAATCACTGTGGAAGTGCAATCCAGGTCAAGAAGTGGTCTGTGTAAGGCGCGGACACGAAAATAACATTTGACCTGCAAGTATGACCTTGACCTTGAGCCAGCGTGACCGCCTCATGCCTTCTGCACATCAGCTCAATGAGGTTAACATTTTAGCCGAGTTTGAAGAAAATGTGTCCAAGCGTTCATGAGATATGGAGTGGACATGAAAATAACATTTGACCTTCAAGTATGACCTTGACCTTGAGCCAGCGTGACCGCCTCATGCCTTCTGCACATCAGCTCAATGAGGTTAACATTTTAGCCGAGTTTGAAGAAAATGTGTCCAAGCGTTCATGAGATATGGAGCGGACACGAAAATAACATTTGACCTTAGCGTTCATGAGATATGGAGCGGACACGAAAATGTTTCGGACACACTGACGGACGGATGGACTGACGGACGGACGGACGAAGGGCATTCCTATAACCCCCCTCCCGCTTCGCGGCGGGGGATTAAAAAGTCCATTAGTCTTTAATTTGTAAAGAACCCCACCCTGTCAAGAGAGAGAGAGAGAGAGAGAGAGAGAGAGAGAGAGAGAGATCTTTTACTATTAATATCATCATCAACAAGATTCGCTATAGAAATATACTAATATATAGAATGTCTTCCACACTTCATTATGTACACTCGCAATGTTGTAAATATATACTCTAAAACGCGTAGGCGGCAGAGCTTTTAGTCAGACGGTATTAATTTAGTCGGTACAGTTTATATTACATGAGTGCTCTATAGTGTATGTATGTATATACACATACTTATTCTAAGTTACTTGTAAATTATTGTATTATATTTATTATAATAGAGGAACAGTTTTTGACTATGCTACCCAGTGACTCTACGTACATAACACCCTGGTTCTTTGTGTGTTAATGTTATCACAATAGGCCTACGACCATCTTTCATGTTTTCTGTCACCTTAATTAGTACCGGTTATAACATTCATGTTAAGGTTGATTGTCCCTCCCTCTCTTTGGGGTGGGGGATGAGTGATGGTATATCAGTATCGGCGAAACATAAAGGTGACATATCCGGTCAAAATTAACACATGCTGTGCCCGCTGATAAGAAGGTATGACACGCGTCTGGTTAAATACAATGACGTTGGTTAAATATACACATTCATGCATAAATGTACATACATGAGAAAACAGGAGGGCCAAGATGGCCCAAGATCGCTCACCTGAGAAAAGTACCATTCATTGCCTGTACAAAACAGATTGCTTAAGACTAAAGATGATGAGGTGAAACAATGTTCAGGAATTTTCTGACCCCATCCACAAAAGATATCATCATGTCAAACATTCTGCCAAAGTTTGAGGATGATTGGACCAAAAAAGAGTATAAACAAGATTTTTTTAAGATTTGACCTACTGACCTACTTTTCTGTCCAGCCCCACCCATTTTCAAACTGGTTCGAGATATCATCATGACAAACAATCTGACCAAGTTTGAGGAAGATTGGATCAAAATTGTGGCCTCTAGTGTGTAAACAAGATTGTTCTAAGATTTGACCTACTGACCTACTTTTTGATCCAACCTGAACCATTTTCGAAAGGGTTCAAGATATCATCAAGACAAACATTCTGACCAAGTTTGAGGAAGATTGGATCAAAATTGTGGCCTCTAGTGTGTAAACATCAAAATTGTTGACGGACGACGGACAATCAAGTATCCCAAAAGCTCACCCTGAGCTGTGCTCAGGTGAGCTAAAAAATCAGATATATTTTAAGCGAACTTTACATGTAATAATATTGAATTTATAGATTTTTTTTCTCATTTAACTTTTATCATGTAGTGAATTTGTGTTTTCACGGACAAGGAGAGATCTGTAATTTGACTAAAACCGTATGCTTCTATTCTCAAAGGCAGTTTGTTAAATCTTCTATTGTAGGCTTCCTGTTTTTTTTTGGTTTTTTTTGCTGAAAAAAAAAAAGCATCGGAAAAGACAGTGGTTGGATACAAGTGAGTTCGGGTACGATACCCTAGCTCATTTTGCGAAAAGACGCATTGGTTCTTTTACGTGTCGGGGGAATAGCACCGACCGATACACGGGAGAGAAGTTCCTGCTTAGAACCAGTACTGAGTTCTCCGAGTTCCCATAGCAACCCCCATTTGCCGAGTGCAAGACAAGGGCGAATCTTGTACAAATTTTATACGTCTTGAGAAATGTACCCCGGTTGGGTTTCAAATCCAAGACTTCCTGATATTATATTGCTTATTCAAATGAGGGAGAGAAGAAAAAGAAATATGTTCGGTGCGAATTATGACGTTTGCATATGTGGAGAGAGAGAGAGGGAGGGAGAGAGAGATAGGGAAGGGGGGGGGGAATAAAGTAGGAAATAAAAAAACTATAATGTAGGTATATGTGAAAGTTACGATCATCTCTTTCCATGTTTATAATTAGAGCATGTGAGCGAACACTACAGAGGAAAAAGGTCCTGGAAAATAAGTTATTCATAGGAAGCAACATCTTGGACGAAATCGGCATTTGATTATGCATAATTAGGTCAGATTTAAATTTGTTAATTTTCAGACTTGCTAATCATGAAAATTTTGTTCAAACACATCAAATAAACTTATAGAAATGAATGTAGCCCAGCGTATACTTCATTACTGATTTAATGCTTTCGAATACATATTTTTCACACGTGCATTAACTTGCTTAACGACGCATGGCGTCTGCTGCAGAAAGTCACATACTTTCCTTATAACATGGCTATTTGTCAATATTTCAGTCCCAAAGTTTCGTGGCATATTATTTCATTTATATGACCCATACATTTCATTAAGATACATAGAATGAATAAAAAGTTTCAAATGATTAATAATCACCACTATATGCCACCCGTCGCACAAAAATACGTCACGTAATGTCACAATGACATCGCATTTAAAACGCACCTTCCACTTTTTCTACGTAGTCACCGCCACAGGAAACACATTTCTTGTGACGCATAATCCATTTCGTCTGTAATGTCACATGACATTGCATTTCAAAAGAGACACAATTTCTAGCGTATTCCACATACATCTTGCGGACTGTCATATCTTCGGCCCCTGAGATACGACTTAATCTCCGGAAACACATGAAAATCCATAGGAGCCAGGTCTGGACTATATGGCTGGTGTCTTAAGCGTTTAAACCCCAACACGTCTATTTCTAACTGTGATGATGCAGCCGTATGTGAGGGAGCATTATCCTGGTGAAGAATAAAGTCACTTAAATCGACACCCGGACGTTTCTTTTGTAAGGCGTGTACAAGATCTCTGCGCAGAAGCTGAAAAAATAAACAAGGTCTGTGCAAATGAAACGGTCGCTGAGTTGGAATAATTTGCAATGTTTTTATTTTATTTGTATAAACGTGTTAGATATGTATGGAGTATAAATATTTTATAAACATACAGAATCTAATTTAATCAGTTATTTAGTCGTGTATAATAAATACCTTGCCGTAGTATGAGGCATTGACTGTCCGTCCGTCTGGTACTCTGTGCACTAACAACATGCCTCGGCGATCCATAAAAAAAACACAAACATGTGTTTTCCGCCAGACTTGGACACTCTCGCCTTCTTCGGAGGTGGGGATTTCGGTGTTTTCCATACCGAGGATTAAGCCTTTGTTTCAGGATCATATTCCCATATCCAAGTCTCATCCATCGTGATAATATTGTCCAAAAACTGATCACCTTTCTTTTTATGCAGACTCAGAAACTCCTGAGAACACTCAACTCGTGTGGCCTTTTGTTCATCAGTCAAAAGTCGAGGTACCCATCGCACACTTACTTTACTCATATGAAGGTCCTCTTTCAGTATCCGGTGTACAGACGTTTTCGATATTCCTAATTCTGCTGAAATGTAACATGAACCCGTCCTTGCTAAGTGTCCTTACTTTCATGATGTATTTCTGATCCAGGTCACCGCACATTTCTCGTCTTCGATGGATTTGCGCCCATCTTTAAACTGCTTATGCCACTTAAAAACTAGCGACCTGCAACACTTTTCTGCAGTTCCAGCATCCTGAATCAGTTTGTAAGTCTGTGATGGGGTTTTTCCCAGTGCTTCACAAAATTGGATTGTAGACCGCATTTTGATGTCTCCGATCAACGCCATTTTTCCACAATGGCTCTTTAGTGATACAAGCGCAAAACTTGATGTATCTTAAATATTCAAAACGCTATTCCGTTGTTCTTTATAGAAAATGACGTCATGACGTTGGAATGTAAGCAGACGCAATATGCCGCGTTAATCATTACCTTAAAGTTTTAAATTAAGCATTTTATATTAGCAAATATTAGCTTTAAGTCTCTTGCGCCGCATGGCGCTAATGGTTGTCATGGAAACATTGATACGCATACTGCTTATAGACATATTGTCTCATATTGCTATTCAATTAAAAGAATATGAATAGTAAGTTTATCCGTGAACAATATTACTTGGTTATGATAAAAGACTTTGTCGTTGTATAGAAAGTCTACATACTTCTGGGACAACCCTCGTATATACCGGTAAATAAAAAGTGAAAGAATGTTATTATAATTAAACAAAGATAAGATTATACTTCATAATATAATTTATGATAAAAAATAATACATATACGCAAAATGTTGAATTTATTTTCTATAAAAAGTAAATAAATAATGGGTGTCCCGAAACACAGACTGCCAAAAATCTTAGAGTCATTCGATACGATATACGTTTTGCGATTTACGATATACGATATACCATTGCTATACGATAAAAAATTAAATACGATTCGACAATGCAATACGAACGATATACGCTATTTTTGACAACTGATACGATAGCGCCACTGTACTAGAGTGCAAACAAAGTGAAACCTGGCAAATTTAAACATTAAAAGGGGCATAACTCCTGACCTTATTGGATGATATCAGCCATAATCAAACTGAAAGAATATGGCTATAAACATTGTCTAAAGTTTGAAGATGATTGCTTGAGAAATGAAGATGCTAGAGTGCAAACAATGTGAAGTCTGGCATATTTTAATATTAAAAGGGGCATAACTCCTGACCTAATGTGCCAATATCAGTTATAATCAAACTTGGGTGAGCTATTATGGTAATAAACATTGTCAATAAGTTTGAAGATGATTGCTTATAAAATAAAGATGCTAGAGTGAAAACAAACTAAATGTGGATGACGGACGGACGACGGACATTCATCAATCCTAATCATGTGCTCAGGTGAGCTAAAAAAAACAAACAAAAAAAAACTTTTAAAGACAAAATATCATTGTTAATTTTTGATATATATATATTATATAATTATTAGGATGTGAGGAAAAGAAAAAGTTTTCATGTAAATAAAAAACCAAAACATAAAATGGCTTGTTTACCGTATCTTTTTACATCATTATCAATTAATCTTATATAATTATATGTATACAATGCATACAGAAGATGGGTTATCAAAGGTGCATACTACCATTCAGCTGATGTTTAACCTTGCTATTAAGGCCAAATTTCAAATTAAGGCCACTTGGATCTGGTCCTGAAGATGGCCTAAATAGAGAGCTTCTACTGACACTTAAAGAATTACTCAATTATTAAACAGAAAATAAGGAAATGTTTTTCAAATACACTGAATCCGAAATACAAATATTGATTCTTGAAGATGGCAGAGTATCATTTTCAGGTAGTATTTGAAGATATATATGAATCATGATATTTTACCTTTAAGGTTTCTCTATTCTCATGCTTGTTTTTCCAAAAATACTACTCTTTTATCATTGAATTTAACCAAATTCTTGGAACACATGTTTTTTTTCTTCCATTTTCTGTGTGTGTTTTTTTTCCCAAGGTCTAAAAAATATTACAGTGTTCAATCAAAATCTTTGGTTGATCATGCCACCAGAAACATAACTCTGGACAAAAAGTCAGAGGACAGACAAACAGACGAATGGATGCCAGACGAATAACTGATTATAAGATCATCCCTTTTAAAAACATGGTAAATGCATTCTTTTAATGACAATTGATATCTTTTTTATATAATGAATTATACTTTGGAGTAATGAACTTAATTTTGAAAAAAAAAATCATACAAAAAATATGTGCACATACACATACAAATTGTAGAGTATAGCTGAAAATAAATACTCATGAAATGTTATCAAAGGGTCAAGTTGTAACACAAATGCAAAGGACAATGACCAGTACATTGCAGTTTAAGGTTTCCTCACCTGTCATGTCCTTCTCCACTAGTAATTTTCTTCCAACATTCTGAGGACTTTTTATATGTTCATAGTTGGGAGCCATCAATATCCCTGGGTGTCCGATTCTTTCCCACTGGCATATCATTATGCGTCTTATCCAACCTCATCTCCTTAAGGTAATTTTTGTTGGGTTTAGCCCCCATGACCTGATTGTCTATATAGTCATCACGGAATCGACCTGCTAAGTTTTTCATGTCCAGTCCTTTAAGACCTTCTGTTGATGGAGGTTTAGCCATCTTGCCAAAGCATCCAGTCTTGTGTTGCCAGGAGACAATATCTGGAAGAAAGTCCAGCTGAAGAAACTCGAAGAAACCCAGGCTTGGGCATATCATCACTGAAACATGAAATATAAATTCAAAATTACTCAATTATATATAGTTTATATGTTAAGAAGTATGAATTTGTTACATACACTTTGAATTTTAACTGGCTTCTTTTACTCATTACTGGAAACAATTTGTTTTACCCCTCTCAACAACTCCTGATTGTTTAAGCACTTTGTACTCAAACAATTAATGGAGATATCAAGCCCATACACATTGCGACAAAGTTTGGTAAAGATCTGTTCACATTAGTTTTAAAGTTAGAGGGTGGACACTGTTAATTTTGCAATTTTTCATCAATTCAAACACCAATTCAAACTCTGAGGTCTCTGAGACATTTTGGCTGGTTATCAGACTTGGTCAAAACATCGTGCTCAGACACATTGTGACCAAGTTTGATAAAGATCTGTTCATGTTATAGTTAGAAAGCAGAAAACCTGAGTGGAAGCTGCCTATCCACTACACATGAATCCATAACTTTCTGACACTTCACAATGCAATGCGTGATGCAAACACTAAGTTGCAAGCAGATGATATAACTACTCAGCAATTTGGATAAGTGGTTGTTTAAGATAAATTATCCTACAATTTAACTATAATGACAAAGTAAAGTAGTAAAGCCTAAATTTCCTTACACTGCTCAAGAAAGAGGTCCTGGAGGGAGGGAACAATGACAGAGTTGCGGAACTTGTCCAGCATCTGCACCATCTGGATGTAGTTGTTGGTGCAGAGTTCAAGCTTCAGGGTGGTCAGACTGCCCCGCCGTATCTCCGTCAGCTTCCTCTCCAGCTGTAACTTACACCCAGTCTGCAAAAGAGAACCATACCATATTGCAAACATATTACTGCTCAAAATTTGATAAGGCTACTTAATGAAATCCTACCTTGAGTAGTATACTTTAACTATATCTTGATACATGTATAATGTGTACCTTAGTATTACAAATGTGACCACTATACCAGGACAAGAACAAAACAAGAGTGCCAATGCTGCCACAATATATGCCGCCACAAAATATAAAGACCAAGAGGGTCCTTTTAATTATTGCTTTTAACATTTGTAAGCATAAGCTCATAATGAAGTCTGAAAATTTAGCTGAAAGTGAAGCAATCACTAAAGATGATGAAAAGACAGGGGCCTGAGATTGTGGTAATTTCATGGAGAAAAAAATCATAGAATTACCGCTGGAGTCTCTATCAAAATGGCCAAACTTAAAAATGGTAATTTCATGGAAAAAAAAATGGAAAAGAAACAGCAAACAGAGTATTGGATTGGATATTTGGAGCTTAATGTCCCATTTAACAAAATACATGTATTTCAGTCAGGAAGAAAATAGGATACCTAAACAGAGATAGAACCCTAAAAAGGCTCCAATATAAAAGTAGGTCAAATAACAGTATTAATATGAATCCTTTTTTCTTTCTCTGCATACTCTTGCAAAAATCAGTGTACCAGAAAATCCCTGCTTTATGCACTTTTACCTGTTTAGAAAATTGAGTTGTGTTTTCAAGAGACCATGTTTGAAAGGCATAACTATTGCAAATATTGATGAACATTAAAATCCCTGTTTTGTGCATATCTACCCAGTATAGTAATGACACTGCCCAAGTTTTGAAAATATTAGGTCAGAAACATATAAGGAATTGCATTTACAAGGCTGAAATATCAATCAGCTAAAGAGACTAAGTTTCAAGGGACACAAATCTTGCAAAAATTAATGAACGGAAAAATTGCCACTTCATGCACATCTACCCAATATAGCAATGACAATGACCAAGTTTTGAAATGATTCGTTCAGAAACGTAGGAGGAGTTGCGTTCACAAGGCTGCAATATCAATCAGCTACAGAGACTAAGTTTCATGGGGCACAAATCTTGTAAAAATCAATGAACCAGAAAATCGTCATTTCATGCACATCTACCCAATATAGTAATGACATTGACCAAGTTTTGAAAAGATTCATTCAGAAATGTAGGAGGAGTTGCGTTCTCAAGGCTGCAATATCAATCAGTTACAGACTAAGTTTCAAGGGACACAAATCTTGCAAAAATCAATGAACTGGAAAGTCGCCGCTTCATGCACATCTACCCATTATAGTCATGACATTGACCAAGTTTTGAAATGATTTGTTCAGAAATGTAGGAGGAGTTGCGTTCACAAGGCTGCAATATAAGGGAAATCTGTAAAAATCAATAAATCATGCACATCTACCCATTATAGTCATGACATTTTCCAAGTTTTGAAAAGATTCATTCAGAAACAAAGGAGGAGTTGCTTTCACAAGATATGGGGGCGGACGGACGGACAGACGGAGAAGATGATGCCTCCGGCGTCGTATAACAAAAAATCTCTTACTTCATATTTAATTAGATTGATATTTTTGTCAGTGAATATAATGAGAAACAGGAAATATAAAAGAAGATTTTAAGATCACTGTGACCCTGACTTCAAATAAGTGATGTCACCTTAAACTTCAAGATAGCAACCCGATTCTTGTCATTATTTTTGTTTTGTCCTAGGGACCACTTCTGCAAAGTAATTTTAGAACATGACTTTACACAACAAAGATACAGCCTAGACAGGACTGCATGCACAAACTTTAAAATCAACTAACTATTGTGACACTGACCTTGAAGCTTGCAACTTGGTTCTTGTTCTTGTTGGAGACACATCATCTTGCCATACTAGGGTTCATTGGTGTTATTTAAAAACATGTTCATTATCAACAAAGTTACAGCTGGGACAAGATTTTAAGGTCAACATAGTGCTGTGCCTTGACCTTCCAGCTATCGACCTGGTTCTTATTCACAACACATTGTCTTGTTCTTAGGATCACTTGTGCCAAGTCATTTCAAAACATGACCATACATAACAAAGTTACAGCTGAGATATGATTTCTTGCACACACATTTCATGGCAGGGAATAAAAACGAGATACAGTAGGAAAAAGAAGACAATAGAAAAGATTGAAATTCAAATTTATTTTTTCTGAGAGCAAGTCTGCCATGTTTTCTTGTATACCTTGTCTGCCAGCATGGTCCAGAGTAGCTGGTGAGTGATTCCATATCCAAGGAGACCCGGGGCTGTCATGGTATGGATACATTCATTACTGATGTCACATGACCTGGCATTGGGCTTGTGGGATCCAATCAGCTCTGACATACACAGGTCACTGGTCCGCTCATCCAAATTCACTGAAGTAAGTGTTGAGTAATATGCCATCAACATATGTGTAATATGCTATTATGCAGCCAATATACATGTATGTTTAATGTGCTATTATGCAAAGAATATACATGTATGTGTAAAATGCTATTATGCAACCAATATGCTATTTTGCAACCCATATATGTTAAATATGCTATGATCCAATCAATATATGTCAAATATGCTATGATCCAATCAATATATGTCAAATATGCTATGATCCAAGCAATATATGTGATAGTGTAATCAATATCTGTTAATATTAAAACAAGAAGCCATAATGGCCCTCGAACGCTCACCAGAGTACCATCACTTCATTACACAATTCAGTTTAACCTTGAGTAAAATTCCAGATAAAAAAGTACAATTTCTAAATTTCTATACAGACTAAATACATGTAAGAACTACTAGCCAACCATCAGCAGGACATATTTCTTAGAGAAAATGACAGTAGAAGACCATGAGCAACTTAGTCAGTTATTGCACAAATTACTTCAAAACATAATTAAGGCACTTCAAACACTCAACAAGAGAAAATTTTATATGGAGATGTCCATTATATACCCTATATAGTTGTTTGTTGTTTGACCTGGAATAAAGTTAACAAAAAAAACCCCCCAAAAAAACAAACTAAAGCAACAATGCTGGTTTCACTATTATTAACAATGTATTCAGATAATGTTATACCATATATTAATTTAATCAAACTCTTTGGAACAATTCACATAATATATTTATGACAACAATACAAAAAAATGAAATCAATAAGGGGAGTATTAATATTCTGTATTTATTAGTTTCAAAATAAAATATTGATTAT
>CM037784.1:41831056-41881056 GCA_021229015.1 Solen grandis
ACTTTTACAGATGAACTGGGTGAAACCAATCTTGATGCTTTTGGGGTGTGAGCTTATGATATCCGAAAAAGTGCAACGCTTGCAACGTAATATCTGAAATCATGTGGATTCAGCTAGGTCACATTCTGTCTACATTGGTTTTAAAATTGGCTAATATCTTATTTTATATATGAACATATGTAGGCATATTGTATATGAGAAGAGTACAGTCAAAATGAACAGACATACTCTTGGTTTAAACGGATGTATTCGTCAAGGAAACAAATCAAAGTGCAAAATGCGCTAAGAGACTGTCAGCAGGAAATCGATACATAATTCTGATTCCAGTGTTAGCTCGAAAGATGTAAGGTTTATTTAACGAAAAAAAATCTTTTATGTTAATTCTAGTAAAGGTAGCCATAATCCATATCTTTTTACTGAATGGTAATATTTCTATGAAACTATGTCACTTTGAAGACATCCAAAAATAAAATGTTTCACCGAAGGTTCATTACATGCAGGGGAGATAATCTATAAGTTAACATTGAAATCCTGAGAATATGAACAACTAAATTTGATTTTCGAAAAAAAAAATCATAACAGATACATGATTTTATCCTGTTTCAAATTTCACGAAAAAAAATCTAGAATTTACCGTAGAAAAATGGAGAAAGAAATGAGTAGTAATAAGTCAGTGAACTCTCTCTTTGTTTATCGGTACGTTAGACTCTGAGATTGGTGGTAAAGACTGGCAACTTCCAGTCTAAAAACCACCTGTATCTGGATTATCCATCATTCCATACAGTTAAGCGCAATGTCATTAAAATTAGATTCAGTACGCTAATTGGATCTGACCACATCGTATAAGTCGTCTTAGATTGACTTTTTTTGTATAAGCCAATCAGATCGGCGGCTTAAGATTTTTTTTTGTCCGGGCCGTTACTCAGAAAGTATAACCAGGGGAAGTTAAATTCAAATGTCATAATATTTTCATACAGTGCAAGCACGGAGGAACGGATTCGAGTTTTATGCATTATATTTTTTTTTTTTTTTTTTTTTTTTTTTTGCTTTGGCTTTTTTTTTTCGTCATATAAATTTGCCTTGACATTTTTTTCCATCATTTATATTCATGTATTTATTCATGAACATTTCAATACATTCATATTTCGTTCAAATTACTCGTATTATCTGTGTCTGAGTAGTCAGAACATTCGCTTGCTGTTTCCGTCCCCTTCGTAATATTTTTGACGATTTGTACACTTTTGGAATCTAGTTCACTCATCTTTTCTGAGACGTTTAAATATTGTACATGTTTTAACGAAAATAAGGAAATAAAAAATTCGACAGTGAATACTCATGTTTTTGATTTGAACACATAACTCAAATTTTACGAGGAAAACAGGGCTGATATCTTAAATAAAAAATACTTCCTATGCTGGTCTCGAACTTGGAACCTTTCGATTATAAGACGGCTGTCATCCCACTACGACACTTCGGTTAATATTTACACTACAATACAGCGGACTTTGGTCACGGTTTGTGATTTCAAAACATGCCAGCAAAATTTTTAAAAAAAGCATGTTATCGTTAGAAATACCGCGCGCGAGTTCTTCGAGTGACAGGTGTTTTGTGTGTGGATTTTCTTTTCGGGAGATTTTGTTAACAAGTTCAGTGAGAAGAAGTGAAATTAAAAGGTTTGAAACGCGCCATTTGATTGGTTTAAAATCACTTGTTTATGCATATAAATTACTTAAAAGGTCAATCTGACGTGACCCCTAATGCGATGTTGTCAGATCCTAATCGCGGATAGTGGAGGAGCGCATTTTAATGATATTGAGTTAAGCGTAAGTTGTAAGCTTGTCTGTCTGTCGTTTTTTTGTTGTTTTTTTTGTTTGTTTTTTTTTAATTGAGGGGAAATACAGTGACCAAGAATCATAACTCAATGGAAATATTGACCTTTGTAAATTTTCATACTTAATTTTTTTATCCGGGCCGCGCAACTAAAAAGGTATAAAAGGTATCAAGATGGAATTTCATATGTGGATAGATCTCATTGAGGGGGAGTGAAATGACCAAGAACCACGAATTTCTGTCACGTAATTTTGGAGTTATTATCTTTCGTAAAATTTCATACTTATTTTTTGTCCGGGCCGTTACTAAGAAAGAATAAAAGGTATTAAGATGAAATTTCATATGTGGACAGATCTCATTAAGGAGGAGTACAGTGACAAAGAATAATAACTCCCTATCGCGTAATTTTGGAGTTAATGCCCTTTGTAAATTGTCATACTTAATTTTTATCCGGTCCGTAACTCAAAAAGTATAAAAGGTATCAAGATGAAACTTAAATATGGATATATCTCATTGAGCGAAAGAGCAGTGACAAAGAACCATAAACTCTCTGTTGCATAATTTTGGAGTTGCTGCCCTTTGTAAATTTTCATTCTTAATTTTTGTCCGGGCCATAACTCAACCATTATCAACAATAATGCTATCATTTTCATTCCCACCAAACAATAACATTATCAACAATAATGCCGTCATCGTCATCACTCCCACAACGGCCATTATCAACAATGTCTTATTCTTCATCACCATAAATCATAATCCCTTACAACCAACGTCATCAACAACAACCACGTCATCGCCATCACCAACACCCTACAACCATTTAACAATAACAATAGTTACTTTATACCTCAGTCACATTTGCCCTACGTTGAGGATATGGCGACCGCACGCTCGCTACATCGAGAAATACCTTCGGCGACCGCAGAAATACTGCAGTGACCGTACGGTCTCCCTAGGGTGTGTCCCTATATTTTGTAGGCCATAGAATTTTAACGCGGAGTTTTAACTTTTTTTATTTCTACGGTAGCCGTAGAAATTCGCCACACCATAGAGCGATTCACGGTGACCATACGTCGATCGTACGGTGGCCGTGCGTTTGCCGTGCGGCTTAAGGCCTACGATAAGGTCTACGATACCGTCTGCCTCCGTCTAAAATTTTAGGCGATGCGGTGTTTAGACGGTACAAATTCAACTTTGTTGACCATGGACGGAATATAGAACCGCATGAGTAGCGTTTAAAAACATCCGAGAAACGTCCGCTTAAGCACGAGTAAGTCACGTTTATCGAACATTGAGGAACGTCCGAGTAACGTCTGCTTAAGTATGAGTAACGAACGAAAAGGATAAATACCTCATACCTACTTCATAACGTCTGTTGCCGTGTTTTTTTCCATTGCGCCCGTTTAAAAACCGTGCAAGACACCAACGTGACTCCATAGTTTACCGTATTAAAATGTCGAATTTAAAATATGAATTTGAAAATAATCTGCTTACAGACAATAATAACATACAGACACTTACCCGCATCATCAGAAGACTCAAACTTGGGATTGGGCTTCTTACCCATGAAGTTGTTGATCTGGTTGGAGGATCCAGCTTTCCTACTTTACCAACCCCTCTGTCAGGAGCTCGCATTCCACGTTTAGACATTAGTTACCAATTGTGAAAAAAATTATAAGGAGTATATGTACGTAAGATTCGTGAACTGAAGTGTGACCGGACGGGTGAATTCCAAGCTTCTATATACCGTGTGTGACGTCAGCAAAGCGGTGCGAACGTTTAGCGAACGGTATGGGGACGACCCGGCGAGACCCGGCAAGAAAACGGCCAACACGGTGACACTGGCTGGTACGAGGATGCTGTAAGCGTTGTGGACCCGGTACGGAGACGGTATGGAACCGTTTAGTACACGGCTGAAAAAAAATGCGGACGGAGAGATTATCACCGCTTAACATTTAAATCAAACGGTATGGGCCCGTTGGGCTAAGCGGGTGCTATGTGACAGCACCAAACCAAACGCACGCATTCGTTCCTCAAACGGAATCGTTAGACATTCGAGTTGGACAGTACCTTTATGGATTCCATTTGACCTATGCGGACAACATATCCATGACGGGCCGTGGCGAGGAATGGGTGCTGAGCCCGGTGGCACCAAGGCGCACTACGTTTTGAACAGCCCGCGGTCTACCACGAATGTCAGTATATTACCTCCCGGTCTATCACGTTTTTCTACGTTCCCTCACGTTCCTCAAGTTCTGATTAAGATCTGACACATTAGACACGTGTTGCCAATTCTACGGATGAAACGTGGGTGCAGGTCAGCCATCACACTCGTCCCTACGGTACATAAATAAGGCCTCCAAAGCAATAGCGATAATTGTATCTGGAAATATCGACTAGACAACACTATGAATGCACAAGATGAAGATTTTGTTTTTGCATGCTTCCTGGATGCATACACCCAGTCCATGCGTCAGCAAAGTGGAAAACATCTGTTGCAGCGAGGGAGGTCTAGAGTTAAACAGACCAAAAGAAGGCGGATAAGAAAACCAAGGTCCATGTGTGTGCGCAAATAGTTATCTGAAGACAGAAGGCAGAAGCTGGGCCACCATAGCATTTCTCACCAGAGAACTCCGTGCTGAAGATGTCATTGCCTTTCAGAACTACCCAAGGATGCCCCCAGAGCTCTTCGACGAAATCCTAGAAAGAGTGACACCAGCCATCAAGAGACACGACACAAAGTTCCGCTCTGCCCTTACACCTGGACTGAAGCTGTCAGTAACTCTTAAGACATATGGCCACTGGGGATAACTACTCGTCACTCTCCTATGCGGTCCGGTGCAGTAAAGCAGCCATCTGCCATATGGTGCCACAAGAGTGCAAAGCAATCGTGTAAGTGTTCGTCGCTAGAGTTCTGGACGGGAAGCAAATTGCCATCAGCAAGCCATCAAACACTGGCTTCTTGTACTATAACTTTTCTTCAGTATCCCTCTCCTCGCATTGGTGGATGTCCAGTATTGTTTCATATGGATTGAAGTTAGCGGAGTTGGACACATATCTGATGCTCAAATCTATAATGACTCATATCTAAGTGAAGTACTCAAAGAAGACCAGATAGGGTTGCCACCATCATGTCCCCTGCCCAACGATGACCAGAACCAAGACATCCCTTATTTCATTCTGGGAAATGATGCATTTGCCTTAAGAAGCTACTTGATGCAGCCGTAATGAGGAAGAAAGATTCATCTTCAATTACCAGATGTGCAGAGGAAGGCGAATGGTGGAGAATGCCCTCTGGATCCTGGCCAAGCGATTCAGATGCTTCCTTGGAACTCTTGAACAGGGACCAGATACAGGTTACTCTCAATATGTTACAGCACCAACGTTTTCAGAAATACTTGTAATAATATCTGTAGTACCTTTTTATGATATGAAGTCGAACAGTCGGCTACTAAAAAAAACCCTCATTATCATAACTTGCAATTTCGAAATAACTCTGTGGTCCAAATCATTTCCCTTAATATTTCTTTAAAACCATTATATGTGTTATTCGAAAACGCGGCCTCATCCAAAATAATTTGGCTCGTTCATTTACATTCCATTTGATTTCCACATCTACGATTTGAAGTCGCCGACAAAACCTGACTTATTGACGTCATTTTGGAAAACTGTGTATATTGATTAAGGTAATCAATCCATCATTAATTGTGATCATTGTCCATCAAGTGATCGTGGTCCATCAAGTGATCATGGTCCATCAAGTGATTATGGTCCGTCAAGTGATCATGGACATTGTGTAATAGTAAATACAAGTCTTTATAGGCTTGGAGCAAAATAGCTGATAACTCCGTGGATGCTTGCATCTGCATAGAAGTATTTCTAAGCATTTGCAGGACCATAACTATACTTTAATTCAAGTTTCAAGTTTCAAAAGTCAGCAATACATTGCCTTTGGTCAATTACATTCAAACATTACAAACATGGCAATCAATATAAATGCAACTATTCGTTTAATTGCGATAAATAAACAATATTATAAATTACACAACTAAATATTCTGTGAAGTGAAAAAGGTACATGCAACAAATCACATTTACATAATATCATATATGAATATAATATCATATTTCAAAAAAGAAACAGTTATGTTGTTGTCTTTAGTGCAAGGGTTTCATTTCTTAGTTGAAAAGCATTTTGAATATATTTTGTTAGATTAAAAATTACTCTCTTACTTTTTGTAGACATAATACTTTTAAACTTTTGCAGTGTGGGCCATCTTATATTTCCTAGAAACTGATTTCTTAAATTCCGATATAATGGACAGCATAAAAGAAAATGAAATTCAGTTTCAGGTACATTCATGTTACAAACTTTACATAGTCTCTCATCTCGATTTATTTGGTTGTACCTCCCTGTCTCAATTTCTAAATCATGAGAACTAAGTCTAAAGCGGGTTAACTGTTTTCTCTGTGTTTCATTTGAAAGGTACTTAAAATAATTTTCAAATTCAAAATCTGATTTAAACTTAGAATAAAAATACAATTTTGGACTGTTAATCACTCTTGAGTACCAATCCTGTTTGAATTGGTCTCTCAGTGTGTTTTTCATCAAAACAAATGTATGATTAATATTAAATGGTTGATAAAATAGACGTATATGTGAGTATTCTAAATGATCAACAATAGAATTAATTTTAGATGCCCAACAAGAATAATTTAAATTACACTGTTCAAGATATATGGTGTATAATGGTGAATCAATATTACTTAATACCTTTAAAAAAAACTTAAGAGATATTTCTTTTGCTATTAAACTTAGAGGGACACGGCCTAGTTCAGCATATACTGCATCCGTATTTGTTTGTTTTTTTGACACCAAGTAGTGATTTACAGAAACGGATATGCAATTTATCAATTTCTTTGCAGTTTTAAACTCTCCAAACTTCAGAATTGTATAAAAGAATAGGTACAACCATTGTATCGAAAATTCTAAGTTTGGTTTTAATACTAGTATCAAAATTGACTCTATCAAACAAGTAAAGCATGTTATGGTAAGCTTTAAAAGCCTGATCTGAGAGTGACTTGATAGCTTGAGTCATAGAATCAGTATAATTAAATTTAGTACCAAGGTATGAGAATTCGTCAACTCTCTCAATCTGATCATTATTAATAAAGATATCACAATGTTGTTGTTTTCTTTTTTCAGATATACAGTGTTTAGTCTTTTTTACATTTATCTTTAAACCCCATTTACATGAGTAATCATAAATATTATTTAATTGGGCTTGGAGACTTAAAGGATCAGTGGTGAATAACACAATATCATCGGCAAATAAAAGTAAGTGTGTAGACAAAAGCTCAATATCTCTGCCTGTCATGGCATTTATATCAATAGCCGACTTAATATCGTTAATAAATAGTAAAAATAGAATCGGAGAAAGCGGATCACCCTGCTTCAAACCAACCGAGACGTCAAAAAAAGTCAGACATTGTATCACTACGCGATAATTTGACACAAGACATGATATTGTTATACATAGATTTCAACATGGTGATCATTTTACAACTAACGATTTAATAATGGATGGATTACTTGAAGGGAATTGGAACTGTGTACGTTTTTAAGTGATTGTATGTTTATGTCTATTGTATGTCTATTTTATTATTCTATGTGATACTTACTGGTTTTATTCGTTGGTATGTGCTATCTGTTTATGCTAAAGGAAGGCCGATCATAATTTGCATCAAATACGTAAATGATTTTAGTTAAGGTTTATTTAACGTAATTAAATTCACACCATCTAATCAAATATAGAATTAATAACTTTAAAATATTGATTGTGGATAAATATATAAAAAAAAAAATGAACGATAGTGCGTGTGTTATCAGTGAGACGACGGTTATATCCGATTGCGATTTAGTCTTTGCCAATATTTCACGAGTATGTATATAATTTTTTTTTTAGATTTAAACGGTACGAATGTTGTCCATTTGTGCATAAAAAGATAAATTTTATTAAATAAAAATTAATTAACCAAATATCCATTTCATTTACGTCCATATATCATAATAAGGACGTCCGTGTTCGAGAGGGTACAGTCGCTGGCTTTAACACTCACTCAGCCCCTCACCGCGTGGGTTCGAATACCGCTAGGGTCATTCAGATTTTCATGCGAGGAAGTCTTCCAGCTGGCTTGCGGTAGGTCTGTAGTACTACCCGGGTGCATCTGTGCACTTTTCCTCCACCTGTAATTAGCTGGACGTCGCTATAAGACTGAAATATTGTCGCAGCTACGGTAAACCCAAAATCAATCAACTTAAATGATACATGTATTACAAGCACTTCATAAATAAACTGGATCGAAATGGCTCTGATATTAGCGATTGTCTTGATTTTGGGTTATTCGAAACTTTACATTCTTTTTCAAAATAAAGCGCTGGTCCATGGCATTTCGAATAACCCGAAGGGGGCCTCCGTGGCCGAGAGGGTAAAGTGGCTGACTTTAACACTCACTCAGCCCCTCACCGCGTGGGTTCGAATCCCGGCAGGGTCATTCGGATTTTCATGTGAGGAAGCCTTCCAGCTGGCTTGCGGTAGGTCGGTGGTTCTACCCGGATGCCTCCGTGCATTCGGGGTCTTCCTCCACCTGTAATTAGCCGCACGTCGCTATATGACTGAAATACTGTCGAAGCGGCGGTAAACTCAAATAGTCAAGTCAAGTCAAGTCGAATAACCCGACTTAAAGTAAAGACATAATTTAATGGTGCCTGGTTTTAAATGTAATGAATACATATATTTTCTGCATTTATGACAAATAATTTCATTTTCATTTCAGTGCGAGACATCACTGAGGCTGCTGTCGTGCTCCACAACCTCCTGATGAGAAGAGTTCCAGCCATCCCAGTGAACGAGGTGGACTATGAGGATGAGGAACACAATCTAGTCCCTGGCAACTGGAGAGATGAGGTCCGATGGCAAGACGTAAAGCACCGCCCGAAGGAAGGAACAAAGACACTCTGGACGCGAAGCAGCAACGGGACTACCTAAAATTTGAACTCTCAAGCAGAATGTAGAATGGCAGGACAGAATGATAACTCCCTGGTGAAAGACACATCACACTCAAAAACACAAGTCTTAACGGGACCACCACCAATACCTCATGTGGAATGAAAATATCTGATTCTAGAGTGTTTAGATAACGTTTATTGGCATAACTAAAATAAAAACAAAACACTATAAAACAAAAGGAACAATTATAAATCTCCTGTCTTTTTCATGTGATATAAATATTGTAAATGTACTGATAACTCCATCCTTTACTTGTTTTATTAATAAATGAACCACACGTTTGTTTTCTAATTCAAATATTCCTTGTTTTCTTATATTGTAAAATCAATAATTTTCGTTAACAATAATCTTCATTGATTATGGACTGTCTATGGTTCATGTTTATAAAACGACCTCTCACGTTTGACCATCCCGTTCCCCCACGTTCTCTCACGACCAACCCGTTTTGTCCACGGTGGCCTGAAACGTGGTCGCCATGGCCGCCGGGAACAAAGTGTAAACGCAGCATAAGCTAGCAATAACACTCCGGTTTCTAGCAACGGGTAACTCACACCACTCGCTTGCATTCAGCTTCAGGGTAGCACACAAAACAATATCATTGTTTGATAAAACGATAAAAGTTTAGTCCTGGAACCTTAACTTGATATATGTTTGCAGTGTCACAAACGTGTGGTCACCCTACGGCCGCTGCAGGGATGCCGTAAGGCAACCGTGTCTGCTAAGTTACATAAGTATGGTCACCCTACGCCTGTCATAGGTTCGCCGTACGATGATTGTGCCTCATCACTTTAAGTGTCGTATGGAAACGCAGGTTTTTTGTCAGTACAAATTTAAAATACGTCGTACGGCTACCCTTATACCTCAGTCGCATTTGCTAAAAGGCGAAGATACGGCGACCGTCTACATCAAGAAATACCTGCGGCAACGGCAGAAATTCTATAGTGACCGTACGGTCTCCCTAGGACGTGTTCCTATATTTTGCAGGCCGTAGAATTTTAACGAGGAGTTATAACATTTTTTCATTTCTGCGATCGCCGTATTTCGACACGTAGCCATTCCGTAGAGCGATTCACAGTGACCATACGTCGAGCGTACGGTGGCTTGCGTTTGCAGTGCGGCTGCCCTAAGTTCTTATGGATTCCATTTGACAAATGCGGACAACATAATTTCCACCGGCGCCGTGTTACAAAAGTACGGTCACCCTACGCCTGTCTTAGGTTCGCCGTACAGCGATCGTGCGTCATCACTTTAAATGCCGGAGGGAAGCCGCAGGTTTTTGTCGGTACTAATTTAAAATACGTCGTACGGCTACCCTAACATATGTGACTGCAATAGGATGTGACCGTAGAAAATCTGCGGCGGCTCTAGAACTGCTATTGGCTGTAGAAATTTATGACCCTACGGCTGTTGTGGCAAAAGTGACTGAAGTATTATTTGTTATCACCACCACAACCACTATTATCAACGACAATGTGGTCATCATTATCATCCCTACATCTACCATTATCAACATTAACATCTTTATCGTCATCATCCCCAAAACTACGATTATCAACAACAATGTCGTCATTGTCATTACCGAACCGCCACCAGCAGCAACAACGTCGTTATCGACAACACCACTACTACTATCAACAACAATGCTGTCGTTATACTATTTTATAAAACAACAACGCAGCTATATCTTTTTGTTATATAAATAGAAATCATTCCTCCATTCATTTCCCTTTTCTCCACTTTACGGGCCGCGATCTTCTATACATTATAGTATGGTTGCAGATTTAGACGGTACTGCAATGAATTAATCGGATTAAGAAATAATTTACTTTAACAGATATTGATACTTGGGGTTTTATTAATGCAATTCCAGTTTAATTTGCAAGTGTCTAATCATCAAATTCAAAAATAACTTAAGTTAATGTACATTTCTATAATATTACGTGGTCCATGTAATTGGATTCCAAGGTTTTAGTCACGCTATAAGCAATCAATGTTGCTCACGGTTCGCTAACATAGGGAGTAGGGCTAACATAGGGAGTAGGGCTAACATAGGGAGTAGGGCTAACATAGGGAGTAGGGCTAACATAGGGAGTAGGGCTAACATAGGGAGTAGGGCTAACATAGGGAGTAGACATAGCGGAGCAATATCCTATAAATATATATACGCTTATACGTAAGATTGCAACATTTAAAATGACCCTAAAATGACTGCGTTATCTGCGTTACCAGTACTTTGCTTATCAGCCCCCAGTATTGTTCGATTCAATTCTTCGTTGTGAAAATTCCACGGTATTCATTGACACGCCACACCACAGATATTTATTACAGTATGATAGTGTGGCTTGTTATATATATATATATCGCACAATAATGTATATAACTGATAAATACAATCAGATAAAAATATTTTCTGATTACCATTTAATATCGGATTTCTTTGTCAGACTTATAATTAAGGTAAAGAACTACCGTCACACCAAAACACCGTCATGTCAAATACAAAAACGCAAACAATGTGCAATAACTATATTATTAAAAACTGTTTAATCAAAAATTATTTAAGATATTAACGCAGGGTATTGCTGTATGTTGTCAACTGACCACGGGCTGCTATGACACTATAGTGTTTCTTTCTTTTCTCATGCTTTATTTTCATTTTTCGCTCTTAAGTATAGGTACACGTGCTTAGCAACACGTCACTGAAAGGCAGTACTGTTTTGAAAACAAACGTCATATTATGATACGTATGGTCAATCAAAACTATTCTTGAGTGTAATATAGTCAAATTATAATACACTTTAATGCTATGCATAGAGATTTTATAAGTGATTTCTTTAGAGCAACTTAGTCATATATTCTCGACTTCTTGCCGTTATCTTGCATTTTTAGCAATGAACAATTTTTCTTCTCCTTAAAAATAACAACAATTTATATGAGTAATTATTAACATGAAACCCATAAAGGCTTTTAACTAAATTAAAAATGAAACGATAAAAGGAAACCTTAAGAATATATCATGGTTTTGTTTGTCTTCCACTGTCTTGCTTAACAACTTTCATCTAGACATTGCTCGTCTTCTTTGACTTGAATTGTCTTCCCTGCTTTTTTGCAGGACATCAATCCTGTGTCTAAGTGTCCTCTTTAATTTACTAGCCAGCGACATGTTCTCAGATAACTGTAAAAAGTGAATAAAATCTGTGTTATATCTCGAATCACTCGATTTTCAGCTAGACACATTTGCATATCTGGCTGTAGATGCAAAATGTTTATCTACCAATAGTTGAGAGGTTCCGTCTCATTTTTCAGCCTGCGTCTTTTCAACTGTCAGACGCCAAGACCGCTCCGACAAACCTTAAGCAGTTTTTGTTCGCCTGCTTCATGGCAGAGTCTTTCCTCTCGGAAAGCCAAGAAAAGAATGTTTAATGCTTTTGTGTAAAAAATTAAGTATTTCCTGCATATGTTTTCAGAAACATTCGGTAAAGTGCAAGCCGAGCGGACAAAAAAAAAAATAAAATAAAAATGAAATCGAGCGCATATTCTCAGACGTATGTCTGAGACATGTTGAAATACAAATCCACGGCTACAATGGCCTATGATTTGAACAAAACTGTAGTGAAATATGTGCAAAAATTGTTTATCTTACCACTTATTATTACAATCAAAGATTAAACGTGTTCACCATACAAATCAGCTATAATTTCCGAAGCAATCTAAATGTACATATGAAAAATTCAACCCTTTGTGAAAATTTGTATAATGATCTCGATCGAAATACCCAAATAATGATGGTTGAAACAAAAGGTAACCCTGTTTGATCACTGGTCTCCAGCAATGCGTAAACAATGTATCCTGAAGGTAAAACAAAACACCCTGACCTGGAGCAAGTAGTAACAACAGTGCTTTCAGACCGACATAGTGAAAGCCGTAGAGATACCGATATTCGGGCCTTGCTAAACATGTAACAAGCGGAGCAAACATATAACAGTTAGGCCTTGTTTAACATGTAACCATCTGACTTAGCTAAACATGTAACAATCGGGCCTTGCTTGAAATGCAACCATCGGACTTTGCTGAACATGTAACAATCGGCCTCGCTTAACATATAACCAACGGGCCTTGCTTAACATGTTTATAACAATCGGACTCATTCATAACACCTCGTCCATTTCTGCTAAATGTACTTAATTGACCGATCTCAGCCATAATCAAACTCAATCGAGACATTATGGTCATAAATATTGTCTTAAAGTTTGAAGATGATTGCTTTAGAAATAAAGGTGATAGAGTGTAAACACTAAAAATTGTTGACGCCGCACGACGGACGACGGACACTCACGGGATCACAATAGCTCACCCTGAGCTTTGCTCAGGTGAGCTAAAAAGGGAAATGTTTTTTTTAAAGGCGGAAAGGTAAAAAAAGTGTCGATCGTTAAAAATGAGGGTCGGTCGGGATACCAGATTACCTAACTATCAATCGGGTATATTTAAACATGTTACAATCGAATCTTGCTTAACATGTTACAATCGGACATTTCTAAACATATTACATTCGGACCTTGCTTAACATGCTACAACAAGACATTAATAAAGGTGTTACAATCAGACATTGTTAAACATATAACAATCGGACAATTCTTAATATGTAACAATCGGAAATTGCTGAACATGTAACAATCGGACCTTGCTTAACTTCTTACAATCGGACCCTGCTAAACATGTAACAATCAAAATTGACTACATATCTGATATAATTTGCTAAACATGTTAGAAGCGGACTAACATATTTTACTATCGGAAGCAAATTTAGATACAAATCTTACGAATAAAGCTTAATCAAGTAAAAATGAAAATAACTTGTAACGATGACCGAAAGGTAAGAGCACCTGTCTGAATCCCCGGTCGCGATATACCAAAGTCGTTAAAATTATACTTGTGATAGGCGTTCGGCACATAAGGGTAGTTCCAAGACCGGTTGGCCCTACCTCAAGATAAAATGACCAGGTGTGTCATCATGTCACGTTTCTACAGCGTGATATCACAGTGTGGTCTCATGTAGACAAAGTACCAACATAACTGAAATACTTCCGGTAAAAAAAACAACAACAAAAAAACAACAACAAAAAACGTACTTATTGATAGAAAAAATGATAAAGAGTGTCACCCAATTTAATAAAACATCATCTTTGGACACCTACCCATAATAGATTGTTCCTTTTCACCGCTTGACTATCAAAATAAATAGTTTCCAGTCAATTTCAATGACTTACTGACTATGCTTTACTAGTTCTGTATGTTCATTTTGTATTTTTGAAAATATTATTACTAAATCAATCTTCGTTCTACTTACCAGTACGCTTAATCATTTAGCTTGTTGCATAAATAAACAAATGTAATATTATCATATTCTCGAATTCCCACGAAATATAAGTTGGTTTAATAATTTGACATTCTTTAACATTCGACAGGTAAAATATGCAAAGTTGCTGAAAAACATCATTTGAGATATGTGGACTAGTTAATATGATAATCTCTGAAAATAATCCACGCTTCAAACAGGAATTCAATTACGTGTTTATCTTGAAACTTAAGACGTACATGGATCGTGATAGAGAAAAGAACAACAACTTAAAGCATATTTCCATCAAAATGGAAATTAGATTTCAGCGACCTGGTATATCAAAGGATCTTTAGCGTGTTCACAAAGGTTTTACGGTTTTCACATAGTTTTTCAGCGTGACGTATCCAAATTAACAATCCTTTCTCTCCATAGTTTGCCGAATATCTTTCCTTGCAAATAATCAAGCTATTAAATCACAAAGGTTATTTGCACAAAGACACATTTTCGTGGAAATATTTTGTCCATAGAGTTTATAAAGCGACGTGGAATCACAAACTAACACGAATATGTGAGTGTGGATGGTGGAGATTCTATTTCTCTAGACACATCGAACTATCAAGTTAAACATGTTTATGTAAATCATATTCAAAATACAAACACCTTTATGTAACAGTAAATAAAGATGTTACATTGAATTTAGACTGACATGTAATGTTTTCTAATGATCTTTTTATTTTGGAGTGAAATAAATATATCCTCCGGAAACTGTATATTTCCATGCGATGAAGGAGTTTTTTTCGGACCCTTGGGAATGTACATTAAGCTTGTTAATCTGTACGTAGTTATCTTTAAAGCCAGTATTAATGTCTATTATACAATATAATTGTAGTAGAAAAAAATCTCTGAAATCTTAAGAAGTGAGATATTTTCTGAAACCATTAGTAGTTGTGAGATATAGTTTCTGAATTATAAATCCGTGATTACATATCCTTAAATCCTTATTGTTAGAGATATTTTCGAATATGAATTAGTGTGTAGGTGTGTGCCTGTGCATATCTGTTTTTTTTAAAAATTAAATCTAGGTAAATAATTAGTTTTATCCATTAGAAATTAGATTGTTAAACTCTGACGCTAAACGCTTAATCCACGAGACCATTTATAAAGATACAAACAACGAGACCCAATTAAAACCTGACATCACTACAAATAACTTCCAAATTGGCCAAGTTCTATAGTTTTTACCTCTTCTCACTAAATCAACGAAAGAAGCCCCACGGAATCAAATGATTTCTTTCTTAGAACCTTTAATCGAATTTCACATTGACACCCTGTATGGAATAACTGCCCCTGCGAAAATGTTTAGAATCGTTCTAGTAAATTTTAAAACGAAATATGCCTATTTAAAAAATTTTAAAGTTAATCCATGTATTTCTAGCATTTAGAATTAAAGGTTTATTACATTTGTTCTAGAACATTTGTAGAACCAGTTGTTCTACAAATAGTGCCATTTAACGTTCTATTACATTCTAGAAGTGTTCTAGAACATACAATGGAGTGGATCAAGAACAGTTCTAGTACTATTGTACTAGAACTATTCTAAAATTTACTAGAACGATTCTAAACATTTTCGCAGGGGAACCCTTGAAGGACCATTGAAAGTCTTTATATACTAAATAGTGCAACCATTGAAACTCCATCAAAACACCATTGAAATTCAATTGAAACACCATTGAAACTCCATTGAAATGAGCCGAAATATGCAAATGATTTCTCCCTAAAAAAATTAAAAATTATTTTCAATGGTATCTAATGAGGGATTTTAATGGAATAAAATGGGTTTTCAATGGTATTTTGGTGGTGTCATTTTACATAAAATAATGGTGAATCAATGATTTAAAATGAAATATCAATAACCTTCAATGGTAATAAATGTAAATTTAATGGTGCCAAATAACTCATGCAGTGAGTATGGTGGACCAGGAGATTTAAATGGGCAACATGGCTGGATACAAAAATAATTTTTATTCATGTCATCACATCCGTATCAAGTCTAAACAATCTTTTTTTTTCAAACAAATTACAGTGACCAACATGGATACTGATTCCCCATGCTTAAGAGCAGTGTCCGGTTTCATCCTTTATTAAATTAATAATTTTTGTTTTTTCATAATGCACTATAGCCTATTTTCCAAGTCCTGAACAACCTCCTCTTTCTCCACCTATTGTATTAAAAACACTTATAACGTTTTAAAAACTTATTATGCCACCTGTTGGATGCCTTGAATTCACTGAAGTCCAAGTTCCAAAGCGATTTTCCTTGAATTCACTTAGATCAGTGGTCCTGATGATCCAATGCGCCATGGGTCAGAGATCAGTTTCCACTTTGAAAGAGGAATGTCCAAGTCCTTGTTGACATTCCTGAACATATGCTGATGTTACACATAAATTAACATTGAAATTCTGCTCATATTCTGCAAGGACTTCAGCTTCCTTCCTCCCACATGTCTGAAACTTAAAAAAAAAAGAAAAAAAAAAAAGTAAAATGATTTTAAAGTAAAATAACTAAGAAGCGCAAAGCCTATAGCCTGCCTTTGTATTTAAACAGTTATTGTTTACTCAGATTTATCATTGATCCTTTTCCCATTCATCCTCATTATAAATTCAAAATATTTTTCCATCTTACAATATGTCAGTTAACTAGGAGAAATTGAGTTCAACCACAATCAAACTCAGTTGCAATAGAAGTATGACAGCTATAATTTGAAAACTAAGTTTGAGAGATATAGTGCTGTTACACTGCAGCATCACACCATAGATAGTTGGCATGACACCACTCCCAAGTTGCATTATCCCCAACACCACGACTGGGACCTATTCTAATATGCTGAGCACCAAATAAGGGAGATACAGTGCCATTTTCCTTTTACAACTTTCATACGTTGCTGCTAGGGACAGGAACCCAAGGCTTCCAATTCCAGAGGCATACACCCTTACCACTGGGGACAGTGTTATGTAAGGTAAACTGCCTGTCTAATAAACTACCATGAAAAAGGTAAAGGCAGTAGCATTGTGGATGTCTCAAGTTGTTCTTTGATATGCGACACTTCAGTTTTCAAGGATCTTAGAAACTTTTTTTTTTTCTCAAAAAATGTATTCATTTCTAATAAGAGTCTATTTACCTTTTGTAAATCACCATGATTCAAAGTCTGTGTTGTTTACAAAGTGGACAAGAGGGGGCATCATCCTTGTTGAAAACATGATTGGACATGTTGCTAAAATAAAAACAAAAAAGTTGTGTTAAATTAATCAGATTTCATTTTATTACAGCAATGACAATGGACATAATATAGCTGAATTTCATTCAGCATTCAATGTTAAAAAATTCCAAGTCACTGCCAGCAGTTGGTCATGAACAAATATTCCAACAGAAATTCTTGTATATCTAAAGGAGTAAAACAATAACGTTATTTTTCCTTAAATTTTTATAGATCTACATGTAAGATAACCAAGCGATGATTAAGTGTAAACCAAAATGAGTTTTATTGCGAATCGCACATTTGTTAACAGAATTATTGTATATACAGTGATTTTTCACCAAGGCCTTCCTTTTTTTAAAATTAAGTACGATGCTAACCGTGGACGATATGACCTGCGATCGATTATTTTTCTTTTAATTTCCTGAAAGGTTAATTTGCACATATTGAACACATACATATATATATTCTGGAAAGCAAACAAAAGAAATGCGATTCAACTAAACCTTGTAGGGATTGTGTTATACATCGACGGGCAGAAAATAATTTCATCGCCATTTGCAGACGAAACAAAGTCACGTATTTTTTTTTATCGATAAATGGAAAGTAATTTCATTACAAACATAATTATAATACTCATAACTTTATTGAATATTCTTACCTTCGTCATAAAATGGATGTCATCTGCGAAAATATTGCGAATCAATAACGTTATCACCTATTGTTTACACTGTTTGTTGTTTGTCGTTCTTTTCAAAATGGCGGATTGATGCACCGCTGCGTTATTTTCGGTTTTCAAATTTAAAAGAGGGAAAGTTAAGATCAGTTACGAAACAAAAACTGGGTTTCGAAATAAGGTTTAAAGAGTGGGTTTTCCAAAAAAATATAAAATATAAGTAAAAATCATTGATCTACGTAGAAATTAGCGTCAATTTTTCGGCACTACTTTTCCTCGTAGGATTGTCCTACAACCTTGCAACAACTTCCGAACTTTTATTCGGGGCGCGGTTTTTTCGAACGAAAACCATTCGTAACCTTTTTTCGATGCATAACAGTTTTCAAAAAAAAAAAAAAAAAAAAGAAAAAAAAAAAAGGAAAAAAAGAAAAGTAAATCACCTAAGATTTCTGTTAAAACATCAGTTAAAAGGTCATAGTAATACATGCAGTTATATGTAGTTAGATTTAATCGTTTTTGTTTCAATCTAATATTCAATAAGCTTTTAAGCTTTCGATTTAATCCTATTTTGACCTCTACAAAAATTTGTTCAAATTGTTCTGGTTAGATAAATAAAAAGGTCACAAAATCAAAAGGGTTGTTTTAATGTAAATCTTTGAATTTCTTGTACACTTGTGAAACCATGTCTTTATCACAGTGTTGGTAATTTTTTTATGGTGTCTTTTTTAAACCCATTTAATTTTTCCTGGTACCATGTTTGTTATATCCATGATCGACCATGGTCATAACATGGCAGACCATGTTCAATCTATCAAAGCTTATTTCTACCATGGCTGACCGGCCCTTTTTTAACCATGATTTAACATGGATGACCATCAAAAAGGCTCTATAACTGTTCCATTTTTTATTTCTTCAGAATTTTTGTAGAACTTTTGTTGAAATTCATTTGATTCTAAAAAGACTCTATAACTGTTCCAAAACATTTTATGTTCTTATTTTATGTCTTCAGAATTTTTGTAGAACTTTTGTAGAACTTCATTTGATTCTAAAGAGGCTCTAGAACAACTATTCTAGAACATGATTTGGAATATGTCTAGAACCTTTCTATAAGGTTCTAGTATAGTTCTAGAAATGTCCTGATTTGTAGAACTGAGTTTCGCAGGGGTGAGTCTGGTGACTTCTTAACGGAGAATGCAGTCTTCAAAGTACCCTTTCAAATCTTCACCAGTCTCATTATGGGGTTCTTTTACAGATGGAGGTATCTAACAAATCGCAGCGAGACCAGACTTGGTCTATAAAAGTCATGACTTACGAGGAAAAGGAATTCACACAGACATCCCAAGACATTTATTTATTCAACTTAGACATGCCAAGAAAATAAAATATCAAATTTCTACTATTGAACATTTTTCTTAAAACCGGTGATGGGAATAAAGCCTGCAGTGGAGCTGAGGCTTGGTGGGGAAAACTACATCCTGGTAGACATGTTAAATGACAGGTTAACAAGGTCTTTGTCATTGAAGTAACTAGCTCCTCCAATCTGTCTCGGGATCATAGTTGCGTTGGTAGAGAAATATCTGTGTTTTTTGTGTTTTTTTTTTCTTCATGTTTTTTGTCTTTCCGGCTTGGAGGTACCCTGTGTGGTTCTTGTAAAGTTATATCTCTCTGGCTTTTAGAAAAAAAAATATTACTGTGAAGAAAAATGACAATATACGGTATTTTAGGTTGATATATAAGTAAAAATTATCTTAAGAAATGATACCCTGTTTATCTATATTGAAATATATTCTTTCGAGTACCCTTAAAATATGACAGTTCAACATAAATGGATATATATTGTTTAACACAAGGTAAAAACGAGCTTTAGGCGCTTTCTTTTATCAGTACCCAAAGCTCCATGCTAAGTGTGTCATATATATAGTGTTGTTTCGTAACGGCGCCAAATCCGACACACACACACACACACACACACACACACACACACAGAAACCAGGTCGTTATTTTCGTAATATAGACACCGCAGCAAATCTGACATTGTTAATGTAACGAAAATGTTGAGCTTGAGAATAAGTAATTAGCAACATATGAAAAAGTCGAGCTGTAGGCCTGGTCAACTTAGCCAGTTTTGCGATTAATATTTATATTTGCTGAATATTGCTCTTTTTTGCAGTCAAAATTTAACTCCAAATTTTCATTATTTTGGTGATATATGAAGCAATTCAGGATATTGAAATATGCAATATTTGTATATATAGCCTGTCGATATTTGTATTTATAGCCTGACAATATTTATATTCATACCCTGACAATATTTGTATATATACCCTGACAATATTTGTATTCATACCCTGACAATATTTGTATATATAGCCTGACAATATTTGTATATATAGCCTGACAATATTTGTATATATAGCCTGACAATATTTGTATTCATACCCTGACAATATTTGTATATATAGCCTGACAATATTTGTATTCATACCTGACAATATTTGTATATATAGCCTGACAATATTTGTATTTATAGCCTGACAATATTTGTATATATAGCCTGACAATATTTGTAGATAAAGCCTGACAATATTTGTATATATAGCCTGACAATATTTGTATTCATATCCTGACAATATTTGTATTTATAGCCTGACAATATATATACATGGCAATCATAGTCTGGCAATACTTGTATTTAAAGGCCTAGTGATATTTGTATATAAAGCATAGCAATATTTTTATTCAAAGTTTGGAAATACTTAATAGCCTGGTGTTATTTGTATTCATGGTCAGGCAATACTTTTTTTTATAGCCTGGTGATATTTGTATTTATAGACTGGTGATATTTGTATTTATAGACTGGTGATATTTGTATTCATAGTCTGGCAATACTTGTATTTATAGCCTTGTGATAATTGTTTTATAGCCTGGTGATATTTGTATTTATAGACTGGTGATATTTGTATTCATAGTCTGGCAATACTTGCATTTATAGCCTTGTGATAATTGTATTTATAGCTTGGTGATATTTGTATTCATAGTCTGGCAATATTTTCATTTATAGCCTGGTGATATTTGTGTTTATATCTAGGTGATATTTGCATTCATAGTCTGGCAATATTTTCATTTATAGCCTGGTGATATTTGTGTTTATATCCTGGTGATATTTGTATTTATGGCCTGGTGATATTTGTATTCATAGTCTGGCAATACTTGCATTTATAGCCTTGTGATAATTGTATTTATAGCCTGGTGATAGTTGTATTTATAGACTGGTGATATTTGTATTAATAGTCTGGCAATACTTGTATTTATAGCCTTGTGATAATTGTATATATAGCTGATGATATTTGTGTTTATAGCCTGGTGGTATTTGTATTTATAGACTGGTGATACTTGTTTTATAGCCTGGTGATATTTGTTTTATATCTGGTGATATTTATATGTATAGCCTAGTGATATTTGTATATATAGCCTGGTGATATTGTATTTACAGCCTGAGAAGTTGTGTGATTAATCGTAATTATACATTCGTTGAAAATTGTTTATTGGCTTTTAACTGTTTGTTGTTTTGCTGACATTTAATGTGTATGCAATACAGGTGTTTGTAGTCGATTCAGTTCGACATTAATTATTTGGGAAGAACATTATTTTTTTCTGATGAGCTTTGTTGTATAGTATTAATAAAATAACCGGCATGTCTTTATAATCTTGATTGTAGTTGGTACTGTTATCACTGTGATTTTAACTGCATGCTCTGTGGCACGATGATCTATCATCATTACCATGATAAATTAGTAACAAATACTTAGTTAAACAATAAATATTGGAAATTGATTTGTATTTTAAAAATGTGGAACATTCTTAAGTCTAGCAATAGGAGAAGTATTTGCAATACATTTCTGATATTTATATTCATCTGGATATTGGAGTAACTAATAAACCTCATGTGTTTTACCACTTGGAAATGAACTCTAGTCAAGTATATAACACTTGTTGGAATTGAACTTTTGTCAAGTAAAGTCTTGAACTCTAGTCAAGTATAATAGCTCGTGAAGCTGGAATCTATAAATAGACATGAAGTCTGTGCTTTATTTCATTTTACACGCATTAATTCAAGGTACATGTAATATTCCGTTTATATTGGATATATGCACTCTGTCAATGACAGTATGATATAGAAAAAAAATGTTGTTTTGGTGTAAGATCGATTAATGATTTCACTTAGTGAACATAAAAAGTGAAAATGCATATTTGTATGTTCACAAATGAAATTATACATTTTTTTTTTACCAAAACAAACAATTTTTCTATTTAAAACAGTGAAATTATCAGGACATGTTACACTGTTATTTCTAGGTAATCCATCGAAAAGCATTAAATAAAAAGGAGTTCATAATTGAAACAAGCTAAAACTAAAGGCACGCAGCAAGTTAATTAAGTTTCGAGAAGGATTTTTATCAAGCTTCAGCCCGCCAAACCATCTGTCACTTAGGATATACACAACCCAAGTGCCTTTATCGCTTTGATTTAATTTAAGAATTGGAGAATCTCACTATCAGCAACCAATCAATGCATCAATTTTGTATTCTCTAGTTCGCCTTATGATAAAGAGGTTAAGTACTGTAAATGTCTTATCTTCGCATGCTTGTGATATTTCGTGTCCTTCTCTACCAAATCAATCCTCTGTACATTAAATCGTATTCCGACACTGATTTTGTCTTTCATTTGATGCGCTGGTATATGAAAAATTCAGTATATTTCGAGGAGTTTTAATTAAACGTGATAAGAACCGAGCATCGCCGTAATTACAATTCGCTATCTCTGCAACAACACGTATTATTCGTGCGAGACGTGGTTCTTGTTTCTCCTATTCCATGCCTTGTCAGCTTGCTTGCTTATCATGATAGAAGGTTGGGAAGAAAATATTATGAGCAAGGTACTGTTGTTTCACATGCAACATTCCTGTATTTCGTGACAGCTCAAAGAACAGAAAGTACGTTGCACAATGCCTTTGTACCAATGCATCGATCTTTCAACCAGTTGTTTGCCTGGCAGTTAATTCAGATATATGTTTTTTATCTATTGTGTACACTTCGACAAAAACCCATTTCATTTTATGTAAACAGTTGTAATGTTCTGGTATCGAGACATGCAAAAATTACATTTATAATTTTGAAAGATCTGGCCGTACCCGCTTACGCACTTTTTTCTGTGAAACATATTTTTATAGGAATAATAAGATATTCTGTTACCTACTTCGATAATACATGTGTATATATATTGTACATGTAAATAGGATAACAAACCATTTTCCGAGTAGTCAAACTGAATATGAAAATACGAAACAGTCGTTCCAGTATCATCCCAGTAGACGCTGTTCTGATTTTCGTTGACATGAAATTTCGTTGATCATGTACTTAAAGGAATTTCGTAGGTAGGTACAATTATTCTTGGATTCATGTCCATGAAAACGTTTTATCTCTGAAAAGAATGGTTTTCTTGGGGGTTAATTCTGGATGAAAACCTACACGAAATCCACGAAACTTAGTGTCCAACGAAAACTACGGTAGTAAGTCATCGACTACGTTTCTAAGTAAAATCCATATCCATAACTACTGCATTCAGTAGGAAACGGGATTGTAAACAAGATCTCATACATATTTTTAAACGATCGTAATTATGGAAATCCATCCATCAGTAAATTAAAGTCATGGTCCTTGACATATTTGTAAAGATTCAGTGCAGATACAAGTATCCATTGACAAGCTGTTTTCAATCTATAAAGACTTGCATTTACAATATAATTCTCACAATCATTTAGACCATGATCACAATTTAATGACTGATGTATTACCTTTGCTACTTTCCGTCTGTAGTATGATACTCTAAATAGAAAATTTCATATTCCTTTTCCTCTGAAACCATTGTTAAGAATATATTTTGTTTTACATTAATCTGATCATATTAAATTAATTTGGTAAACGTGAACCGTTTATATGTCTAGCAGAAATAAATGAAATAATATTACCTTGATTTAATTCTTGTGTGCTTAAAATGAAGCTCTGATAAACTTATGTATATTGATTTATTCTACAAAACTAAAGATGAATTTTAACTGAGTTAAAGGCGAAGTGTATTATTGATATATGCATAGATCTAACTTATTTTCTTTCATACATACTTATCAAACATATGCCATTTCAATAAAGATCACCTCTTTTACCTTGTAAAACATTTTAAATGGTTTTAAACTAGGTGTATATGTATGTCTTTCATTCCAATGGCACTGTCGTTTCTTTATTCTGTCTGCTCTGTTATTTACATCATCTGTAGCATTATCCAGAGAAAAAATCAAACATTTCTCATTGGAGGCATTTTCCCTAGCAACAAGACAGACATGTTAACACGCTTCGCTATACTGTTATAGGAGTCTATCTTTATCATGTATGTCACGACTTGTCATACATTCTGTCGACATGTTTACGTCGCCTCTCTCTACCAGGCTGACTACCGTCTTGTAATTAAATTCCATACAAGCGAGCCTCCTAATCTCCAAGTGATTGATATTGTGTATTTTGTGCTTTTCGTAGATGAACACTTTCGCTCTAATATGTCTACTCGTATATGATAAAATATGCGTTCTGCTAGATTTTCAGAAAAAGGTTTCTCAAGATATCCATAATACCTCTCCAAAGGATTTATAAATGTACCTCAATCTGTCACTCGGAGCACTTCCGTCTGAGAAAAAAGGAGTCAAAGTTCAATAAGTAGAATACGTTCGTCTGTCTCTTAAAACACACATGAAGTGAATATGTTGTATGCCTTTGTGTGTTTCTATAAGAATATAATTCACAACTCTTTATAAACAGACTAGTCAGGTTCCAAAGATTAGAACAGATGTAAAACACCTGTTGAAAGAAGAGTCTATAATAACACGTTTTACAGTCTTTGACTTGAAGCACGTGATCGTAACAAGGCCTGATTTATTTTTGGATAATGTCAGTAGCATGACGACTGACAGCTTTGTGCAGTCTGGATTCCACGACTGATGACGAGATATAGGACGAGCCCTGTGTAAAGCTGATAAGCCCAATGTCTGTTAAATCTAATTAGTTGTAAACATGCTCCTGCTGCCCTGCAATACGCAAAGTCACATCATTATGAGCTAACCAATCCTTGAACATTCATTATGTGCTGAGAGTCATTATGTCATTATTCGTCGGAGCTTGTGTGTGTGTGGGGGGGGGGGGGGTCGTACGAGTTCCGTGCGAGTATCGGCGACTTGTGCGATAATCTTGGGCATTTTGGGTACTCGTGCGAGGGATTGAAAGGTAAACATTTCCTAAAACACAGTTTTTGAGTGGTGAGAAACTCATGTAGGGAACCGTGTTGGCGTTGAAAGGCAGATATATACGGCTGCCGTGAGAATGACATGAAATACACTTAAATTGATTAATCAATAATCTTCAAATTTGGTCACAATGGCATAATCTTTCGACCGATCTGCATTTTATAGCTTTTATCGACCCAAAATGTCACATTCTACTATATTTTCATCAAAACAACTGCATAGATAAAACACTCTTAATCAAAATTTTAACGAAATGTCATTAGCCATAAAATCTCAGCAAAGTCCGGTTATAGTGTGGCATTATGGTACCTTGAATGTTTTGGCCGAAAATTTATGCCACCGAGATTTTATATGGCACCGAGACTTAATATGGCACCAAGATTTTATGGCACCTTATAATGGCACCGAGAATTGAAAGTACCGTGTAATAGCAGTCTATAATTTATAAACATATAATAATGGGGTTATATTATATTGTTTGAACAATTGTAAATCGTCTTTTCGGGAGATTGGGTTGGCCTTGAAAAGGGCCATTCATTCATTTGTTCAGTTTTTGTTGCTGTTGTCTTAACATCTTAATTAGTTGTTGAGCTTGACTATTCAATAGTCTTCTAGTTTCTTCAGAATATATTTAGTATGTTCTATCATGACGTAAATAGCTTCAATTATATTTAAGATATGATCGTAGTTTTCTGCAGTACAGTAACACTTACTCGATTTTGATACGATGCTATTGAGTTTTGTTGTTATTTTCCGTGTACGTAGGTCTCTCTCCTGTAATCGGTCTATGTCAGGAACGTTTGGCTTATTCATTTGGCGACCTTGAAACGAATTATGTGTTGTCGTTTTTACATGCCAATTATACCATTTGGTCTAGGATGCTTTAATAAAAATAGAAAATAATTGGTTTGACAACTGTAAATGTCCTTTTGAGATATTGGGTTGGTCTTAAAAAAGGTTGTTGTCTTTTTATTTATCCTCTTTACTTCTTACTCTTCTTTTATATTTTTGATATCTTAAGAATGGGCCCAAGTCACCCAGAATGGTTTCCATGTCCATTGTCAAGCAGACGCTTGCTGGATGACTCCGCTTTTTCTGGCAAGAAAGTGATAGGCACCACCAGTTTTTGTGTCTTCAAAATAATATGGCACTCCACGTCTTCCATTCTGTGGTGAAGTTTGATGAGGTTGTTGTTCACTTCTTTGAGTTGCCACAGAATTGATGTCCAACTTTATTTAGTGACTGCGATTGTGGATTTGTTGCTGCGATTTCGGTTGATGTTGTATTGGTTGTTGCTGTACTGATTGTTGCTAGGGTGGTGGCTGATATTGTACCGGTTGGTACGTTGGTTGATAGCTGAGTTGAAACACCGTAGTGTATGACGCCGATGGTTGGCTAGCAGCTGTCGTCAACTTATACAAATCAGGCGTTGTTAATGAGATCAGAGTTGCGTAGCTTTCCATGACTGTGCAGTGAGAAAATGAGAGGATGCGCTTTTATAACCTTGAGGCGTATTGACCAATATCCGAGTGTTGGCGCACCTATCAGATAGCGCTATTATTTCATCCAGTGAAAATGACGCGAGGTTTGACCTTGATCTAGGTGAATATGATTGACCTACTGACCATTATTTTTTAAAGCAATCAAATGGTTAGGATGTAACTTGAGAAATGTCCTTAAAGTCATGGCACTGAAGCACAATATCACATCTAACTATGTCTGAACAGAAATTGTCTATTCTGTAAAACACCATACGGTGTGTGTACCTATCCTGGGTGTGTTTAAAGCTGGATATGAGTCGTCAAGCTGACGGAAGAAAGTTCGATCCTAATTGTCCAGAGTTAGTAGGGTGACTCCGATTCATTCAGGGTCAAAACAACGGGTCTTGAACAACATTCGAGTGGGAATTAATCAAAAGTGTCAAAACAATGTATATGGTGTTTATTTAATGACCCTGATAAAAACATGTGCAAAATAAACAACAAAAATCAAATCTGTTTTAGCATTCTATTAAACTACATGAGCAATGCAAACAACATCTCTCTCAGCCCCTCACCGCTGTGGGTTCGAATCCCGGTAGGGACTTCGGATTTTTCATGTGAGGAAGTCTTCCAGCTGGCTTGCGGTAGGTCGGTGGTTCTACCCGGGTACCCCTGTGTACTCGGGGTCTTCCTCCACCTGTAATTAGCTGGACGTCGCTATATGATTGAAATACTATCGCAGCGACGGTAAACCCCAATACAACAACAACAAACAACATCATCAATATCAATATTAAGATATACATTTTTTAAAAATAGTGCATCTGTCTTCCAGATTCAAAATAACATTAGAAGATAGGTTGCCTTTGATTAAAGAAGTATCTGTCGAAACTATTAGATAGTAATTCAAATTTTGCGCGACCGTCCCCAAACTCAGGTGGACTTATAGCCATGCATGTTTGTTGGTGCTGATTACACATTTTTCTTCATGCACGCCTGTGCAGATCTCCATAATGCTGAGGAATCGTTGTAATCGTTCAAGATGAAGTGAGGCTGTTCCTCTGTCCGGAATTTAGCCCTAAACACACTCACGAACAAGAAAATGCAATGCAAACAAACAATATGCTCCACACATAAACGTGTTGTACCCCTGAAGTCTCATGAGATTTCAAGTGTAGGGTCCATGTCTCTCAAAGAAACGTTGAATTTCATGCTGGAAAAAACGAATAGTGGATATTCACATGTTAGCTTATACATTCTCTGGTCTACGTTGTGGTAGTTGAACTTTAGCAATACCACTGCATTTAATGGAGCTAGAATTGGTGAATGATTCAGAATAAACTGCAACTCAAACTTTTCCATTATATCAATCTTGTTTAATTCGTTCCACCCATTCACACTCAAAAGCTTCCAACAGTATGATCCTGTACATAGCTACACAAGCCTTTATATTTACCCACATGTGATAATAATCAGTTTCTTGGCTCGTGTGAGATCCATGTTTTGTAGTTCAGCTTAGCATCTTTCCATCACTTGTTACAAGTCCATTTTTAGCTCACCTGAGCACAACGTGCTCAAGGTGAGCTTTTGTGATCGTCCTTCGTCCGGCGGCCGTCGTGCGTCGTTCGTCATCAACAATTTGGCTTGTTAACACTCTAGAGGCCATATTTTTTGGCCAATCTTCATGAAGCTTGGTTAGAATGTTTGTCACCATAAAATCTTGGACAAGTTCGAAATTGGGTCATGTGGGGTCAAAAAGTAGGTCACGAGATCAAATCTTAGTAAAACCTTGTTAACACTCTAGAGGCCACATTTTTGGCCCAGTCCTCATGAAACTTGGTCAGAATGTTTCTCTCCATAAAATCTTGGATAAGTTCAAATTTGGGTCATGTGGGGTCAAAAAGAAGGTCATGAGGTCAAATCTTAGAAAAACCTTGTTAACACCCTAGAGGCCACATTTTTGGCCCAATCTTTATGAAACTTGGTCAGAATGTTTGTTTCCATAAAATCTTGGACAAGTTTGAATTTGGGTCATGTGGGGTCAAAAAGTAGGTCATGAGGTCAAATCTTAGAAAAACCTTGTTAACACTCTAGAGGCCACATTTTTGGGCCCAATCTTTATGAAACTTGGTCAGAAAGTTTGTTTCCATAAAATCTTGGACAAGTTCGAATTTGGGTCATGTGAGGTCAAAAAGTAGGTCATGAGGTCAAATCTTAGAAAAACCTTGTTAACACTCTAGAGGCCACATTTTTGGCCCAATCTTATGAAATTGGTCGGAATGTTGTTTCCATAAATCTTGGCAGTCGAAATGGGTCATGTGGTCAAAAGTAAGTCATGACGTCAAATCTTAGAAAAACCTTGTTAACACTCTAGAGGCCACATTTTTGGCCCAATCTTCATGAAAGTTGGTCGGAATGTCTGTTTCCATAAATCTTGGTCAAGCTCGAAAGTGGGTCATGTGATGTCAAAAAGTATGTCAATATGAAAAATCCAACATATGTTGCTCATTTATAATCAGGTGAGCGATTCAGGGTCATCATGGCCCTCTTGTTATGAAATGTTCAGAAACAACTCTTTCCAGTAACTTTTGCTGGTAAACAAACACAGTGGTTGTTGTCGCCTGTTCAAATATGTAGATATCTTCGTGAAGTTGTCTGGTCAGTTGCTCTTCGGGTTTACATATGGTTAATAGTCTATGATGACTTGTCTCAATCTGATAATTTCTATATGACCGTCAATTACGTTGACTGGGTCATCAAGTGGTCAACCAAACTGAAGCTCGATTTGCAAGTTCCCTGTTTTTAAAGCTGTTCCTCTTCTAATCCCCATTGTATTCCCCATTGTGTGTACCCTTGCATGGAATATTTTATTGTCAGACCCATGGAACGATTTAAACACACTGATCCCGTGGCTTGATACAAGGACATGTATGATCTCAAAATTTCTCCTATGGGAGAGTTGGGCTGGAACGGTAAGTTGTGTGTCGTCTTTCCGTTTCTAACGTAGGTTGAAATGTCGAAAATCAAATTGGTTGGTTGCCACATCTCCATTGATGTCTGTATTCTTTACAATGCCATGAATGATACATTTTGGTAGCTGTCCTTGAAACAAATATCTTCGTCTTCGCTGGCCTCCAGGAATGGTGAAAGTTTTCACTTCAGCACAACAAATTGGGATCTTCATGCCATGTTGAGCGATGGTCTGGTTCAAGTTGTTTGCCACTGCTGGCACGACTGTCCGAACATTGGATCCATCTTGAACCATATAGAGTTTACCCTTTGGCCCAAACAGGTAGAAACTGGAAGGGGTTCTGTTGAGTCGCAATCGTAATTCTACACCATTGGGAAAGTACTTGTTTTGTAGAAACAGGTCTAACTGCAGACGTCCGCAGATTCAAGAGATAAGTTCTCTTCTTTTCTTGTACCCTTCATTATTACGGTCATTTACATGGGTTTGCATATGACCGGCAGTGTCAGGACTCAACATTTCCATGGCGTAGAGCTGTGTTAATTACTGTCCATAGAAAAAGACAGTAGATCTTCTATGAGGCCCAAAAAGCATATGTGTCGGCACATTTGGTAATTAGTTTGTTGTTCAGGTACACATCAATACTACTAAATAAGGTATGGAAGAAATTATTCACTGCTGATGTTCCATCGTTAGCTAGAATAGTGCCACCAGGTTTGAGTACTCTAACTTTCAGATACATGTAGCTCTGGTTGACGTCGGTCCTCTTTTCTGATTGAGAGGAATTACAAATTCAATGGGAGATGAATCGCTCTGTGCTGACACAGGATAGTGTTCTGTCCACTGCGGATCTTGCCCTGCATGGTAGGAGGAACATGTTTCACATCGAGTTAAGTTTTGCTGCACTCACAAGATGTTGTTCAGTCAAAAATATCTTACGGACGTGATGAGAATTTTCTATTTTGATGTGTCTCCTTGACGTGTTGGAATGATGTCGACGTTTGACTGCTGCTGGATTAGTATAGTTTTCCGACCCACATCTTGCTTTATCCCGTTTCTTTATCACTGTCTTTATATGTTGTCCCGACAGGATATATTTTAAGGCTTCTGCAACTTGTAAAAGTCCTCTTTCTTCAGGGTCTGTAGACCTGAGTTTTTTTTATTAGTTTCACCATGGATAAGATTTTGCTGGCCATTTTCTTCCTTATGGATCCCAAGTTATATCCGACTTGTCGAGGCTGGCAACGGTATACTGGGATCATGGTGTCTTTTTTTTTTTTAAATGAAGTCCCGTGCGTGATTGAACTGAATCACCTGTGTCGCTAGTTACATTGATGCTGATGACGCCAAAATATGATCTGCTGACAGATTCAGAAATTCAAAGTGAATGTGTGGATTAGCTCCTGCTATTGTCTTTGTGTCAAATGGCACAACGCGTAAAATATGTGCTCATCTATCAAAGTCTATCAAAGCGTAATCCGCCAGATCGGTATACACAAACGAATGAATCATCCTCATGTAGATATCCGCACCATACTTGAAATTCTTGTTATCTTTGTTCGGAAACACTACATTACTTCCCTCTCATCCAAAATTCTATCAAAGGTTTCGGATGGATTTTCCAAACCAATTTTTGTTCCATTATTGCCAGTGAATTGGCCAAAAAATCAACTCCAAAAGTTTCTTTGTGTTTTAGTGGCTTGCTTAATGACCTTGTCCATTTCGTTGATGAGATGATGTGGTGTCAAAGAGCCTTAAGAAATGCACAGTGGTATTGCTTATTTCTTTGCATTCTTATCACAGCTGTTTCTGTAGCCATTTGTGGATCACTAGTGACGATGTAGAATATCCCTTCATCCTCTTCGATATTATTGACTTGTGTAGGAACGACCATTTCCACGCGAGCCACTTCCTAATCTTGTTTGTCGACATCGATGGTATTTGTCTGCTTTGTTCTAAAACAGCATAGTGTGTTGTTTTGATACAATGTCATCGAACTATTACTGATGGCATTGATGTAGAAAATTTTAAACTGCGGTTTGGATAAACTGCTCATCAGGAGCAACAAAAAATCACAGTCAGGACTGTTGAGACAAAGGATCATTAATGACACGATCACGAAAATAAATATGATTTTGTTGTTAGGCATGTCACTTTTTGTCAATCTCGTGTCCGCCTGTACACTGTTGTCTGGCTCAACACTGCTAGTATCGGACTAAGACATGATGTTGATGAAGTTATAAATCATACTAAATGCGATTTTGGAATCCAATGTTAAACTTTGGAGGATATCCCAGCAAATTCACTTCCACTTCTTGAATGTTTTTGCCATCTACACGCCTTGTTCGCCGATCAAGAGCTGATTCGTACATCTCACATCTTTTATATGTTGAATTTCATCCTTGAATTTGCGAAAACTTAAGTAGTCTGATCTTCAAGTTTCACGGCCATTGGATGTCTTACGTTGATGCAGACCACTTTGAACAATTCGACTGTCCACTTGGGTAGATAGCTTTTGTCAAATGTTCGCTTGGTTTTATTGATGCGTAAAAAAAATTCATACTTTCAAATCAGATGATTTATTATTCCTCATTTGATGGCTGCCATACAAAATCTGTGTGACTTCATGTTCGTTTTTCAAAAACACAGATGTAGGGGAGCGTCCCATGCTTCCATGAAAACGTTGATTGTAGCCGTGTGGCAGTAGTTGCAGTACATTCACATAGCGACAGTTTTAGAGTACGTTGAAAACGTTCAACAATACTCGCTAAGTTTCCTGGTTTTCAGCCGTGAAGAATTGAATACCATGCTTGTTAAGAAACTTCTGAAATTTTTGAGAAAAAAATAGGCCTTTGTTTATTTAAAAGATAGTGGTTTTAGATCCCATTTTCCCGACTAAGAGGCTTGGATGAGCGTTCCAGTTTTGTCAATTGGTATCACCCGAGCTTATCTTGAAAACACATCGATAACTCAGCAGGTAGCGGTATGGTGAATTCTCCTTGTGTATACTTTGCATGTCTGCGGGAACAGCTTGCCATTGATGGTCGAAATTTCATACCACAGTATGTCTGCGTCGAAACTTTCGTCGTATTTGTTTTAAGTGATACATTACATCTGCTGTTTTGCAGCCTTGTAGAATGCATGAATTCCTCCTCGAGGGATTATCAGTATCATAGTACAGCTGTCGTTCTTTAGAATACGTTCCATGTGGACTGGCCTAATAATTCCTCGGGTTCTTCCTTTTTAATAGGTCATTCTCTTTTTGATGTAGGTATGTAGTCAAAACTTATAAAATTCATCTTCTTCTTCGTCATCTGGTTTCTGAATGAAATTCCATCGACGTTTATTGCACCCGTCTTCTTGTGCATGTTCCTCTCTCAGTCTTTTAGAAAATTATTATTTAAAAATGAATTTGACTCTTTCCGTTGTCGAAATACATCATAGACCAGGTTGAGTCTTCAACGGGTTTTCCATCATATTCTCACATATTCTAACTATGATGTTCGCCCAAACTTAGTGAGAATCGGTATTTCAGCATGTTTAACAAGAAAATAACTTCTCGCCGTATTGTTGTAGGAATATTGTCTAGAATTTGATCTTTCAATGTCATCGGTTTTTCCTCTTTCTTCTCAGCAACACTGAAAATTGTTTTTCGGACAATTGGTTTCGTCAAGAACTTGACCTATTTCTTTCTGTTTTGATGTAGTCTGAATTACTTGAGGGGATGGGAGTAACCGTAGTCGTTGTTTACTCTTCCAAGAACCGAACAGCAACAATGGCCATCCACTTCATATGTTCCGAATTATTTCACCGATGAAAGGTATAATTGTTTGACCAGGAGTGGTGGCAAGTGCCAACAGTGGTAGAAAACCACCTTTCTGGTTGAGAATAAGTTTCTTTTTTCAAACAGACACTTTCTTGGTGGCTAACTGTCGGAGCTGTTGCAATCGACGCTTCTTAGCCTCTTATAGTGGTATATTGAGACAGCATTCAGCAATACAATCCAACAATTCTTCAGATGCTTTTTGAATAATCCTCCTTCGAAATAGGCGATGCTTCTGTCAAAGCAATCAACATTTTTCCCACTCAGAGGTCCTGGATTTCTCATCGCAGCTACGGCGGTAAGTAAAGGCGAGTGGAGATTAGAGATCGGTGAAAATCTTGATGATGATGAAGATGATGATGATGAACGCCAAGTTTTTGTTTTGTGACCAGATCCACTTGTCGATCAGCTAACTACATCAAACGTCTTTGCTGCGTTCCTTAAAATTCAACCTCTGTTTTTGCAGGGTCACTTTTTTCTGAAGGATGAGTCGTGAAGCTAAGGTTAACCTTTTCACCATCTGTTAATCCTATTTCTACCAGCTGTTGTCGATTCGCCGTGTTCTTTACCCGACTCAACGATTCCAGAGCTTTGATCCCAGAGCTTTGATCACTGTATGTGGTGTTTTCCATGGTAGTTGTATCCCTTATTGATGATTGGGTGTCATGTTCCAGCCATTTATACTGCAGTGTAGACAATTGGTCCTCGATCTTCGCCTGTGAGCCCCTGTTGGAACACATCTGTCCTCAGACGATTCATATCTGGCGTTCATGGGATAAGTAAATTATAAGATATCCATGAGGTGTAGAGGTTGCATCTTGATGGTTGCCGTCACCAAATGTGGAGTCTGAGGTGAAAATGTCACCAGGATGGAAAAAGTAAACTACTTTCGATGATGGTCGAACAAATACAATAATTGACATAACAACAATTCAATTTATACATCATGCCTATCGAAAAAAGCATTTACACTATTATATACACAGCACTTTAACAGAAAAATTGTCTCGGTGACTTGGTGACTTTACTGCACTTGGGATGAACCGTTGTTGTTTAGCCAACAGCACAGCTCAAAGCCATGGATTCTGATTGATGTCATTTTTTTCCTGTAGTGAAGTTATTCCCATGGCTCTTCCCATTTATAACCCAAGAAGTACCTATCTAAGTATGTCGCGCAGAGGGATTCGTCTCCCAAGTTGTACCTTTGTAAGTTTTTGAAATCGGAATGATGATTCACGTGGTTGTTGTGTACTCTGTCTAAATATTGCGGCGCGTTGTTTACTAAAAGTGTTCAACACTTGTGTGCAAGTGATAGCAAAATAACACGTATATCCTCCGGTGTGTTGTTGAGCACAAATCTGATATACATACTCTCATCAAAACGGTTTAGCTTCTCAAGCGTTTCCAGGCTTATGTTGTCAATGTATATATACCACACGCCAGATATCAGGTTGCATAGGAGACTTAAATGACATTCATCCGTTGAATGACTTAGCTTTTATAGCTGAGTAGAAGATTACGGTCTCGAACACTGCTTATGATATCTTGAACTTGTTGTAATCAAGAGGCACCCCCATCATTTTGTTTCCAATTCGTAGTGCCCAGGTAAAGAATAACTCGTTGCAAAATGTGGGTTTCTTATTAGCTTCAACTAAATGTCTGTATATCATCTGTTGTATTCTATAGTTAGAGTGTTCATGGTGATCTCCGTTGAATCTAGCTGAAACTATGTTTCCACCACATGACGCACAAGCCGGCTGGTTGTAACCGAACGGCCTTGTCTTATATTTGTCCACAACAAATACACTGAGCATAATGTAGTGGTCGCTGTCTCTGGTCTTTTTGCGATTTCTTTGTCTCATATTCGAAAAATGTTTTGTTAATGTTTAAGGGCTTGAACGCAGTCGATAAAATTCTTAAAATTGACTTTCTGACTAGCTTCGTAATCCAGGGTGATACCTTTCACTTTTCATTTCTGATGTCGACTTCCTTTTTCATTGAAATATTCGTACTAATAGTATTTTGGCCCTGATGTCACGAATTTGACAATGAATCCATTTGGTACTTCATCATAGTAATTCACCAATATAAAGTTGTCATGATCGAATACTTGGAAAACTGTACGTTGACTTGACGGTCGGAAAGCAGGTCATACAAATGGTTTACCTTAGTCACGTACTTGCTCTTGGTTTGAACCTTGTTTTGTGCCTTCATACCCCATAAGCAGTTCAACATGGTCCTTTCTTCTGCTTGTTCCACTACTCTTAGGCATTATGTCATTTCTAACTGGAGATGTCCGTTATGGATCTTAAATTTGTAGTTGCTCTATTTTTTTAACACAAGACGACTCATGATAGCTGTGTTTTATATCTAAATGGTGCGCAAACACTCAATAGAAAATAGATCAGTCCGGATCCATAAAAAAGCACTTACTCTAGACTTCATTGTTTTGTTGATGAGTGAAATACGGATTCGTACAAACGCATGTCGACACCAGATTTGCTGAAACTGTTCCTCGACAATCCCAGCATTGATGAATTGGAGAGCGACCAAGGCACTTATCACGACCATCTGAGGTGTATGATCAATTTCTTACTTTGTGGATCTACCTAATTACCCCCCCCCCCCCCCATTTACCTTTGAGGATGCTTCGACAACAACAGAAGGGATTGTTCGATCTGAACCTCATACGTGACGGATCAAATCCGTCGTCCGTCTTCTTTCTGAGTTGATGAAGAAAAATGTGACTGTGTGGAGCCGTAAAACTTGTGATTTTGACCACAAATAAAACAAGAGGGTCATGGTGACTCTTCACTCTCCTGATTACTTACCCATAATCGAAGTTGATCAAGATATCATCTAGACAAACATTCTGACCTAGATTGAGAAAGATTCGGCTAATAATATGGCCCCTAGAGTGTTAACAGGATTATACTAAGATTTTACCTAGTGACCTATTTCTTGACCATGCCTTAGATATTTTTAAGACAAACAGTCTGAGCAAGTTTGGGGAAGGCTTGATAAAATTTTGGCTTCTAGAGCTTCAAACTTAGCTGAGAGATTATGACCATAAACATTATTGTAAAGTTTGAAGAAGTTTGAATAAGAAATGAAGATGCTAGAGTGTTAACAAGATGAAATCTGGCATTGTTTGATAAATAAAGGGCCATTACTCCTGGCCGTATGGACCTATATCAGTCGTAATCGAACATGATCGAGAGATAATGATCATAAACAATGTCATTAAGTTTGAAGGGGATTGTTCAAGTAATGAAAACGCTAGCGTGTAAACAAAGTGAAATCTGGCATTTTTATATTAAAAGGGGCATAACTCCTGATCTAATTCGTCGATATCTTGATCGAAAGATTATGGTCAAGATAGTTACTCGTTCCCTTAAGATAGCTAACTCGTTCCCACAAGATAGTTTCTCGTTCCCTCAAGATAGTATCTTGTTCCCATAAGATAGTTTCCCGTTCCCCCAAGATAGTATCTCGTTCCCACAAGATAGTTTCTCGTTCCCACAAGATAGCTATCTCGTTACCACAAGATAGTTTCTCGTTCCCTAAAGATCTTTTCTCGTTTTCACAAGACAGTATCTCGTTCCCTCAAGATAACTATCTCGTTTCCATAAGATAGTGCTACTTAAAAAAAGAATGACCATTTCACCTCTTTTCCACCGTAATGCTTACTTACTAACATATTCATTTCTTTTATACCTTCTTTCATCTTAAAGACAATGCTTATGGTCATAATCTCTAGATGACTTGTTATTGAAAACGGTTAGATTCCACTGTGTGGTAATTTCGCCAAAGTTGCACTTACTCTAAGTGGCTTATCTGCTGAATACACAATCGCTGATTTTCATGATGAAGAGCTGAATCCATTGTGCCAATCAAGATCTAGAGAGCATAGATCGAGACTCATAGAGCACTAGGGTAAGATCGTCACAGATTCATTTCAATGTATCCTTCGTTATTTTCTCGATTTCCAGCCTCTAAACTAAACGGAGTCTCTTATAATGTATGATCAGCGAGAAAGAACGCTTGACTACCAATTCTAGCCCCACCCCCCCTTTCAAACGATTCCTCTTTTCTGTTTCACATCAAACTACACTGAAACCATTAGCTCCTCACAAGAGGTTAACGACGCAGTGCCATGTCTTCTTACCGTGACGCCATGCGAAGCCTCCCTTTTCGTGGGAGGTCCTTTAATTAATAGTGATTAATTTATTATTATTATTATGTCAGACTGCTGATTACGGTGTAATGGTATTCTTCTCGTGAAACTAGTGCATACCGATTACACATGATCATTAAGCCTCTGATAACGGTCGACGTGAAAATTATCAAGATTAATCTTTAACAATGCAAGGCGTTTATTTCCTTAGACTTGCTCCCCGGCAGGTAATGTGGAAGAATGTTTTGCAGCTCCTCGTCGTTACTGTTTGGAAGTAAGTCCACATGTCTGGAACAGTTTGCAAAAGCAGCTGCAGACACAGGGCTAATTTAACTATATGCAGATCCACATATGAACTTTAACACTTTCAGCTCACTGCAGGCTGATTATACTGAATTTGACCTAACTTGTGATGTCTTGTTTAGAAGAAGGAGATCAGTCTGGCATGTGTAAGAGGAAAGTCATCGATATAAAATCTAAATTTGAGGGATGGACAGGATCCGCTCTCCGCAATCGGACGATGACATATCTCGTTCCATACCATTGTTCAAATATAAAAGAGATGGGGCACAAAAATTAAAACGACATAGATCCCTAGAAAATGTGCGTTTCTAAAGCATTGACTTCTACCGAATTGATTGAAATAAAGGACAAGCAATCAAATCAGTTTTCGAAATCATTCTGGGAAATTATGTCATCATATTGAAAAACTTCAGATATCTTGCAGGTTACATCAAGATGTTTTCCGCAGTTGGTTGGGGTTGGACATCCACTGCTCTTGAAAGATAATAACTAGAACATTAATATCCAAGTGTTATTCATCAAATGGGTTCAACTTTCGATCGGGACAGGAAGGAAATAAAAGACAGGGCAATTAAGTAATGCGACCGTTTCAAATAGCAAATTTCAAATAAGATGTATAATTGCCATTTACACATAGCTACGAAAAGGTTACGGTGTTCTACATTCTTAATTTGGAAAAAGTAACCGTTACTCATTCACTACACCGTATTTATTTTTACTAACCGAAGAAGATCGACCAGGGACGTGTAACAATTATTATTCTTAAAAGCAAACAGCTAAATTTATTTATATATTTTTAAATGAAAGTCTTATGTAGGACTCAATATACGGAGCTTCTTGTTTAAGTGACAATCCACACATTTATCTTCTTGTGCAACTCACGTATCAAATAGTATTTTATAAAGAATATATTTACATCGTATGGAAAAGTATGTTTTCCGCTTGTTACACGGGTTCCGATTTCATAGCACTTACACAAACGTCTCCTTAAGCACTAACGTGGTTGTGGGAGATTATGTGACACACCTAAGTTTAATAACAATTTTATTATACTGACATCGCGTGTTATATCTTAACAAAGACTTGAGTCCCAACATGCAATTGTTCCTACCGACAACAAGTGTCATGCACGCACTGACCCCATCCCGACAGTTACGGTAACGGTCACGTGTTGCCGCCTGAAAGAAAAGCTATAAAATCCAGTAATAGAAGGAATCAATTCAAGCTACTTTGATAATTTATAGTTTAGACACTTAAAAAGATAAGAATAGTGGCAACTCTAAATACCAGAACAACTTTATTCATCACATTCCGTTCCAGGCTATAAATTAATTCAAAATAATATCATAAAACCTCACTTTATCTTTTTACTATATAACTTATTGTACATAGATTTTTTTTCAACCAGAAGATCATAGACCCATGTGGCTACGATGGTAACTTAGAAAAAAATAACATGATACACATGCACATACATATTTCAATACATGTATATGTAAACAAAGTCTCGGCTTGATGAACCAGTAGACTATATAAAAGCTATATATTTACCCCAGTTTTTACAGACAGAAACAAACAGACTGACATATAAATTACTATCACCTACAGGATCTGAAAAGATGTACAGATAGATAAAAGTACATAAACATAAATGCATGCAAATAACACTGTCATCCGGCTAACTGTGAAAAACAAGATTACTTAGAATATATATAAGTATTAAAGTTTATTATCCCATAACCTTAGAAAAATAAGAGGATATAAAATATACCATATTTTCATAAAAAAAAGGCCAAACTTAATAATTGTGTGTCTTATGTATCCCTCTTACAACCATAACGAAACGAAGGGAAGCAGTAGGATACCATCCATATGACAATTATATTAGTAAAATAATAGAACCTTTCAAAATAATCTGAAACTATAAATATAATAGTTGTTCAGGTATTGAGAAGCATTCCTAACTTCAAATGCTTTGAAAATGTAAATGCCTATTTTGCATTATCACTGCACCTATAATATAAAGGAATATACATATAACGTAATTCTTTATATAATTTACATTCGCAAACAAAATGGTATTCATCCTCTAAAACTTTACATATGTTACAGAGTTTCATATTTATTGGAAATGGATTTTTTTTTTTCTCAACTACCCGTTTCAATTGATAATCTGTCCGATGATAACCTAAGTTTTGTAAATGCTATTCTAAATGTATCAATATCTAGTATCTAGTTGAAATTGAAAATATGAAAAGTTTTTTTTTATTAAAAATAACCTCTACTTAAATTAGATAATATACTTTCATTCCAATTTTGAATGAATTGGTCTTGCAGCCTTTGCTTAGTAGTTGTAAGAAAGATAGAAATATTTCCTACTTCCTGAAACAACCACGAATCATAAAAACCTACAAGAGCTGTCCGTATGACAGCACGCTCGACTATTCGAATGCTTATCAATAAAAAATAAATATTGCAATTAAAGACAAAATGAGAATCTCTGTATTATCAAAATAAACACAAGAGCAATAAACATGTGTTTCAAGTTTTAAAGCAGTATCACAAAGATTTCAGTGAAAAAGTGAGTTAGTACAAAAAGTTTAATCAAGTCAGAAATGGGGCATAATTATGCCAAAATCCTAGACGGAATTATGTACTCTTGCCATGTACAGGTGATGGACATAAACAGGTATTCCGAGATTCTAAATAAAAAAGGGGCATAACTATTTTAAAATTCATGGCAGGGCCTGATCCCTAACACAGGTATGCACTTTCATGTGTGAATTATGAGGGACATCCATGGAAAGAAATTGGAGATAATAGCAATGTTAAACAAAAGTTTAACCTTCTTTTCAGTCCAAAAAAGTACATACATTAATATGAAAAAATATCTGGAAGAATTACTGCTCCTGTTTCTGCTGGAAATTTGAAGGACATCCATCGAGTAAAAGTGGAGATAGTGGCAATATTAAACAAAAAACTTAAACATTTTTTTAAGTCCAAAAAGGGCCATAAATTTGCAAAAATATTTGGAAGAGTTACTGTTTTGTTTCTACTGGTTGGTCTGATGATGATAAACACATGTCTGAAGTTTGAAGGACATGCATTGAGTAATATCAAACAAAACCTTAACATTTCTTGGGACGCAGACACCGACGCCGACGCCGGGGTGACTACAATTAATAGCTCATCCTATTCACCCATTTTTGTATTGGGGTGATCATCTAAGTCATTCTTTAGCATATGATATACCCTTTTAGTATTTTTCCTATCACTAGTATATAACAATCTGGTACAATATTTAATATTAAAGTAACGATTCCATTGGCATGGTATTCATCCTTGTTCTCCGTAGACTCCTAAAACTGATTTACGAAACAATAAATGGACTCTTTCAATAGCATTTCCTTTTAAAAAGCCCCATACCTGACTGCCATAGCTTAAAATTGGCGAAACCAATTTATCAAAAAGATCGAGTTTATCTTTAACTGAAATTAATGTAAGTTATATATATATATATATATATATATATATATATATATATATATATATATATATATATATATATTAAGTTTAAAAACTGCATTTAAGGCTTGACCTGATAAGGTATCTTGAGTCTCTGAAAACGCGCCACCAGATCAAAGGGGTCTGGCACGAAAAGAGAGTCATATATTACTAAATATAAATAGTATTATATATAGAGAAATATGACCCAACTTTCGTGCAAGACCCCTTTGCACCAGATGTAAAAACAATCCCCAGATGTGAAAATTTCTTTATGATAATTTCATTATTGTAGTAAAACTTTGTATTCTGCTGAAAAAAAATCATAATCTTTGTTTTATTTGTATTTATTACTAAGTTCCATTTTTACAATTATCAGACAATAGATCAAGGCTTTTTAGTAATTCACTTGCACTATCTGCAAAAACAGATTAATCATCTGCGTACAAAATCAAAATATGTTAAACATGCTAACATCAATACCTTGGAGTCCTTTTTGTAAGAAATTATATTTATATCATTTAGAAACATGGGAAATAAAAAAGGTGATAAATACTCTCCCTGTCTTACACCTAAGGCACACATAAAAGATTCACTAAATGATTTTTTATTTTTAATTTTATTAACACACTTCACCCGTGATGTAACTGACTGATACATTGTACATAGAACGCTTAATGTTCAAAATACGACCTCGGAGTCCCAGCTTAATCAACTTTGCCCATGAATTGTCCCTCACTATATAATCAAACACTTTCGTGAAATCTATAAAAGCACGAAACAACTTTTTACCCTTGTAAACCATGTGTGACAAAATACCGTGAAGAATGAAAACTTTATCAAATGTCCCTATATTTGCCCCAAATCAGCTTGTGCTTTTATATAAACACCGTATTTTCAGCCCAGTTCGTTAACTTGTTGTCCAGTGTACGAGTGAATATCTTACCTTGTGTACTGAGTAACGCTATACCACTGTATTAACATACGTCATCCATACTCCCTTTCTTGAGTACAGGAATTAAGAAGCCTTCAGACTTTTTTTTCAGGGAAATAACATATTTTAAAGATCCTATTAAACAATGTAACTAAAAAGGCGGCAACACTTCTTTTCTAGTATTAAAAAATGAACCAGAACTTCGGTCTTTTACCCGATTTCAACTCTTTAGCTCTTTATAGCTTTTATAACAGATAATCTATCTATAAGTAAGTTTAATTCCTCAAACATTATACTATATTCGCTATCTATGAAATACAAAACGTCTTCATCAGCAATGAAAAATGGATCATTAGGATTGTTAACACTTTGAAAATATTGTTTAAAAACATCAGCTGAATGTTTATTATTATCAACATTCAAGTGTAGCAATCCGTAATGTCACCTCTGTGTCATTGCCTTTCAACCCTTTTGTCAAAGCGAACTATCCCTAACGCCTCGGTAAACATTGCTTGTCTGGGGCGAACATACTTTCTTTCGGCCTCTAAGGGATGTGGTGTTTATATGACGACAGCTTTGCTGATTCGATTTAAAACAATCTGGGAAAAAATGTGAACGATGAATTCGAGACCTCATTCATAAACAAAATAAAAAACAGACCAACCGATCGAGATGAAAAATAAAGCATCATGTTGGATACACGGTGATTTATTTGCGATGACCATCTGGATATATGGTAATCTATCACGATGACCATGTAGATGAACGGTGATGAATCACCATGTGCACATGGATGTATGATGATGTATCACCATGACCACCTGAATGTACGGTGATGCATCACCATGACCACCTGAATGTATGATGATGCATCACCATGACCACCTAGATGTACCGTGAAACATCACCATGACCACCTAGATGTACGGTGATGTATCACCATGTGCACATGGATGTATGATGATGTATCACCATTACCACCTGGATGTACGGTGATGTATCACCATTACCACCTATATATACGGTGATGTATCACCATGACCACCTAGATGTACGGTGATGTATCACCATGACTACCTAGATGTACGGTGATGTATCAGCATGACCACCTATATATACGGTGATGTATCACCATTACCACATATATATACGGTGATGTATCACCATTACCACATATATATACGGTGATGTATCACCATGACCACCTAGATGTACGGTGATGTATCACCATGACTACCTAGATGTACGGTGATGTATCACCATGACTACCTGGATGTACGGTGATGTATCACCATGACTACCTAGATGTACGGTGATGTATCACCATGACCACCTAGATGTACGGTGATGTATCACCATGACCACCTAGATGTACGGTGATGTATCACCATGACTACCTGGATGTACGGTGATGTATCACCATTACCACCTATATATACGGTGATGTATCAGAATGACCACCTATATATACGGTGATGTATCACCATTACCACCTAGATGTACGGTGATGTATCACCATGACTACCTAGATGTACGGTGATGTATCACCATGACCACCTAGATTTACGGTGATGTATCACCATGACCACCTAGATGTACGGTGATGTATCACCATGACCACCTAGATGTACGGTGATGTATCACCATGACCACCTAGATGTACGGTGATGTATCACCATTACCACCTATATATACGGTGATGTATCAGAATGACCACCTATATATACGGTGATGTATCACCATGACCACATATATATACGGTGATGTATCACCATGACCACCTAGATGTACGGTGATGTATCACCATGACTACCTGGATGTACGGTGATGTATCACCATGACCACCTATATATACGGTGATGTATCACCATGACCACCTATATATACGGTGATGTATCAGAATGACCACCTATATATACGGTGATGTATCAGAATGACCACCTATATATACGGTGATGTATCACCATGACCACCTATATATACGGTGATGTATCACCATTACCACCTATATATACGGTGATGTATCACCATGACCACCTATATATACGGTGATGTATCACCATGACCACCTATATATACGGTGATGTATCACCATTACCACCTATATATACGGTGATGTATCACCATGACCACCTATATATACGGTGATGTATCACCATTACCACCTATATATACGGTGATGTATCACCATTACCACCTGGATGTACGGTGATGTATCACCATGACTACCTAGATATACGGTGATGTATCAGAATGACCACCTATATATACGGTGATGTATCACCATGACCACCTATATATACGGTGATGTATCACCATGACCACCTATATATACGGTGATGTATCACCATTACCACCTATATATACGGTGATGTATCACCATTACCACATATATATACGGTGATGTATCACCATGACCACCTAGATGTACGGTGATGTATCACCATGACTACCTGGATGTACGGTGATGTATCACCATTACCACCTATATATACGGTGATGTATCAGAATGACCACCTATATATACGGTGATGTATCAGAATGACCACCTATATATACGGTGATGTATCAGAATGACCACCTATATATACGGTGATGTATCACCATTACCACATATATATACGGTGATGTATCACCATGACCACCTAGATGTACGGTGATGTATCACCATGACTACCTGGATGTACGGTGATGTATCACCATTACCACCTATATATACGGTGATGTATCAGAATGACCACCTATATATACGGTGATGTATCACCATGACCACCTATATATACGGTGATGTATCACCATGACCACCTATATATACGGTGATGTATCACCATTACCACATATATATACGGTGATGTATCAGAATGACCGCCTGAATGTACGATGATTTATCACCATGACCACCTAATGTATCACCATGACCACCTAGATGTACCGTGATACATCACCATGACCACCTGGATGTACGGTGATGTATCACCATGACTATCTTGGTGTACAGTGATTTATCATGAGCCCCCGCCCCTTGATGTTCAGTGATCATTCATGATGACCATCTAGATGCACTGTGATGTATTACCCTGGATGTACTGTTTATAGATACCGTTTAATGTTCGATATCTTTAACCTTGGATATACGGTGATCTATCATGATGATCTTTAATCTATCACATTGACTAACTGGTTGAACGGCGGTCTAACAGTATTATTATCTGAATATTCGGTGATATATCACCATAACTATCTGGATATACGGTTATCTATCCAGGTTATATGATAACCAATCACCATTTTATGGTAGGGATTCCAAACCATATCAAGTATCTATCACATAAATGTACGATGATCTATCATCATTGTTATCTGTATTTACGATGATCTATCACATAAAAAGACTTTAATCGATCACAATCATTATCTGGTTCTTCGATGTTCTATCACCATTATTTTCTAGATGTACGGTGATCTTTCATCATTATTATGTGGATGTCTGTGATATATCACTATTATTAGCTGGATGTTCAGGGGATATATCGCCAAAATGTGCGATGATCTATCACGGTTACTATTCGGTTGTATAATTATCTATCACTTTACTATCTGGGTGTACGTGGATAAATCACCATTTTTCTATTAATGCACGATATTCTATTTTCATTATTAACTCGATAAACGATGATCTATCACCTAAATAAACGATGATCTGTCACAATGATTATCTGGTTCTGCGGTGGTCTATCACCATTATTATCTGGATGTACCATTATCTATCATCATTATTAACTGGATGTACGATAATATATCACCAAAATGTACGCTTATCCATCAAGAAGACTATCTGGTTATACAGCGGTCTATCATCATTATTTATTCACCATTTATAAGCTGGATATACGATGATATATCACGGTGGCTATCTGGATGTACGATTATCTATCATTATTATTATCTGGATGTACGGAAAAAATGATTATTATCTGGACGTACGTTGGCGTTTCATCATTTCTGCCTTGATGTACGATGATTTATCACCATATTTATCTGGATGTACGATGATCTTTCACCATTATTATACGATTTACGATGAGCAATCACGACGACTATCTGGTTGTTCAGTGATCAATCGCCATTATTATATTGATGTACGGCGTCAATCCCTATTATTATCTGGATGTACGATGATCAAAACGGTAGAAATTATTAATCTCTGTTTTTTGTAAATAGGCGAATATCAGCAAATCTTTTCTGTAGGAAGGATTAACATCGAATAAAATTGGAGGGGGGAATAAGTATTAAATGTTGAGCTCAAAAATAAAGTTTCATTTTGAATTCATTTTAAAGCATACATGTGCAGATATATTTTACCAAAAAGCTAAAAAAATCCAATTAAGATATTTCACTCGTTGATCAACTACACTGTGCATTGATCCCAGTACCCTACCACAACCCCGCTCCCTAAAATCGAAGAAGAAGAAGACATAATCATAATTGATTTTTTTTTATGTTTCTACATTTTTTTTTGTAGGTTTTACTTTCTTATGTTTCACTAAAGAAATACATATTTCACTTAAACATTCGAATAAACCATAACATCAAATTAGTATATTACACGAAAAACAGATGTTTAAGTTTATTTCTTTAAATGGTTAATTGAATCGTAAAATTTTCATCAAACTGTCTTTGTTAACTTAAACGGCAGACTGCAGACGACGTGTGTTTTCACATTAATTAATACTCAGCAAATCCAATCACCAGTTTATCGTCATTTCAGTGTTTTTGAAATTTTCTTAGTTTCACTTAAAGCAGCTCGTTCACAGATGGTCATTGACTTAGAAATTGATTTTTAACTACGTGTGTGTATTACATCTCCTACAGACGCATGGTCACCCGTGATTGTTAAAACAATAGGGTCATGGTGGCCCCAAAATTGAGTTTACGAAAATAGCGTTTTCCCATGCAACGTGACCAACACTTACCGAGTTTATTTTTCAGTAAACAAAGACTTCACCAACATGAACGAGGGAGAGAAGAAAATGTTGTTGTTTTTATAAATACGAGATTAAATTGTAGATCAAATAGTCTTATATATTTCTGACCACATGACAAAGTTAACATATATCTGTACATTTAAGACAATTGTTGACCATCCTCTCGTCAGTCCTCAAACTGGCAGATAAAAGCTTTTATACATATATATACATGTATATATGCTAAATATCATACTACACTATGTATGTACATGTATATATGCTAAATATCATACTACACTATGTATGTACATGTATATATGCTAAATATCATACTACACTATGTATGTACATGTATATATGCTAAATATCAGACTACACTATTATCATCATTATCACGGCAGGGCGAATTTTTCTATGACATGTATAAAACGATAAAACTTGCAATATTGCCCAAATATATAGAGGAATTTACCGTTTGTTCCATTTCAAATTAAAAAAAAAATATTTCATATATATTTTTTTCGTATTTTGCTAAGGTTATGTAAGAAATGGGTGTGTTTTGAACGGTTACGTGAGCCGTGAGCAAGTCGCGCCGACTTCGCCTCGCTTGGGTTAAAGTCCAGTTTTTTTTAAAGTTTTTTTTTTTAATTTAACCCAAGCAAGGCGAAGCCGAGTGCAGGGTTACGTTTTATCTATTATTTATTGTTATTTTTTTAAAAAAAAATATGGAATTTGACCCAAGCAAGACGAAGCCGAGCGCAGGTTTAAGTCTATTGTTTATAGTTCTTCTTTTTTTTTTAGTCCCTTACCGGTGTTTACACCGAAGGGGACTATAGGTTTGCCCTCCGTCCGTCCGTCTGTCCATCTGGATGTCCGAAAATCTGGATCCCGCGATAGCTTAAAAACCATTTAAGGACGTTTCAGCGGGTAACAGCTGATTTTGATTTTGGTAAAAAAAAATATTTTTGAATTTCTGATTCATTTTAAGTAGAATGATAGAAGACAGCCCAAATGTTAAGATACATGTGTTAAGAATATCATTAAAAGTATATTAGCCAAATTTTGAAGGTACAAAAGTCACATTGTAGTGTTTTTATTCAAATTTGGCTAAAATTTCAATAAAATAGCAGTTTTAGTTAAAAACAAACCTGGTGAGGTATGTCTTTTTATACATTTTCAGAAAGCATTTATATCAAAAGGAAATCTGTCCGTTGAATTTTTTTTATTTAGAAAAAATATAATTATATAAAAATTCACCATTTTGGGATAGTTTTTGTATACATTTTGGTCCGGGCACAAATGAGATTAGTACCCGTTTTGTATTTTCAATGCATATTTGACAGTATTTTATCTGTAACTTATAGAATACATAATAAGTTACAAATGGTGATATAAATATTAAAAAAAAATATCATTTTAATATGCTGTTACAGTATTTAGAATCGAAATCTTCTTTATTTTTAACGCCATGTTTTTTCAACAAATTTTAGCAAAATAGTGATGCTCGACCATAAGCTTAATCTCGAAAACAAGCATGGTGACCCCCTATTTTTAATTCATGTATCTTTTAGTTAAAGTCTAAAGTACTTATATGCAAATTTTTAGAAAAATCTGACCGTTAGTAAAAACCCGCTCAAAAGCCTTTACGAATAATATTTTGAAAATCGGTATATGAATAGATGGCAATATGGAGATTCTGCACGTAACATTTTTTTTCTCGGACTAAAATTCTGGTTGCTATGGTAACGGAAAAAATATGCACCTCATCGGTAGGGGACTCATGTGTTTCGTGCAACACCAGTTACTTGTTTTAAATATGGAATTTGACCCAAGCAAGGCGAAGCCCAGCGCATGGCTAAGTTCTATCCATTATCTATTTTTCTTCTTTTTAAAATATGGAATTTAACCCAAGCAGCACCGTCCCCGGTGGCCGAGTGGTTAGAGCGTCCGCCTCGGGAGCGGGAGGTCGTGGTTCGATCCCCGGCCGCGACATACCAAAGTCGTAAAAAATGGTACTGTTATAGCTCCCTTGCCTGGCGCTCAGCATATAAGGGTAGTTGCATGACTGGTTGGCCCGGTGTCAGGATAATGTGACTGGGTGTGGTATCATGCAAAATGTCTATGGAGTGATACTGCAGTGTGGCAGCATTATATCTGTCTCAAGTAGACATCGTCTCCAAATGACTGAAATACTGTCGGTGGGATGTTAAACCCAACAAACAAACAAACATTAACCCAAGCAAGGCGAAGCCGAGCGCAGGGTTAAATTCTATCTATTATTTATTGTTATTTTTAAAAAAAAAAATGGAATTTGACCCAAGCAAG
>CM037784.1:41881156-41931156 GCA_021229015.1 Solen grandis
ATAGTTATGCTTGTTGAGTGAACGCACTTGTTGAATGAGTCACTTTCCCATACTGGTAGATACGTATTTCTTATACATATATTTTTTATTATATATCTCTTGATGTATTTCAATGCTCCCTATATTGTTCAAAACCAGACTTAAGATCTTATGAAGCAAAGGGTTTAATAAAGCTAATTCATTTCGTAGTCGATAGATTTTTTTTCAATCCACAGACGCTTTGAGCGGTCTCTATTCATGTGGGTAGAGATACTGGACTGGATCTATTGCACAGATTGTCTATAAATGATTAAGCTGTAAAGCTGTGTTTTCATTGAGAGCAACTACTTTGTGTGAATAATTAATGAATGATTATTAACATAAAAGACAGAGGGTTTTGAAAGGCAATAGAGTTCATGACGTTCTGTCTTTTCTGAAAGAAGTGGTAATGCTACATGTACTCCCTTGAATAATTCATCAATAGTGCATCTATCAGCTTAAAAAGGCCTTTCCAAAAGACGTGTTGTTAACGTCTCTCACTTCCTTATCGTTCTGATCAAACATTTAGTACATTTCTGCAAAATAAACTTCGGGGGCTCCGTGACCGAGTGGTTATAGTATTTGATTATCACTTAGTACCGGACAGGGTTACTCGGAATGCTCGTGTAAGGAAGCTGGTTTCCGGCAGTCGTTGTTCTGTCCGTGTACCTCTTTGCACCCTGGGTCTTCCTCCACCTGTTGCGTACCAGATTTTATGATCGTATGTACTAACATACTAAACGTTATCTGGTGGAGCTTTTAATATTTTCTTTTATAACAAGTCTTATCAATAAACGCATTATCCAAAAAAATGCCCCTCTCCCTTCTAAATAGTCGTTTAGCTGTGAAACATATCCATATCTCACTTAGTAGGAAACAAGTTCATTAGTAGCAGGAAACATGTCCATTACTCTTCTAGCAGGAAAACAAGTCCATTACTCGCCAACCCGCAGGGAAACGAGGCCATTACTCGCCTAGCAGGAAACATGTCCTTAAGTCGCCTAGCAGGAAACATGTCCATTAGTCGTCTAGCAATGAAACATGTCCATTATCCCTAGAGAAAACGATTAGCCGCCTAGCAATAAATTTACACGTCTAGTGAGGAATCATGTCCCCTATTTGCCTAGCAGGGAAACGTGACCATTTTAACTAGCTTGGAAACATGACTATTATCGCCTAGCAGTGAATCATGTCGACAAGTCGCCTTAATGTCCTTTAGTCTATTACGCAGTGAAACGTAACCATTTGTCGCTTAGCAGTGAAACATGTCATTTGTCACCAAGAAGTGTAACAGGTCCTTCAATTGCAATAGCATGGGAACATGCCCGTTGTTGTTGTTGTTGTTGTTGTATTGGGGTTTACCGTCGCTGCGATAGTATTTCAATCATATAGCGAGGTCCAACTAATTACAGGTGGAGGAAGGTGGAGGAAGACCCCGAATACACAGAGGTACCCGGGTAGAACCACCGACCTACTGCAAGCCAGCTGGAAGGCCCGTACGTTGCCTTAGAAGTAAATGTTTATTAAAGCTATACCGTTTAATCACATTGGTTTTATATGAAATACATCAACATATGTCAAGAGGGGGCGCCGTGGCCGAGCGGTTACAGTCGTGGACTGTCGTGAACCTCGCCGCTGTGGGTTCGGATCTCGGTAGGGACTTCGGATTTTTCATGTGAGGAAGCCTTCCAGCTGGCTTGCGGTAGGTCGGTGGTTCTACCCGGGTACCTCTGTGTACTCGGGGTCTTCCTCCACTTGTAATTAGCTGGACGTCGCTATATGATTAAAATACTATCGCAGTGACGGTAAACCCCAATACAACAACAACATCAACACATGTCAAGACAAGAACCCCGCTACCTTTAGCTAACCTTATTTTTAAGAACAAATAGAACCGTTGCTTTCGACCCTCCTAGACGTTTTTTTTTTGTTTTTTTTTTGTTTTTTTTTGTTGTTGTTTTTTTGAGACAGAAGAATAACTTACCCCAAGATGCATCCTCAAAAAAAAAAAAGATTCTTAACCTATCTTGACAATTTCAAATAGTTTTCGATAATATAGATCCGAAAAAAGATTTCAAACCGCTATTTGTCTTATATGGCGATATAACAGGTACTGCGCAATGGGAAGGAGTAAGTTTATCATGACAGATCATCTAATGGACAGATGTCGGTCGAGCGTTTAAGACAGTGCATCTAATAGTTGTCTTATCTTATATTTAAGTATACCATGATAAGTACTGACAAACGTTCAGCTTTTTTTTTATTTTGAATTCTAACTACATTCGATTTAGGCACTGTTGACTTTATTTTGTATATAACTATCGATTCAAATTTACAAACAGTGCAGTATAAATGCTGTCTTCCAGATTGTATGTCATAAAGATAAAAGTAAAACATTGCGTCATGCTTGTATATTGTAGAAACATTAAAGACCTATTATTTCTCAGAGATTGTAATAATTTCAATACCAGAAATGCTATGCAATAAAACGAGATTGTAAAGTTACTGAAATGGTACTTTATGACTACATGTCCGACCACCACAGATTTTGCGTCGCTTAAAAATGCATCACTTGATAGCATAATGGCTGGATGTTAAAGCAGCTCGTTCACAGATGATCGGTAGAAATTTAAACAAGAAATATCTTTAAAAAAAGATATTCGGCGTAGGATGAAAGAAAAACGAGATTTTCATTCATGCATAAATATACTTTAATTAAAAAACTTATAAATGGAAATATATGCAAAAAACATTTCAAAGACTCTAATGTTATAATAGGTTATAAAAGCATTGTTGTAAATAATTGTAAAAAACATGTCTAATTTTGGTAGTGAACAATGATGAATGGCAATGTTTTTAACAAGGTTTATTTTGCAAATAAGAAAATAGTCCACGAGATGTGTACAACAACAGGAATGTAGCAAAAAAAATACAATTTTAAAATAATGTCTATATATATTCAAAACAAAATGTACAGTAAAGAATGACTAGACTATTATACAAAAGACACGACTGACCATTATCGTAAACAGGCTTACCTGCACCATAAAAAATTGTGTAAAATGATTAAAATCAGAATAGGAAATGATTTGATATTACAAATATTTCAGAGTACATCCAAATGTTCTTATTTAAAAGCAGTGTAATGTTATAAATTATCCTATGAACTATCTATAAAAAAATATATGATAATCCGCTGAATAAAACCTAATTTAGTTACAGGCTGATCATGTAATGAGCAGTTATCTGCTCGTTGTAGTTAGGACATACAATTTTTTCTTCACCTTTATTTTATTTCTTACTGACAAAAGCTTGTTCAGGTCTGATTTTATCAGTTGTAAACTGTATCAAAATAGTTTATACAGGCATATACATTAATGATCAGCACCTTAAAGCATAGATTCATTGATAAAGGAAGTTACAATAAACAAGATAGCCATGATGGCCCTGAATGACTCGCCTGGGTATCACGGCTACAATTTTATTTTCAATTTTTTTTTTTAATATAAAAAATAGACAATAATTCTAGTATAACTTAAAAATATTTTACCCCTGATGCAGTGGTGCGAAATTTTATCACCTGAAGTACATGGTTTCATCAATAAACTAAATACCTAAGATCTAGACGACATAGTTTCAAAAAAGAAGAATGTGAATGTTTATCCAATATATGTCTATGTAAAATAACTGTCCCCTGGGTTGTGGCCGCTTATCTTTCGATATGTTCCATCGTAAATATTATTCTTCCAGTCTTCTAGAACATTCCGAGGAAAAACGCGCGAAAGACCGAAGCACAACAAATTTAGTACGCTCTAGAAATAGTTCAGTATTTTTCTATGAAATATACTTATTTATAGACGGTAATACAAAAAATTATATCTGTAAATAGGCTTGTTTGATATTTGTTCATATCATTATTGCATATGACAATTATGATGTTAAAGCGTTATTAGTTGTTTTGGTTTTGGCGAATTAATTTTCAATGAGAGCATCTCGGCAGGCTGGAAGAATTCAATATACATAGTAATTAAGGGGTTTCATGTCATAACACGGTGGATTCTTTTTTGTTGTTTTAAATCATTTTCACAAAGTAGCATTCCTCAATTGATGGAAAAGGATTGTATTTAACTTACTGAAATTTACATCAAAAAGAAAAGTAATAACACCAAGCTGAATGATATATACAAGCTGCACCCCTTATTTACAGTAATTTTATAGTCCATAACGATGTGTTAACCAATAACAGGAGTCCTTTTATTCAGCTTAGAATTATTTACCGCTGTTAGCGTACATTTGATTGGTTTAAGATGCGAGTTGAATTCGAAATTATACAGCTACGCCGAAAAAAAAATCTACTTACCCTCGTTCATATTTGTGAAGTCTTTGTTTCCTGATAAATAAATAAACTCAGCAAGTGTAGGTAAAAATACACGGGCAACTTTTTTTCCCCTTGTAAACGCAACTTCGGCGAAAATAGAATTACGATGGAGGACCCCGAAGCAGGTGCTTGAAGTACCAGGTGACACGTTCAGCAACATGGCGTCTTCACCAGTTCAGGGTAGCGAGCGCATGTGCGAAGAGTGAATGTGACGGCAAATGAAAATAAAAAAATATAGATATAGACTTTATTATTCTAAATATAGCTTTTATTCCGTCTGTATTTACTGTGGTGGGGAAACATTCCATAGATGGGTATTGATAGACGTAATGCACACATATAGTTAAAATTAAATTCTTAGTCAATGAACATCTGTGAACGAGCTGATTCAAAATACTAACTTTTTCACATTTTGTAATTCGCGAGAATTTCCGAAGATGGCGTGTCAGACTTTGGAGAGGGTCAGACACGTCTGAAGCGTGCACTCACTCTAGGTATTCAGATCCAATATTTCCGTGCACACATGCTTTCCAATGGTCAGCGAAAATAAAACAGAAGTTGTAAGTGGAATTTAGTGTTGCTAAAGAAGTGATGAACAACCAGAGACATAAAAAGTGATAGCGCTTTATCGCGTGCCTTTAGAGATAACGAAAGCGCGCACCTGGCACACGGGTACCGCACATTTCAGTAAAAATTGAATTTACATGGTAAACATTTACATAGTCACTGTTCCTTCTGTATCTTAATTAACGATACAGTCACTGTTCCTGCTGTATCTTTGTTAACGCTCCAGTCACTGTTCCTGCTGTATCTTTGGTAACGCTCCAGTCACTGTTCTTGCTGTATCTTTGTTAACGCTCCAGTCACTGTTCCTGCTGTATCTTAGGTAACGCTACAGTCACTGTTCCTGCTATATCTTAAATAACGCTACAGTCACTGTTCCTGCTATATCTTAAATAACGCTCCAGTCACTGTTCCTGCTGTATCTTTGTTAACGCTCCAGTCACTGTTCCTGCTGTATCTTAGGTAACGCTACAGTCCCTGTTCCTGCTGTATCTTTGTTAACGCTCCAGTCACTGTTCCTTCTGTATCTTAGGTAACGCTACAGTCACTGTTCCTGCTATATCTTTGTTAACGCTCAAGTCACTGTTCCTACTGTATCTTAGATAACGCTCCAGTCACTGTTCCTACTGTATCTTTGATAACGCTACAGTCACTGTTCCTACTGTATCTAAGATAACGCTCCAGTCACTGTTCCTACTGTATCTTTGTTAACGCTCCAGTCACTGTTCCTACTGTATCTTTGTTAACGCTCCAGTCACTGTTCCTACTGTATCTTAGATAACGCTACAGTCACTGTTCCTACTGTATCTTAGGTAACGCTACAGTCACTGTTCCTACTGTATCTAGATAACGCTACAGTCACTGTTCCTACTGTATCTTAGATAACGCTACAGTCACTGTTCCTACTGTATCTTAGGTAACGCTCCAGTCACTGTTCCTACTGTATCTTAGATAACGCTACAGTCACTGTTCCTACTGTATCTAAGATAACGCTACAGTCACTGTTCCTACTGTATCTAAGATAACGCTCCAGTCACTGTTCCTACTGTATCTTTGTTAACGCTCCAGTCACTGTTCCTACTGTATCTTTGTTAACGCTCCAGTCACTGTTCCTACTGTATCTTTGATAACGCTCCAGTCACTGTTCCTACTGTATCTTAGGTAACGCTACAGTCACTGTTCCTACTGTATCTTAGGTAACGCTCCAGTAACTTTTCCTACTGTATCTTTGTTAACCCTCCAGTCACTGTTCCTGCTGTATCTTTGTTAATGCTACCGCACTTTCCTCTTTCTTTGTTAAGTTTTCCCCCCTTCCTTGTTAACTACAATCAGTTATGGTTCCTACTGTTTCTTTGTTAACGCTACAGTTACTGTTCCTGGGGGCCTCCGTGGCCGAGAGGGTAAAGTTGCTGACTTTAACACTCACTCAGCCCCCCTCACCGCGCGGTTTCGAATCCCGGCAGGGTCATTCGGAATTTCATATGAAGAAGCCTTCCAGCTGGATTGCGGTAGGTCGGTGGTTCTACCCGGATGCCTCCGTGCATTCGGGGGTCTTCCTCCACCTGTAATTAGCTGGACGTCGCTATATGACTTACATACTGTCGGAGCGACGGTAAACTCAAATAGTCAAGTCACTTTCACTATTTCTACTGCATCTTTGTTTACGCTACAGTCACTGTTCCTACTTTGTTAACGCTACAGTCACTGTTCTTACTGTATGTTTGTTAACGTTTTTTTCTTTATGCTAGAGTCTTTGACCACTGTATCTTTCCTACCGCTACAATAACTGCTTCTACTGCAAGTCTGTTTACGCTACAGTTATCTTTGTTTTCAGAAGCGTGATATAATATTTCTGCAGTATATTTCAGAGCAATTAAATTCCACACAGACGGTTAATTCTCGGAACCTAAAAATGTCTACAGAGGGAATAGACTTAGGCGAAAGTGTTTGTATTTACTTCTATATAAACAGCCGCATCTGTTATATTTTTCATACAGACACTGTATAAATTGGCATAGTCAAAACGGATATTGTCCTTCTGTGGATTATCAGGATTATGTTACGTTCCAATACAATTCTCTAAGATCTAGTTTTTCCCTGAAAATAATACTGTCGTATGGAATTAAAAAAAGGAAAGAACTATCTGTTTTTATTTAAAAGTGAATATACTGAAAGAAGATATATGGACATATGAGTATCTCGTAATAATACATGTAGTTATGAGGGTTGCTTTTTTATCTCCCTAAAAATAATAAGTAAATGAATTGTGTGCATGGAAGCATGGAAAATTAAAGTGAATTGAAACTTCAGAAAACATCGAATATTTACAATTTCTGACATTATATATACGGGGGTCATGCAAAATCTAACCATATGCCACCCGGACCCCCTCACCCCACTGCAACCTACCCACTCCGAGCTTGTCTCGTTTGTTTAAGCTGTATGTATGTTCTCAATGACATGGAACATTTCCAGTTGATTCCCAGCAGCTAGTGTCACTTTGATATCATTGTCAACATTTCTCTTTGATAATGATATATAGATGTATCAATCAATCTCCACACAAGTTCACATGATTCCCTATCTTTACCGAGAACCTAATTAATTTTTTTCCAAACCGAATTACATCGGTTAAGTGATGGTTATTAATTAAAACAACTTCTTGTCACATAGTAATGAAAGCGGATGTGAGTTACCGATGAAAAAAAATGTTCTTATCGATTTCGAATGCATATTCCGTTGGTTTATTTACCAGTATATTAAAGACTTAATATAAGTCTAGTATTTCTCGACAGATGATACTTATTGTTATATTCACTTGCAGATCAAATTATTGCATGTATAATTTTGTTTTTTACTGTGTGGCCCACCCAGACAAAGAATGCACCTTTCATTTTGATGAGGACACGTTCAAGTATATTTAGTCTGTACTAATTGGTCAACTGTCTTCTGTCTCTAGGCAAATTCTGAAGGCACTGCAAAGTTCAGAGCCAAGTTCAGAAAATCAGTTAAAGATACTTAACACTGATGAATATTTCCATGTGCAAGATTTCAATATCATTTTGTTACAATTTAGCTAAATCGAATTGAATTTCGAGACTTAGAATAGATTTATTATTGTTAGGTTTTATGTATTATTTACACCATGAAATTCTATTCTCCTTATGCGTGTATCTCTCGTAATTGCAGCCAGTCGTAAACCTCAAACCCACATCGTGTTCCGGAATAACATTAACAGTTACGGGAAATTTACTTCCGTATGCAAACCACGTGGAGGAGAAACGCTAGAAGTAATTGTACTAGTAATTGTAAAAGATGACGGGAAGAAAATTTAATATGCAAACACTTTTAGGACTTTTTGTTCCTCATGATTCTCTCAAGCCAGACTGAACAAATTACGCGCTGTAGGTTGGTTGACGTTCTTCCTATGTATAGGATCGTAGTATTATTACTGTGAAATGCTTGGTACAAGGCTGCAATTCATCAAAGGACTTTTAACAACCAATGTTTAATTTTTTACAACTATTGTAGAATTTCATGCATATAAATATGGAATTCTATATGGAGACAATATTACTTCAGATGAATTTAATGTTAATATGCAATAAAAGTATGTTGATATTTACCTCAAAAGTTTGAAGAAAATTAAAGTATTTTCAAAGATTTGTTGTAAACAAGGTATGACATAAACGCATAGGAAGGTTGAACATTTTTTTGTACGGTAATGATCCTATACAGCCTTACTAATACTTTGACCCAGATAAGAAAATAATGCCTGGATGTTATTACTGTCTTTCAAGTGCGTTAAGTAATGTAATACATGTTTTAGTGATTAATCGAAGAGCGCGGCATTATTAAGTAGGATTTAAAACTAATTTTCATGCCAAACGTTGAGATTCGTATGGCAAGCAATTATTGAATAAAGGTTTCATAACTGAGCATCAATACGAAGCGACTTTGAAGTGATTATAGCAGCGGCCGTTTCGTGTCAGCGCGTACCCCAAGGGGTGAAATTCATACAAAACGTTGCCACTGTAAAGCTGCACCGCATAATTGATTTCAGACTTTTGCAAATACGATGTAAAAATTTACAGTCTTTGAAGACTCTTTATTTATTAATTTAATTACGAAAGTCTAGCAATAAAATTTGCTCACTCCTTCTGCTAATTGAAAGAGTACAAGGAAGATCGTGTGAAGCGCAAATTCAATCACGTTTACAAGACTTACAGTTTTGAAATTTCAGATGCGAAATATTAAAAACAAAGCCGATAGATTCTGGAAATACGAGTTCTATCAAAGGGGTTGAAGGATAGAATTACAGACTCACAACTAATCCCCTCATCCACACACTTATTGGAAGATCGACACGGGGTATTATGGCACAGGGTTGCTAGGGAACCTGGCAGATGTAGGATTAAATGCGAGACGCGTCATCGGGATTACAGGCGGAGATGAAAGAGACGTGTGAAAACTGCTGATTTAAAGTGAAAAATATCTTATATTAAGAATTTTACATGTGCATTTTAATGAATCTACGATCTTGCAAGAAATTCTTCTTAAAACAACAAATAAGAAATTGTATAATCAATACAGATTTTTATATATAGCATATAATACGAAGCGCTGTAGAAAACAAATTGAAAAGAGTGATAAAAGTACTCGCCAAAATAGTAATAAAATACAAAACATTAAATGTATGCACGTGCGTCCTGTTTCTTCTCATGATTAATTAAAAGTCTGTTTCACTCAGCATTGCGATTTTACCTTCATCAACGGTGATTAAAATATCCGCCTCACGTGCTCTACAACTTACCACAAAACAGATGCAATTAAGTAAAAAAATCTAATTAGATTGCTGGTATTTTTTAACATTTTAAAACTGCCGAAGTCTATAAGAAAGAAATATACCTCTATCATTAGCTGTTCATATACATTTCTAACGTGCAAGTCTCCAAATCGCCGGCCGAACTGAAGCTCCCCCGTGGCTCTAAAATTTCTAATTAAAAGATTCAAAAATTAAATGTTGTTGAAAATTCTAGGAATGTCGATGCAGGCGATATATGTTCAAAAGACGCAGGTCTTGCGTTGAACACGTGCGGAACTGCATTCTTCGCATGACGAAAACCATACCGTGTCTGCTGCTAAATTAAACACCCCAGACGACTATGTTGGAAGCACGTATCACCTGGTGTCACCTGTTCATAAGAGATGAGTCATATGACTGTCTCCTAGGAAACACTTAAATATAACTGCTCGAGTAGTGGACATTTCCAAAGCCTTTATTAGTCAAGCCTATGCTTGGGAAACCAGTTTAAAGAAAACGAACGATGACTGTTTACCATAGTGGACGCTAATTAAAGGTAATGTGCATAATAAAATATTTTAAGATTGGTTACATAAAACATGTGGTCAGTAAGAGGCGGTAACATTGTGGCATCGATTGTATTAGCTCGTTATATCATGAGTATAACCTTGGGTTGCAAAGAGGACTAACTGATCGAGGCCGAAGCTTCATCTTTATTTTGGTAATGGTCAAAAACCGCCAACCGTTTCTGATAGGTCCTTTAGACAACACACACCAACCCCGTTAAAATTTGGCCCTCTGGCAATTGTCATTTTGGATTTTAGGCTACCATGAAATGTGTGTTTATTTTTTTTTTAGACATATTGACATCATCTTAGTTTGGAGGGTGACTTTGTATTTAAACAGCCTTATTTTTCGCTTTTGATTTTTTTTTCAGGTGATTTTTGTTGATTTCGAAAATAGATGTTTCAATAAATGTAAGTTGTTACTAATAAGACTGAAAGATTAATACACATACAACAATTGTTACTAACAAGACTGAATGATAAATACACATACAACAATTGTTACTAACTAATGATAAATACACATACAACAATTGTTACTTACTAATTATAAATACACATACAACAATTGTTACTATCTAATGATAAATATATATACAATTGTTACTTACTAATTATAAATACACATACAACAATTGTTACTGACTGATGATACACATGTACATACAACAATTGTTACTAACTAATGATAAATAGTTACTAACTAATGATAAATACACTTACAGCAATTGTTACTAATTAATGATAAATATACATACAACAAACTGCAATGAGCGACTAATAAACATGTTCATGTTAGGCATTAAGATTTATTTTTAAAAAGAAAAAAAAGCGAAAGTTTACTATGTGCTTTCTGTTTTTGTTCATTTTTGACTACATGGAACGTTCAAACCTAGTCCTGTGTTCTCGAAATAAAGACTCAAACGTCGTTTTAAAAATGATTTTCAGTATGATTTTGGGTTTTCAACACCCCCATTCGGAACACCTCGCCCTTCTCCTAGCGATAAAAGAAGAAATGGGCGAGGCGTTCCGAATGACAACACTTTGTGTGTGTGTGTGTGTGTGTGCAAAGGTGCACTCTGTAAAAATACGTAAAGTTAGGACTTAACATAAAATAAACTACAAAAGCCAAATTAAATTTGATGATACTTTTCTTCTTTACTCTAAAAACAAAAGCCAAATCCCATGGGGTTTGTGACCTCTAATCACCCCTCTGGATCTGCGCATGAATTTGGTATTATTGTAATCAATCGAATGGTCTTAAGTAAAATTTCTTTCTTATTTATGCATTGTTTTAATGTTGTCGTCAAAGGTTATGTACAATACAAATCTGTAGCACGCATTTTGCTATTATGTCCGAAGATTATACTCTGCTTTAGAAAGAATAATGGGCCTTTAACAAACCAAGTGTTTAAATGTCACGGAATGTTTCAGCCACAGTTACAGACGTACGCTTATTGCATTTTCTATTTTACCATCCACTATTTTGTTCTGCACTTAGAAATTGACAGAAAACAGACAGTATTATTTCAAATCAATTGAATAACCATGTATTTTCTATGGCGCATAAACGATCCCAGGCCGCTTTCTATGCACCTGTAATTGGCGAGGCATGTAAATCTTAATTGACTTCCTCTCTGCCCAGCGGATCTTCGTGCCCGATTCAAGCCCATCATACTGGGGCTGTTGCCGCCAATAAATGAATACGAACGCTACATTTGTCTAATTAAAATTTAATACGCATTAAATTAATCTATATAAAAACCAGACACCCCGGGAAAATATCTTTTATGATATCTGTCCGACCAAAAATTCATTAAATGTTTTGTGCAGAAGACGTGGTGGTGGTGGTGGAGGAGGTAAGCAGAAAAGCATTATACTATAGCGTTTAACCAAATGCCAGGTGAATACTTCATATGCCATCATAGGAAGTCGAGATCCATGTATAGGAATGGTATCAATCCAGCGTGATCGCGCTTAATACAGTGTCCTTTTAGCAGCAAGCAGAACACTTGACCAGCCTGTCGGTTTCTGCCAGGTTTATCCTATGCAGATTGCATAGGCCTGTTTCCTTATAGTTCAGTAGTTCTAATTTGCAGTCAAGAGTGCATTAACATTTTGCAAGAAATTCATAAAAAAATGCTTTTCTTAATGAGTCAAAAGTAAGAGCGGTGTCTTCTGTTACTTTGTGTCAATTTATCAATTTTAGGTCGATTTGATAAAAAAAAGTACTTCCAACCATCCAGTAGGCCCCAGGGTGGGACTAGAATGTTGCGTTTTGATCCACCACTACGTTGCTAGACATGTGTAATAATTGGGGAAAAATAACTTTACAAGTTAAATTTTTGCACTCGATCTCAAAAAAAAATAATGTATTCATCACTTTTAATTAAGCACCATAAACGTCACCGCTAAGTTGATGGAAATTCCGAGTGTGTTTCAGGCAAATGACATGATCGTTATACTTTGTGGACTTTGAGAAAGATACAGTAATTGTTGTCGAAAAACTGATAAACACGTAGTAAATACAATTGACATAGAAGTGAAATATGGAACAATGAGTGGGCCATCAATATCTTAGTAAACTCATGTGGGAGACATTTGGAGTTATTTTACCATAGTACAAAGAATTATCAAATCTCTTTCAAATTATCATAATGACAATTCAGAATCCAAATAAAAGGCAATTCATTATAAACTAAGACTTGTTAATCATCACATGTGATCTTTATCTTCCCTTCTTCCTAGTTGGTACCATTTTCTTTCAGACGGGGCGGGCGGCTCCGAGTGAAGATATATCAGCGACACTGAATCTCTCTTAATCTGGCACTTGTGCGAGAAGTTGCGGCAGGAAATTGATCCCAATCTAACAAGAAATCAAATGAATACTAGCATTAAGTAATTGTAGTCCGCTCTATAAATATGCCGCACTTGGGAAGAAAAGCCCCGGGTTTTTGTGCAGTAAATGAGATATTGACACTGGAGAAGAGATTTTAATGATGCTGATACACGTTTTAAGGCCCTCTCGAAGACCGGCACAATCATATTGGAGGAGGATCCGCAATTTCAACCTATTAAGATCCACGAATAACTAGGTCCCAAGCCCGTGCCATGGCGTTGAAACATTGATTCTGATGAATCAGTCTGATAAAACCGTACATTTCCGCAAGCTGTAGTGGTGGTAATTAGCTAAGCTTTCGTCTCGCGTGTTGATACATCATTCATGGACCAAACAGGCAACCTACCATGTGTGGGCATGCGCGCGCGAGTGCATGATCTTTGAACCCAGAGTTTGCACTTCATTTCCATTTCCTTGCACTAATGCATTGTATCTAAATCTGGCAAAAAGTTCATTAATGGAGGGTACATAGATAAGCACTGGGTTCGATTCTCGGTCATATCACGAGAAGGGTACGGTGGTCTCTTGTCCAGGCATGTGAAGTTTGTTAGTGTACACAATAATGAGCACATTAGCCATTCAACTCGTACTCCCATCAAATCTCGAATATTGATTGAAGCCATATTACTGTTCTGATACACCACATCCATTGAGAAAACATGTGTTGAACACACGGCGGTCCATACAACATACATTAAGATAAATTTGTTTGTTGTGTTTAACGTAAGTTGAATTTAGGCCAACATGTGTTGTCGAATTTGTAGAATGTCTTCTGGTGTTAATCATTTCCCATATTATTAGACAGATACAGCTGTATGTCAATTTCTGAGGAGACGAAATATTCATTTTTGTGACTAAGCTTGTTTACTTAATAATTTTACGGTATTTCATAACGTAAACACATATCACAGGTAGGCATAGATGGAAAGATAAATGATTAATAAATGATAAACAATACCATAAATAACTTCAAAAACAGTAGTAAAGACCCGGATATATCTATATTACATAAGATGTAGAAGATAACGCACAATCTGTTACTTTCAACTGCTTAAAGTCTTTGAACTGCTTTTTTTACTTCAATTTCATTTTGGTAGGACAACACTGTTTTAAACTGGTATTGTCCCGTGTTACAACGAATTACGGATGCGCTCACAATTCGACTGTAAACTTTGCAGGCGATAGCACATGAGAGGGATAACACTTTTTGACCTTATTTCAATAAAATCTTTTTTTCATTTAAAATTAGTTGTTTTTTTTTAGAGAATTTAATGTTACCCAAAGGCCTAATGTATCTGGCAAAGTCTATCAATCAAACGTCATCATCATCATCATCATCATCATCAAGACTATGGGTCTTGTCATCCATGCCTACCACTCCATTGGTTAAATTAAGAATGGAGCACAGGTGATTGCACGTGAAAGGGACATTGAAGCGGTTTCCAACATTGTCTAAGGGAGAAAACTCGTCTATTGTTGCTTGTTTGGTGTTTGTGTTTAACGCCCCTTGGTATGTTTTATCAGCCATTTCAAGTCGGAAGGACGTGCTGATGTTGTTGTATTGGGGTTTACCGTCGCTGCGATAATATTTCAATCATATAGCGACGTCCAGCTAATTACAGGTGGAGGAAGACCCCGAGTACACAGAGGTACCCGGGTAGAACCACCGACCTACCGCAAGCCAGCTGGAAGGCTTCCTCACATGAAAAATAAAATTCTAAGTCCCTACCGGGATTCGAACCACAGCGGTGAAGGGCTGTGAGATTTGTAGGCCACGACTGTAACCCCTCGGCCCCGGCGGCCCCGGAGGACGCGCTGACTATCGGGGTCTCGTTAAAACTCGTCTTTTGCGTGTAAAGGAGAGATATAAATACTTAAAACGAGTTGCTTTAACTTTTATATGAATACAGTTTCTAAATGTTAACAAGTTATGTGAGATTAAAATATATTTTTGAAGGATATCACTATTTCAACGACCTTAAAATCTAAAAAAAAATCAAAATCTGACGTTATCTGATCACAAATAGTTATCACATAAAATTATCATTAGCTGACAAAACATTCTTAAAATAGTTATTTAAATTAAACAAATATTAAAAACAACAAAATTTTGTTTGTTTTGAACAAATGATAGGGCTTTCTGCTCTGCAAACCATATCAAACCTGATCATATTTTTTTTACTTATCCTGACATACACCACCTGCGAAAAAATGAAGAAAATCTGTCCATAACTGATAGCTTTAGGCACAAACTAATACTGATAAAAGATGAAATCTGTGACATCATATGCAAATGAAAAAAGGTGACTATGGAATTTCATGATGCTGGCTCTTTTAGTGTACCTCAACAATTCTTAAAATTGGTGTCCAACAAGGGAATGAACTATCACTAGTCCTCTTTTAAAAAGTTTAAATGTATACATGGTTCCTTTCCTATTGAAACAATTCTTTCTTTTTTTTCACTGATTTTTTGCTGACTTAAAAGAGATCATAGAGCATTTAACATATCACAACAGCACATTATACCTATAATGTAACAGAAATAAGAGATGGCTAAATCAGAGATATAAATACCTATTTTAATGTAGCTTCGTGGCCAAAAGCAGAGGCACTAGCAAAAACGTATTTTCAGAAATTCTTATTTTTCATCTAATTTTAGCATATGATTTCCTATTTCAAAAACAAAGATACAGTTAAAAAAGGTCAGATTTCACTTCCAGTCTCTTTATGTTTACAACTATCTGTAACTGCTTTTGAGATATAGAGAGTTAAATCAGGCCCAGATCCAGTATTTTTAGATGGCGCAGCCGTCTTATGCTGGAAAACGAATTCAGGCCTCGCTGATTTGCATATTTTCCATGGCAAGTTTAACTGTGCCTCTCCGCGCTTTGTGTGGATCCATGCAATGTGATTCTGCACTAAAGAATACGAGTGGAATATGTTACACAGACGTTTAAATCATAACCACAACCACTTATATTGTATAATTTCTTGTTAACATGTTTTCTTTTTCCATTATCTTGCACTAGAAACATCTATTTTTAGCGTGAACAAAATATACATGACATTTCTTAATCAGAACAGCAACTTATTTTACATACAGAAGATCTACTCCTGTAAAAAGAAAAAGTAGTGCTCCATATGTACGTAATTGACCTAAAAATGGTCCACACATAATTATGCATTATTGGGAGTTAAGTTCCTCCCTGAGCATTTCTTATCCTTAAAATAGAAAGGCAAATATTCTAGTATCTTAAATAATCAATTACCTTGTCAATTTCTATACATACACAACAACAGATAGAATGTATACATCAGGTTCATAGTACTGAAGAAAGAGAATGACCTACTTAGGTATGCAACTTTATGAGAGGTTCACTGATCCTAACTCTAGATTATTATGTAACAAACAGAGAGTGATGTAGCAACAGCGGGTGGAGTTTTGTCGTTATATGACTGCTTCAGTAACTTCAGAAATGCTGGGTTTAGAATTATAGCTATTTCACGTTAATCCTGTTGCTGTCTCTCAGTGCCTTTTGCGCTTGATTTAACTAGTGGGGCTAAAGACATGATTGTGATGTCAGTGCTAGGGGAGTCTGGGGCCATGCTCCCCCGAAAAAAGGATGAAAGAGATGCATTCTGAGGGGTATCTTGGGAAAATATGGTAGCTTTTTTTTATAGTTATATCATTATTCATTTATTGAAATCTAAGCCTTCGGCTAATTAGTTTTACTGCTTGGGGTAAAAATTTCTACATCAGTGAAGTTTTTTCTCCATTTTTATGCTTTTTTTTCCTAAAATCAACATCAAAGCACCTTATTTTCTTCTGTTTTGACAAAATTCTTGATCCTAACCATCATTCTTGGGAAGGACCAGTACTAGACTCACATCCTCTGTAAAGATTTCTCGCATACAAAAACCATAAGTGGTAGCCGGGGCTCAAACTCACAGCCCTCTAAAACAATATACCTAAATCTGTGAAAATAATTTTCAAAGTTAGGTTGTGAGTTCTAGTACAGCTAGGGGACTTTTTGGCTATATGAAATCTCATTAAAAATAAACAAGAGAGCCATGATGGCCCTGAATTTCTCACCTGAGAAACATTGCCCTCAAAGCCAATTATTGTATTACTAGTCATACTGAATACATAATCTATGCAGAAGTACAGCAAGATCCTCTAAATTCAACACAAAAACTGTACCTGCCATCCGAACTTTGATGGTCATAGCTCTAATAAGTCTATATAAAATCAAGTGACTCATGGGGCGGGGTCAATTTTGACACCAGGGCCATGATTTAAACAGACTTGGATGAGGTCCACAAGTAAACATCTTAACTTCAGGCTTTGGGAATTCTGAGATCTTTTGAAGATTTTCCTATACACGTCTATGTAAAATCAAGTGACCCATAGGACGGGGCCAATTTTGACCTAAGGCCATGACTTAATCAAAATTGGTAGATGTTCACTAGGCCAAATTACTCACCAAATATCTAAACTCTAGGCCTTTTGGTTTCTGATAAGAAGATTTTTCCAATTTAGACCCCAAGACCATGATTTGAACAAACTTGGTAGAAGTCTACTAGGCCATGTTACTCACCAAATAAGTACACTCCAAATCTTGTGGTTTCTGACAAGCAGATTTTTCTAGTTTTTCCTATATAAGTCTATGTAAAATCAAGTGACACTTTGGCGGGGCCAATTTTGACCCCAGAGCCATGATTTGAACAAACTTGGTAATGGTCCTTAAGACATTATAATGCCACACACAATACTATAAACAATTTCTGAGATATAAGCTGGATAGTAGCTTGCATGCAAAACTTTAACCAAAAAGTCTAAGTCAAAAGTGGCCCTAATCTGCATTATAATCTACCTTGATAGTATAATACCCCTAAGCGTATTAAAGATGTATCAAATCAATCACATGCATGGATACTGAAATATAAGCATGAAAGTACCTTGCATGCAAAACTTTAACCAAATTTCTAAGTAAAAAGGGGACATAATTTGTAATATATTCTACCAAAAGTTATCTACCTTGGTTGTCTGATGCCCCTAAACATATTCATAAACTTTCAAACCAATACCATGAATGGTTATTGAGATACAAGCTGGATAATAGCTTGCATGCAAAACTTTAACCAAATTTTCTATTGCATGCAAAACTTTAACCAAAATTTCTAAGTAAAAAAAGGGCCATAACTTACATCAAATTCAGTCAAGAGTTATCTACCTTGGTTGTCTGATGCCCATTAATATATTCATAAACTTTCAAGTCAATACCATATATGGTTATTGAGATAGAAGGTTGATAGTAACTTGCATGCAAAACTTTGACCAAAAACTGCAACGCCAACACTGATGCAAGGGCGACTACAATAGCTCTCATATTCTTCGAATAGTCGAGCTAAAAATGAAAGTGACTGAGAAGGTTATTATTTTCTTTGCACAACACAGCATTGCATTATGTTTTGGGGCTCTATTAAAAAGCATAAATTGGTTACATTCTATTATATTTATTAACAATGCCTTGTCTGTTACTGTCCATTTGTTGTTTTAAATATGATTCCTTTCTATTTAAATACATATATCTATGTTCATCTTATAATCTGTACCAGAGAGGGAAAGAGAGAGCACTAAAGCCATCCATAAAATCATGAAATAAAAGTTAGGATTTTTTTTTTTGGGGGGGGGGGGAATCACAGTTCAAAAGTGTATATAACACTGAGTTTGATTTCATCCTCGTATATTATTTTCCTATAATATTCACAATAAATACGACTTAAAATTATACTTATCAGTGCATTAACTTAAGTCTGTGACATGCACACAGCAGATGCTCTCATAGCAGGGATTCACCTGGGTGACTGGTTGTCCCCCCCCCCCCACCCTCTGTGAATCCTGAGTTAAACCTCAAGAATAAATAATGTTCTAAATGTTATTTTTCAAAAACTAACAGTTTCTTAGAAAACGCAATTTAATGATTGGAACCAAATGCAGAGATGCATGAGATGGTTTTTAATTAATTCTTATTTTTAATGTAGCTTCCTTATATGATGTCAAATTTTAAAAAAAAGCTAGGTACCATCAAAAATGTCTTCAAATTCCCAACATTTCACACACATTATAAATGGATGTATCTTTAACCGTTTTTCAGATATGGACGGTTAAACCTCAAGAAAATGCCAAATATAAGTAAAAAGTTCATGTTGTTTGGTTTTCTCCCTCTTACTTAATGAATCTAAGGTCAATCTTTAAATTTTTAACACCAATAGAATGGCCAGGAATCATTTTAGAAATTATGTTCATACTCCAACTTACAAAAATCAGTAATTTTTGAGATATGAATAGTTAATCTTTTACCTTTTCAAGATATTTAAGGTTGAAATAAAAAAGATAATTGTCATAATTATGACCTTGTGCTTTTCTGGAGAGGTAAGTTACTTTGCACAATGAGATGCTATGCTGTACTTCCAGTAAAAATTTTTAATGCAAATTGGTCAAAAACTATAGCATGCAGTGCTAAAAACTATGAATTTTGAATTAAAAGTTTGTTAACGTGTCATGACGTTAATTTTTGTCATAGGACGTCACTTTTCTCAGAGTTGAAAAAATCTATAGGAAACATGTCCAAATTTCAAATTTCTAACTTGTCTGTAAGCTGCCTAACTACTTAAATCAAGTCCAAAGTTTGAAACTTGGTTTAACTATAGTACCTAGTTTTTTTGTTGTTTTTTTGAGTTTTGGAAATAATTCTGTGAAAATTCCAAGAAAATCCGTAAGAAAAGATGCCTGTAGAGTGCGAACAATATTTGGTTCCTAATTTTAACCATGATGTCATGTGACGTCACATAAGAAATTATTGCATTCAATAGGGCTGAAGTCACTTTATTTCCTGTAAAAATTCAAGATGCTGGCTCATTAGCATCCTGCCTTAATTTGAACCTCAAAAGGAGGAATAAAGGATAATAATAATGAGAAAAAAACAGAACAAACCCAGCAGGTATTTCTGCTGGAGGCAGAAAGCCCTAATAAATTAAAAGATATACAATACTTGTACGAGGGTCATCCGAAAATGAATGAAAGTTAGTTTGTAACTTTTGATTGAAACAAAATAAAGCCACAAAACTTGGCATGCAACTAAATTAACTCATTGTGTGTAAGCACAAATGTTTATAAGCATCATGATGTTACGTCATTTTTGATGACATCATATCAAACAACGCAATAGCGGACGATGCATTCGTGCTGACGCGAGAAGAAATTTATGCGTATATAAAGATAGAGAGTAGGCACGGAAAGAAAGCAACTGAAATATTTAATGCACTCCAGGAGGTTGACCTGACATGTGCAGTTGGATTTAGCACTATTTGTAGATGGGTGAAGGATTTCAATAATGGACAGCAGGAGTCTTACAAGAAGCCCTCCTCTGGAAGGCCAGTGACAGTTACAGACGCCGATAACACCGAAATTGTTCTCAACTCTGATAGACGATTTACATGTGAGGAAATTGCGTATGAATCGGGGAATTTAGGCATGAGAAAGATCGCCGTGCGGTGGGTGCCGCACGCACGCTCAAAAATTGAAAAAGACAAACGTGTTCAAATTTGCACTGAATTGTTGAATAGATATTCAGAGGAAGGTTAAATGTAGTATGTTGTGCTCTGGTGAGCTAAAAAAAACAACATTGTTAAACTTTGATATCTAAATGTGACCTTGACCTTGGAGCCAAGAACCTGGGTCTTGCACTCTGCACATCACCTCATGATGGTACACAATTGTGTAAAAAAGTAATTTTTAAATCTCCCATTTTTGACTTTTGACCTCTTAGTGTGACTTTGACCTCATCTACCCAGAAAACAATCCCAACCTCTCAGTGCAATGTAACTACAAACCAAATTTGGTAAACATATTCTTCCTGACAAAATTTATCATTTGGAAACTAAAGTGATTTAATTAATTCTATTCTTAGCCACAGTGACCTTGACCTCATTTACCCAGAAAACAATCCAACGTCTTCATTCAACATAACTACTTTCTACATGTGGTTGAGATATTTCCTTTCTTTCTAAAATTATCATCCAGAAACAAAAGTGATGCCTGACCACCCACCTGCACGCCAGTCCAGATGACATTCGCTAATCTAACAATAATATTTATTATTTTAAAATGATAGATTATTGCACCTAAACATTTTGAAATACAATTACCAGTAGAACATGCATCCATATTGGCAACATTAACTAATATAAATTTCAAATTTTATATTCAAGTTTTCAAAGACATGTAAATGATGTGGATCAAATTAAACCAGGAAACTTAGGCTGAAGACATGACACCCTTACACACTATGTCACCATGGTAAGCATACAAATGCATTAATGAAACCTTTCCTTCACTTCAAAATGCACATTTTTCTTTTATAAAATATTCCCCTCATGTGAGTCAGCAGTATTAACTACATCGTCGAGCATCCCTCCTGCACATGCTCGTTATCATAGTCTCCATGTCTGTGTTGATAATCCTCCTCGTCACTTCCAGTGGAAGAATTCTCAATATCATCTACATGAACACCGTTTCTAAATTTCCCTTCATCATCATTATAACCATCATCATAATCAATTTTATCATCAGTCACTCTGCTTCCATTAATGACATCATCATCATCATCATCATCATCATCATCACTGCACTTATCACAATCATCAGAGTAACCATAGCTACCATAGAATCCTGAATACCCATCACCAACTGCCCCTTCATTTTCACTGTGTCCCTCAGCATCCTTCCCCTCTTCATTGTCACTACAACCACCTATCTCTGAATTAGGAAATGATGCATCACCATTATCACCAGTGTCACTAAATTCTCTATCTTCATTATCATCATCCTCATCACTCCCATCTCTTTCATTATCTTCATCAGTATCTAAATTTGCATCAGCAGCAAAGTAGTCCATGACTTTCAGATGGTGTAAGAACTGCTTTCCAAGGTCCCCTAGTCAATCATCATAGTCCTCATCACCATTCTCATAATCATAATCATCACTGGTATTGTCCCATCTATTCTTCACTGAAAAAAAGAGAAAAGGGAAGGCTACAACAAGAATGACCTGACAACTTTTACTCATCTTATTTAATTCAGCTTCAACCAGGTTAAGTAGTTTGGAATAGTATTGGAGTAAATATGGAGTACAAGATGCTAAAGCAATACTCATGTAAGTATTGGACACCAGATGCTTAAGCAATACTCGAGTAAGTATGGAGTAGCAATACTTATTTAAGTAAAGTGTATCAGATGCTTAAGCATAATCAAGTAAGTATGCAGTAAAAGATGCTTAAGCAATACTCATGTAAGTATAAGGTACCAGATGCTAAAGCAGTACTCATGTAAGTATGGAGTACAAGATGCTTAAGCAATACTCATGTAAGTATTGGGTACCAGATGCTTAAGCAATACTCATGTAAGTATGGAGTACAAGATGCTTAAGCAATACTCATGTAAGTATTGGGTACCAAGATGCTTAAGCAATACTCATGTAAGTATGGAGTACAAGATGCTTAAGCAATACTCATGTAAGTATGGGGAACAAGATGTTTAAGCAGTGCTAATGTAAGTATAGGGTTCCAGAAGCTTAAGCAATACCCAAGTGTGTATGGAGTACAAGATGATTAAGCCATGTTCATGTTAGTAAGGGGTACAAGATGCTTAAGCAATGCTCATGTAAGTATTGGGTATAAGATACTAAAGCAATACTCATGTAAGTATGGTGTTCCAGATGCTTAAGCAGTCCTCATGTAAGTATTGGGTACCAGATGCTTAACCAGTGCTCATGTAAGTATGGTGTACCAGATACTTAAACAATACACAGGTAAGTATTGGGTACCAATATGCTAAAGCAGTGCTCATGAAAGTATGGGGTTCTACATGCTTAAGCAATTATCAAGTAAGTATGAAGTACAAGATGCTTAAGCAGTGCTCATGTAAGTATTGGGTATAAGATACTAAAGCAATACTCATGTAAGTATAGTATCCAGATGCTTAAGCAATACTCAAGTAAGTATGTTGTACCAGATGCTAAAGCAATACACATGTAAGTATTGAGTACCAAGATGCTTAAGCAGTGCTCATGTAAGTTTTGGATACCAGATGCTTAAACAATACTCAAGAAAGTATGTGGTTCAAGATGCTTAAGCAGTGCTCATGTAAGTATGGGGTACAAGATGCTAAAGCAGTGCTCATGTAAGTATTGGTAACCAGATGCTTAAACAGTGCTCATGTAAGTATTGGGTATAAGATACTAAAGCATACTCATGTAAGTATAGTACCAATGCTTATACTCAATACTATAATGTATGTGTACAGATTGCATAAGATTAACATGTAAATTTGGATACCGATGCTTAGCAGTGCAATAGTTTGGATACAGATGCTAAACAATACTCAAGAATATTGGTCATCTTAACATGCCATGTAAGTATGGGGTACAAGATGCTAAAGCAGTGCTCATGTAAGTATGGGATACAAGATGCTTAAGTAATACTCAAGTAAGTATGGAGTACTAGATGCTTAAGCAGTGCTCATGTAAGTATTGGGTACCAACTTATCTATTTAATCAGCTTAACCAGGGTAATAGTTGAATGTATGAGTATATGGAGTACAGATGCTAAAGCAATACTCATGAGTATGGAACCCAAAATGCTTAAAACAATACTCAAAGTAAGTATGGAGTAGCACATACTTTGTAAGTAAGTACATGCTTAAGCTAATCAGTAGTATGCAGTAAAAGATGCTTAAGCAATACTCATGTAAGTAATGGGTATAAGATGCTTTAAGCAATACTTATGTAAGTAATGGGTATAAGATGCTTAAGCAATACTTATGTAAGTATGGAGTACAGATGCTTAAGTCATGCTCATTAAAAGTATGGAGGCTTAAGCAGTGTTCAAGTAAGTATGGGGTACAAGATGCTTAAGCAATACTTGAGTAAGTATGGAGTACAAGATACTTTGGCAATACTTATGTAAGTATTTGGTGTCAGATGCTTAAGTCATGCTCATTAAGTATGGGGTACAGGATGCTTAAGCAATACTCGTGTAAATATGGTTTACCAGATGCTTAAGCAATACTCAAGAAAGTATAGAGTACAAGATGCTTTAGCAATACTCAGTAAATATTGCACAAGTTACAAGCATGCTCTTAAGTAGATACCAATGCTTAAGAATACTCATGTAGTATGGGTACCAGATGTTTAAGCAATACTCAGAAATATAAAGTACAATATGCTTAAACATACTCATGTAAGTATGGGTCAAATACTTAAGCAATATCATTAAGTATGGTCAGTGCTAATGTGACAAGTTTTGGATACCAGATGCTTAACATCTCAGAAGTATGGGTAAATGCTTAACAGTGCTCATGTAAGTATGGGTAAGATCTTAAATGCTATGTAAGTATGGGTACAGAAGTATGGGTTACAAGATGCTTAAGCAGTGCTCATGTAAGTATGGGGTACAAGATGCTTAAGCAGTGCTCATGTAAGTATGGAGTACCAGATGCTTAAACAGTGCTCAAGTAAGTATGTGGTTCAAGATGCTTAAACAGTGCTCATGTAAGCATGCAGTACCAGATGCTTAAGCAGTGCTGTAATAAGTATTGGGTACTAGAAACTTAAGCAGTGCTCAGGTTAGTATGGGTACAAGATTCTTAAGCAGTGCTCAAGTTAATATGGGTATCAGATGCTTAAACAGTGTTCAAGTAAATATTGGGTCCCAGATGCTTAAGCAGTTCTCAAGTAAGTATGGAGTACAAGATGCTCAAGCAATACTAAAGTCAATATGGGTACCAGATGCCTAAGCAGTGCTCATGTAAGTATGCAGTACCAGATTCTTAAGCAATACTCAGGTAAGTATGGAGTACCAGATGCTTAAGCAATAATCAAGTAAGTATGCAGTACCAGATTCTTAAGCAATACTCAGGTAAGTATGGGGTACCAGATTCTTAAGCAATACTCAGGTAAGTATGGGTACCAGATGCTTAAGCAATAATCAAGTAAGTATGCAGTACCAGATGCTTAAGCAATACTCAGGTAAGTATGGAGTACCAGATGCTTAAGCAATAATCAAGTAAGTATGCAGTACCAGATGCTTAAGCAATACTCAGGTAAGTATGGAGTACCAGATGCTTAAGCAATAATCAAGTAAGTATGCAGTACCAGATGCTTAAGCAATAATCAAGTAAGTATGGAGTACCAAATGCTTAAACAGTGCTCATGTAAGTATAGGGTACCATATGCTTAAGCAATTCATAAGTAAGTATAGGTACCAGATGTTTAAGCAGTTCATAAGTAAGTATAGGGTACTAGATGCTTAAGCAGTTCATAAGTAAGTATAGGGTACCATAATGCTTAAGCAGTGCTCATTTAAGTATGGAGTACAAGATGCTTGAGCAATACTGAGTTCTACTTAAAGTACTAAGGAGTACTTGCTGAGTATTGGTCTTATAAAGTTTAATCACATTCTGATCATAGTCAGACGAGAAATAGGGCAAGCAAATCTCATCTACAGATAGACCGACAAACCAACCAGAAAATGTGACTTAAATATAGCCCCCAGATATGAATTTGTATAATAATTTGAAAATCCACTGAACTTTTGTCAATTTCAAGCCTGGACAAGAGAACTTGCTATGTTTTTTGTCCTTTTACCACCAAGTATGACCAAAGCTTTGAGCTAGCAATCCAGTTTTTGAGTACCACACAGTCTTTATAAGGCAAACAGTTGTGCCAAATAATTTTACAATCCACTAATCCTTTGTCAAGATTGAGCCCAGAGAAACAAATTTGCATGGATTTTTGTCCTTTATCCACCAAGTATGACAGAATTTGTTTTTTGCGTGCATTATTCTGTCTTCGTAAAATGAACAATGGTGCCATATATTTTGAAAATCCAGAGCCCTAACAAACGGATTTGCATTTATATTTTAACCTTTAACCACAAGTAAGACCTTGACTTTAAAGCTAGTCATCTGTTTTTTTTCCTGCCACACTCAAACAATTGTGCAAAATAATTTGAAAATCCACTGATACTTTCTCAGGTTGGGGACGAATGGATAGACATACAGACTGACGGATCCACTGATATAGCCCCCACTCTCATATCAGGGGTAGTGGGGATATAATAAACTGAGTCAGGAGTAAGGTACTATTAAGGACTATCATGTCTAAAGATGCATCAAAATATGAGTTCACATAAAAAAGTATGAAAAACAAATATAAAGCTGTTTTCAAGTCACATGATCATGATTACTTGACCAGTCCTCAACTATTCATATAATACTAAACTCCAAGCAATGGTGCTATAATGTACACCAGTGGCCCTTTTTAAAGCATACCTCCATCCTGAAGGTTCAGAAAAGACAGGGAAGACATGTGGGTGCTTACTTTTCTCAAGGAGTTTGACGGGGTCATACTTGAGCTCCTGGTCCTGGTCAGGATGGTCTGCCAGGTACTCCTGTCTCGCCTTCTCTGCTGCCTCCAACATCTCCGTCTTGTGCAGCTCAAATATGTCACTATCAATAGAGCACCTGCCACACACAAATACACAGAACAGAATTTCACACAAAAAGCTTTGTATTTTGTTACAAAGTGAGCTACACAAGTTGTTCAATATATTGAAGGAAAAAAAAGTATCAAAAAATATTATATCAACAACAGTAAAGATTCAAACTTTAACCTTCAACCTTGTTGTTAACATCATTTCAAAGACTTATTATTTGAAAGTATTTCTTGAGTATATATACCTTATCAACATATACATTCTTCAAAACTGACGCAAAAGTTCATCCTGCATACATTTTTCTTTATGATATACTCCTAGAAAATAGTACACTTGTACATATATCATATAAAACCAACAAAACTTTGATACTGTCACTGTCAGATGAGAAGCTCATAAATCAGAGTTTGGTAGATTTCAGATTATTGTTTTATTACGTTAAGCTCTTTTTTTAATTGGTGATTTTGTTAATATTAGAATAATTTTTTTTTCCAATGAGATTGATACAATAAATACTCGTTTTTAATTTTACAGGTGGACAAGATCTCATGGAGAAGTGTCATGCACAAGAACCACAACTCTGCGCATCATATTTTTGAAGTTATTGTGGACAATGGACATCATCGATCACAATTGCTCACCTTTTCAAAAAAAAAAAGAAAAAAAAAAAGTGAATCCTGTGTCCTAGAATAGACAATGGTTTAACACATGAAACCTTCTATTTCAAATAACTCCCAACTTTTTTCTACAATGCCAAAGGTGCTGAGAAAGCTGACAGTTGTTTTTAACACCTTTAAAAATGCAGAACAAACTTCAAACAAGCAGGTCTTTGTATCTATAAAAAAATCAATTTTATGTGTAATACATTTAAGTGTTATCTATTATCATGTTGATAAGTGCCTAGCCTTAAAATAAAGGTCCAGCAAAACAAATTTCCCTAAGTAATGGAAATTTAATATTACATCTATTAGACAAGCTATTGAAAATAATCTGCAAGTCTAATTAAAGACTTAAGTAAGGAGGCCAATGATCTAAGCTTTTGCATCCTGTAATGAATCCTAAATTATCATTCTTTTATATAAATAAGGTATAAATTTCTTCCTTGACTTATGGACAAATTCAAGAAAAAGTGAATTCCATATATTTCACTCAACATACGAATGAGATAGATTTATGGCTGTGAAAATATAGTTATAATAATCAGCTAACCCTTAGGATTTTACCAGAAATTTTAGTATAGGGTTTGCAATGACAAGGGAGATAACTTACTTTCCGTTATCAAAATGATTGTAGTCTATGTAGGGCTCCCTGCAGATGTAACACATTGACGTCCCACACGCACATGTCATCTTGTTACAGCCAGAATCTTTGTAGAACCTGTGTATGGAGAGTCAAGCTTTCAACCAGGCCTTCCTTTCTAATTGTGGAAAGGGCCTTACCATTATTCATTTTTTTTTACAGGGGGCAATGGGAGGGGGTACTAGCACAATTTTTTGCAGAACCGTAAAAGGTATTCATTACATTTACAGTGGTGCTATCGTATCAGTTGTCAAAAATATGACTGATGTACGATTGAAATACGAAAGATATACGATATGCAATGTGCGATAGCAAGTTTGATTTACCTGTACGATTCGATACGATAGGTGCGATGCGTTTATAATCTGATACAATATGATCCACGATCTGCCATTTACATTATGCGATATACGATACACGGTAAGCACGGTTAACATGACATTTTTTATACCTGCAAGCTTGATTTGACTACAAGTTCAGGAATATGCAAAAACTTCATGTTGTTAACAATATCTATCGTCACCTATAACTGATAAACCGTTTGTCCAACTGAAATGAACATAGCAAGCGACAGGAAATGGGGACAAACTAAATTGCGGTCCCACTGAAAAAGCGACGGACAACGCGATCTCCATCGAGACCAACATTAAGCATATGTGATAAGAGAACAATTTTTTTTAATGAAGATTATCTATATATACATTTTTAATGATTACGTGTTATGATAACAATCACACAAAAAAAAAAAAAATGATAACAAAAAATTACTGATAGTTTATCTAGTACTCTGCCACATGTGTTAATCAACACAATATCTTTTGGAGCATTATAAAAAAATAAAACAAAAAATTATTTTTTTTTTCAAGTTATATATTAACCCACTGAACTAAATAAAATGTACACATACTACAAATGATATTTAAGGTATTAAGAAAGTATTTAAAGAGAGAGAGAGAGAGAGATATCGTATCTATTTTTCTCATTAACAAAACTTTGTAAGATTTTTTTATTGTATTTCCAATATATATTAAGTGACTGTCAAAGTTATTAATTGAATATATGAATTTACCAATGAACTTTAATGAGGAACTCGGATCATCAGCTGCAATTTTTTTCTGATTTGCATGCATGTCAAACAGTTCAAACAGCTGTGATAAATTATTATTTTTTTGACAGACTAAATCTTATCCATATTGGACAATATTTAATGTTTATGGTTTAAATTTCATGCGTGATATTTTGTCCTGTCCCCTTTATTGGACAGGTCCTTAAAAAATTATGAATATAATTGGTCCATGCCCTTTCATATAAGATCGCGATCGCTCAATTAGCGCTTGTGAACCAACACATAGAAGTATAGCACATGCTAGAGAACTTCTGCGACTGTCAAATAGGCGAAAAGAATGTAATGATGCATGAACAATTGCATGCAACATGCACCTTATATATAGAAAGAGATACCCGTATTGCCGCTTCTTAAAACAATTAATTAATTTAACCCTTTCCCTCATAGAGGAAACCATGAAAAGACCTATGCGAACAACATAAAACCAGATCAACCTGCGAATAACTCGCAGGCTGATCAGGTTTAATGCTGTTCGCTGCTCCTCAGTGGTCTGGAAATGAGAATTTTGTAATTAAATTTGGTAAGGTTTAACTGTGGTTTTCTGCAGATCAGGCTTTATGTGGTACCTATTGAGTGTGTCAAAATGAGTCTATATGACGGAAAGGGCTAAAAAAGCAGACCAGAAGGCCATCTCGTTTGAAGAGAAGTAATTAGTGAAGAGGTCACCGATTCTGTCGCAGCTTATTCATGATGATAGCAAAAAATCTAATTAATCTGCAAAAAAACTTCTAAATTGGTCCCATGCTTTCAACCATAAGTGCAAATTATTTGTTCCTATAAAAGAACTGTTGCTATATTTTATTCACTGTTTTAACTATAAAAACACAAGAGGGCCAAGATGGCCCTGTGTCGCTCACCTGAGTAAGATGGCTGTGTTAGGCATAATGACAAAAAATCTGGCATCTAAAAGTGTTTTTCTAACATTTGACTAAGTGACCTACATATTGATCCTACCTGAATTTGCACTCAACTGGGAATTCATGCAGTCATCATTCATATTAAATTTAATGAAGACTGGGACAAAAATGTAGGCCTCTAGAGTGTTCACAAGGTTTTTCTTAGATTTGACCTGGTGACCTAGTTTTTGACCCATTACATTTTCAACTCACCAAATATCATTAGACAAACACCTGACCATTTTGAAGATTGGGCAAAACTGTGGCCTCTAGAGAGTTCACAAGGTTTTTCTAAGATTTGACCTGGTGACCTAGTTTTTGACCCCACATGACCCAATATCGAACTCATCCGAGATATTATGGAGACAAATATCCTGACCAAATTTTATGAAGATTGGGCTAAAACTTTGGCCTCTAGAGAGTTCACAAGATTTTTCAAGGATTTGACCTAGTGACCTAGTTTTTGACCCTACATGACCCAATTTCGAACTCATCTAAGATATCATGTAGACAAACATCCTGATCAAGTTTCATGAAGATTGGGCCAAAACTGTGGCCTCTAGAGTGTTCACAAGGTTTTTCTAAGATTTGACCTAGTGACCTAGTTCTTGACCCCACATGACCCAATTTCGAACTCATCTGAGATATTATGTAGACAAACATCCTGACCAAGTTTCATGAAGATTGGGCCAAAACTGTGGCCTCTAGAGTGTTCACAAGCAATTGTTGACGACGGACGACTGACGACGGACGATGCACGACGGACAAAAGGCGATCACAAAAGCTCACCCGAGCACAAGTGCTCAGGTGAGCTAAAAAAAATTATCAATCACAAGAATACTCTATTACTATATTGCACTACGACAAAATTAAAAAAAAAATAAAAAAGAAAAAAATCTATTAGATTAAAAAAAAAAAAAAAAAAAAAAAAAAGAAAGAAAGAAAAAAGAGAGACCTTTTACTATTAATATCATCATCAACAAGATTCGCTATGGAAATATACTGATATATAAAATGTCTTCCTCTTCGGAATATAATATTTCTATGATGACAATTTATTTTAAAATGATAATGTAATAATGATATAATGTGCATAAAAAAGAATAAATAGATAAGAACAAAATTAATTAATGGAAGAAATTTGTAGTCATGTTGTTTTCTGATTCTTCTGTTGTCTTCAGGGCACTCCTTGGTAGGATGAAGAATTTTGAGTTTTCTGTAGTAAGGGTCGCACTTCATTATTAACACTTGCAATGTTGTGAATATATACTCTAAAACCGTAGGCAGCAGAGCTTATAGTCAGACGGTATTAATTTAGTCGGTACAGTTTATATTACGTAAGTGCTCTATAGTGTATGTATGTATATACACATAGTTATTCTAACTTACTTGTAAATTATTGTATAATATTTATTATAATAGAGGACCTGTTTTTGACTAAGATACCCAGTGACACTACATAACACTCTGGTTCTTTCTGTGATAATGTTCTTACAATAGGCCTGGGACCATCTTTCATGTTTTCTGTCATGTTAATAAGTACCAGTTATAACATTCATGTTATGTAAAGGTTGATTGTCCCTCCCTCGCCTTTGGGTGGGATTGGGGTGGGGGGTGAATGATTGTATACCGGTACCGGTAATACATAAAGGTGACATATCTGGTCAAAATAAACACATGCTGTGCCTGCTGATAAGAAGGAATGGCACACGTCTGGTGAAATACAATTGCGTAGGTTAAATATACACATTCATGCATAAATGTACAGAGACATGAGAATAAAAATCAGACATATTTTAAGCGAACTATACATGTAATAATATGGAATTTATAGACTCATTTAACTTTTATCATGAAGTGAACTTTGTGTTTTCACGGACAAGGAGAGACTGGTAATTTGACTAAAACTGTATGCCTCTATTCTCAAGGCAGTATGTTAATCTTCTATTGTAGGGGTCCTGCTTTTTTTTCTTGCTTTTTTTTTTTTTCTGAAATAATAAGCATCGGAAAAGACAGTGGTTGGATACAAGAAAGTAGCTCATTTCGCAAAAGACGCATTGGTTCTTTTACGTGTCAGGGGAATAGCACCGACCGATACACGAGAGACATGTTCCTGCATAGAACCAGTACTGAGCTCTCCGAGTTCCAATAGCAACCCCAATTTGCCTTGAACAAGACAAAGGCGAATCTAGTACAAATTTTATACATCTTTGGTTTGACAATATCACTGGAGAAATGTGCCCCTATACTATACAATACGATACGATGCGATATGAACGATATACGCTATTTTTGACAACTGATACGATAGCACCACTGTATTATAATCCTATGTTTTGGTCAAAACTCCCCTTCAGGCCATGTTTTCAATCAAGGATGATTGGTAGATTTTGTACATTTAAAGGAAAGTTGCTCATTACATATACTTATGACACACAAACCCTGTTCTAAGTAGCCTGTTAAGAGAATTTCTGATCAGAGAGTTGCAATTTAGCAAAGGTAACTGGAGGATGCAGAGAAAGAATATTCTTTGTTGGTTTTGAAACTCAAACATTTCAAACTGGAGAAAGTAGAGTATTACATATGTATTATATTTCAAATGCTTTATCAATGTGTTTTCTTACCAAATTGTGCAGACATAATATCTTTTTTTTTTTCAAATTTAAACAGAGGGGGCTACTGAACACCTTCTTTATTGAGTTAATTTGAGACAGTCTGCAAGCTGATAAATGATATGAATGATGTTCAGATGCCTTAAATAGCAGTTTGCAATCATCTGCAAGATAAAAACTTGGTTTTCCTAGAGTATATTAAAGCCAATCGACAGTCGGTAGGAGATGTTGGTCAATGATCAAGGTGCTCCTTTTCTGGAAACTATGGAATCCAGGAGCTTTATATTGGGGTACAGTGTATACTGTTTCAGCAATAAAGCAGGAAAGTCTGACCTCTTATTACAATTGGCACAGGTTCTCAACATGGCCTCTGACATTTTAGTTTCGATGTATGTTCTCATATTTGTCTCTCCTTGCTTCTCAACTTCAGTGCAACGCAATGGTATGTGGTTAGGTTCCTTACATAACCTGAAATGTAATAATATTGTGATAAATGCTACGGAAAACTGGCATACATTGACATGGAGATATAAACATAAAGAAAAAACCTTTGAAATCCAATATCTATTTTATCATTATATGTACTTGCAGACAAGAAGATTTTTTTAATTTAATATACTCTATACATATATAAGGAAACTCTGCCCTCTGGAGGCAATGTTTCTTGACAAATCCAACTCAAGAGGGTCAAGATGGCCCTGAAGTCATTCACCTGAGAAACATTGCCTTCAATGCCTGCACCACTTAAGAAAAGGAAGATGTTAGAAAGTAAAAACGGCAAATATGTGTGTTGTTCTGATATTTTAAGGGCCTTAAATGTACCTCTACCAGTCAATTATCAGCAATGATCTAACTCAACTGAGATATTGTTGCCATTATTATTGTGTTTCCATTATCATTATTAAATGATGATTGCTTAATGATTGCAGATGTAGAGAGTAAACAAAGTAAAATCTGGCATTTTTTTTTATTATTCAAGGTCCGTAACTCCTGACCAAAGTGGCCCATAACAGCTATACTCAAACTTTGGCTGAAAGATTATGGCCATAAATATTGTCATCAATTTTGAAGATGACTGCATAAGAAATGAAGATGTTCGAGTGCAAACAAAGTGAAATCTAGCATTTTTTGTATCAGAAAGGGCATTACTCTTATTTGGTTGATATCAGCCAAAATCGAACTTGGCTGAGATTTTCTGGCAATAAACATTGTCATGAAGTTTCAAGATGATTGCTTAAGAAATGAAGAGTGTAAACTAAGTGAAATCTGGCATTTTTATTTCAAAAAGTGCATAACTCCTGCCATAATTTGTTGATATAAGCCATAATCGCATATGGTCGAGATTTTATGGCTGTAAATATTGTCATAAAGTCTGCAGATTATTGCTTAAAGAATTAAGATGCTAGGGTGAAAACAAAGTGAAATCTGGCATTTTTTATATTAACCCTTTCCCTCATAACTCGTAGGCTGATCAGGTTTTATGCTGTTCGCTGCTCCTCAGTGGTCTGGAAATGAGGATTTTGTAATTAAATTTGGTACGGTTTAACTGTGGTTTTCTGCAGATCAGGCTTTATGTGGTACCTATTGAGTGCGTCAAAATGAGTCTATATGAGGGAAAGGGTTAAAGGGGCATAACTCCTAATCTTATTGGCCCATACCAGCCATCATCAAACTTGACCAAGAGCTTATGGCAATAAATATCTAATGAGGTTTGAAGATGATTGTCTAAGAAATGAAGCTGCAAGAGTGTAAACAAAGTGAAATCTAGCTTTTTTTTTTTAATTTAAAAGGGGCATAGCTCATGACCTAATTGGCCAATATCAGAACTTGACAGCATACATTTTCTTGAAATTTGAAGATTATTGCTTAAGAAATAAAGATGCTAGAGTGTAAAAAAAAAGAAATCTGCATTTTTTTACATTAACGGAGCAAAACTCCTACCACACTTGGCCGATATCAGCCATAATCAAACCTGGTTGAGATTTTATGGCTATGAAAATTGTCATGAGGTGCATAACTCCTTTTATACTTTGCTCATTTCAGCCATAATTGAACTTGGCTGAGAGATTATATCTATAAAAATTGTCATGAAGTTTGGAGATGATTGCTGAAGAAATGAAGATGCTAGAGTGTAAACAAACTAATTGTGAATGACGGAAGGACGAGGGACATTCAACGATCATAATAGGTCATCCTGAGCAAATGTGCTCAGGTGAGCTAAACAAGAGGGCAAAGATGACTCTGTGTCGCTCACCTGAGTATGAGTGCTGTGTTAGGCATGATTACAAAAAATGTGGCATCCAAAGAGTTTGCAATGTTTTTCTAACATTTGACAAAGTGACCTAGATTTTGAGCCTACCTAAATTTGCACTCATCTCGGATTTCATGCAGTCATCATTCTTATCAAGTTTATTGAAGACTGGGACAAAAATGTAGCCTCTAGAGTGTTCACCAGGTTTTCCTAAAATTTGCTCTGGTGACCTACTTTTTGACCCCAATGTGACCCAGTTTTGAACTCATCCGAGATTTAATGTAAACAAACATTCTGACCAAGTTACAAGAAGGTTAGGCCAAAAATATGGCTTCTAGAATGGTCATAAGGTTTTACTAAGCTTTACCCAGATGACCTACTTTTTGACCCCATGTGACCCATTTTTCGAATTCATCCAAGATTTCATGTAGACAAACATCCTGACCAATTTTCATGAAGATTGGGCCAAAACTGTGGCCTCTAGAGTGTTCACAAGCAATTGTTGATGACAGACGATAGATAAAAGGCAGTCACAAAAGCTCATCCTGAGCACAAGTGCTGAGGTGAGCTAAAAAATCTTTACCTCCATAGCCATCAAAAAAGTTCTGGGTAGAACAGCAAACAAACACATTTTTAATGATGGCCTCATGCCACAGACATGTGGTATAATACCACATCCTGACATTTAGTCAACCAGTCCTGAAACCACTCTTATTATGCTGAGCTGTACAAGAATCATTATTCAACTTTGGTATGTTGCAGCAAGGGATGAAACCAACAACATCCCGGTCTAAAGAAGGACACTAAATAAACAGAATGTAGACTGGTTCCCATTTCATAACATTTTTATTCACACAGAAAGGAACTATTTGGTCTAAAAATATTTAGCGATGCTAGGATTTCCATAGCCTAGTATAGATTAAAGTGGGAGAAGTCTATATATTTTGAGTTTTGGTAATGACAGATTCATATTTTGTTGGAACCCAATGGGTCCCTATTCAGCCCAAACAGATATCAAAGCACAGAAATATCAGCAGCCTGATCCAAAAGATCTCCTGATGCACCATTACCTGCATGACTCCCTGAGGCACTCTTTGTTCAGACATTGAAACACCTTTGTCCTCTAGGTCAGGCATGATAGTAGCAAAAGAGCAGAAGGGGCAGGTAACCAGGTCTGGGATGTCGGCTTGTCGAATCTCCTCCTCCTGCATCTTCCTTAGGGCAAGGGAGAACATCCCTGGGGGCAGGACCTCCTGTAGTACACCCAGAGGGAATTGATGCTCACACGTACCTGGGATCAGTCACAACAGTAGTCATGTTAACACTTACCAGATTCTGGCATGTTTTACTTTATATTTCCAGGAATTTTTTCTTTTGGTTAATTTACTACCTTTAACAGGTGGTTTTATCCTAGCAAAAAAATTTTTTTCCCCAAAAATAACTACCTGTTTTCCCAATAAAATAGATTTTTTTTTTTATCAATAGAAATAATTCATGGATTAGGGCAAGGGAGAACATCCTGGGCAGGACCTATGAGTACACCCAGATGGAATTGATGCTCAACGTACCTGGGATCAGTCACCAAGTATCATGTATAACACTTACAGATTCTGGCATGTTTTAACTTATTATTTCCAGGAATTTTTTTTTTGGTTAATTTACTACCTTTAACAGGTGGTTTTATCCTAGCCAAAAAAATTTTTTTCCCCAAAAATAACTACCTGTTTTCCCAATAAAATAGTGTTTTTTTTTTATCAATAGAAATAATTCATGGATTTTTAATGAAATTTGTTTTATTCTTATCACTTAAAAAAATTAATACATGTACCACCTCTAATTTGATAAATTTATAGCTTATTTATACAATATTTCCCAATTTTTTATTATTTAACACCAATTTTCCCAATAAGAAAGCCACAGGTATAAAAAAGCAAGAGGGCCATAGAGGCCCTGAATTGCTCAACTGAGTATAGGGTTACCTAAGGAACATCTTTACTAAAACTTTTTGAAATCTGGCCAGTAGTTTTGAAGGAGATGATTTTTTAAGTTACATAATTCATTTCTTTCCATTGCCATGGCAACCAGAGTTCTACATGGATCGATCAAGTTTATTATTGCAACTTTTGTGAAGGTCACCCAAGGATAATCCCTGCCAAGTTTAATCAAATTCTGTCCAACGGTTTCAGAGGAAATGTCATTTAAAGATTTCACTATATACATATCAGGCAAATTAGCCCTGCCCCTGGTGGTAATGTTTTTTTATGGAATCGGAATAATTTTAGCAATATTGGGAGAGGGTTATCCAAGAAAAATATGTACTAAAACATTTCGAAATCTGGCCAGTAGTTTTGCAGGAGATGATCTTTAAAGTTTTCATAATTTTTTTTCTTTCCATTGCCATGGCAACCAGAGTCCAACATGGATCAAGTTTATTTTAGAACTTTGAAATGAAATTTCTCCCAAGGATCATCTCTGCCAAGTTTAATCAAATTCTGTCCAGCAATTTCAGAGGAGATGTCGTTTAAAGGTTTCACTATATACGTATAAGGTTACCCAAGGAACATCTATATCAAAACATTCTGAAATCTGGCTAGTAGTTTTGAAGAAGAAATATTTTTAAGTTTTCATTTTTTTTTCAGTTGCCATGGCAACCAGAGTTCTACATGGATCATGTTTATTTTAGCAACTTTTGTGAAGGTTCACCCAAGGATCATCCTGCAAAGTTTAATCAAATTCTGTCCAGCGGTTTCAGAGGTGATGTTGTTTAAAGCAAATTGTTGACGACGCATGCAGGATGATCCTAATAGCTCACCATGAGCACATTGTGCTCAGGTGAGCTAAAAAAAAAAAATCACTGATTTCTCATATTTGAATATAACAGATGAATATTTGATCAAACAAAAATATCTTTGCCACATGTGCTCTTGGAGTTATGTATGAGATTTAATGATGTCACTTTCAAAGAGACAAAACAAGAAAGTCAGTAGAACTGACAGATGCTCCCCAAAGAACGTCATTGTTACAAATAAGGCCTTGGTCAATGGGTGGGAGGATATATTGAAATCCCCATTCCTAAATCATATCTATTCTCCTCATCAGATGAGATGTTTTACCAACTCTAATTTGGAGACTTAGTAACAGTTTACTATTTAATTTCAATGTGTGCTCATATCAAAGAGGTTAACCAACACTCTTGACATATGACTGGATATTTGAAATAGTGTATAATGGCCTAAACAACAATTAGCTGACATGATTATGACTGACATTACTAGCATATTGAATTTTGTGGGGTTTTGTTTAAATGATATCTCCTGTTAAATTAGGCAAATGACATGAATATTAGTCAACAACATGGTAATAGGGGCCATAACTCTCTTAAAAATTGAGGAACCAGGTCACGTCGACGATATGCGTATCTACTCTTGGTAATAAAGCTTCCCATAAAGTTTCATTGAATTCAAGCCATTAGTTCCTGAGAAATAGCCCGGACAAGAATCATGCAACATGAACTATACGCCAAAAAGTCAAGGGGCCATAACTCTGTGAAAAATTGAGGAACCAGGTCACACCGACGATATGCGTATCTACTCTTGGTGATAAAGCTTCCCATAAAGTTTTGTTGAATTCAAGCCATTAGTTCCTGAGAAATAGCCCGGACAAGAATTATGCAATATGTACTATAGGCCAAAAAGTCAATGGGCCTAAACTCTTTGAAAAATTTACAAATCGGGTCATGCTGACGATATGCGCATCTCCTCTTGGTAATAAAGTTTCCCATAAAGTTTCGTTGAATTCAAGCCATTAGTTCCTGAGAAATAGCCCGGACAAGAATCATGCAATATGTACTATAGGCCGAAAAGTCAATGGGCCATAACTCTGAAAAATTGAGGAACGGTCAGCTGACGATATGCGCATCTCCTCTTGGTAATAAAGCTTCCCATAAAGTTTCGTTGAATTCAAGCCATTAGTTCCTGAGAAATAGCCCGGACAAGAATCATGCAATATGAACTATAGGCCAAAAAGCCAAGGGGCCTTAACTCTGTGAAAAATTTAGGAATCGGGTCATGCTGACGATATGCGCATCTCCTCTTGGTAATAAAGCTTCCCATACAGTTTCGTTGAATTCAAGCCATTAGTTCCTGAGAAATAGTCCGGACAAGGAAAGTGTGACGGACGAACGGACGGACGGACGGACAGACGGACGGACGAAGCGGCGACTATATGCATCACCTTCGGTGAGCATAAAAACAAGAGCTGTCCATCAGACTGCACACTAGACTTTTTAAGTGCTTGCAAATAAAGCAAAACTTATATAGTAAAAGACATAACAAGAATCTCTGTTTTTTAACAAGGACAATGCAGCAAAATATTAAGTCAAAAATTATCTTTCTGGATTATCTAAGCTTGATAACTCTGATCAGTCCAAAAATTGTCTGGTACAAAAAGCAAGAGGGCAAAGATGGCCTTGAGGATGCTCACCTGAGAAATATTGCCATTGCCAGCAAAAATTACTACATTACACTGAATATTTATAAAATATTTTTCTGAACCACTCATCCTGCAGGACGAGCAACTGTTGAAGCTTACTTGTCCTGCATGTTACGTTACTCGTCCTGCATTTCATGCCTGGTATTCAAAATCAACTGTGAAGCTTAAATTTATTTTTATATCATTTCAGTTCCACAAACCAAGCAGTATCTGTGGTCAAAATTAAAAGTCGAACTTGACTGAGAGATTATGGCCATAACGCTGTCATCAGATTTCAAAATGATTGCTTAAAAAATGAACATGCTAGAGTGTAAACAAAGTGAAATCTTGCATTTTCGATAACTAAAGGTCCATAACTTCTGACCTAATTAGCATATATCAGCCATAGTCAAACCTGGCCAAGAGATAACAGCTATAAACATTGTCATAAAGTTTGAAAATGATTCTTCAGAAATGAAAATGCTAAAGTGCAAACAAACTAATTGAGGACGATGCATTCATTGATCCTAACAGCTCATTTCGAGCACATGTGCTCTGCTAAAATACAGAACAAAGATTCTAAGACAATAACTGGCATTAATTTTATATGATGATATTGTTTTCCTTCGTATTTATTACAGCCCTAGAGTACTCATTCAGTTTGTCCAAAATTTAAACACACACAAGTAAGGTACATAAACTCTCACCTGTAAGGCAGTAAAACTGTGTCTTGCCTTCACCAATGGCTGCCTGGCTGGATCGCAGAATACACATCTTACAGAACAGATGTCCATCGGCACATGCCCGCAAGTCCTCAAACAAACACTCATCATCAAAACAGCAGTCACACTCTAGTAGTTCTCCCTGGTCTCTGGCAGCCTTCAGCTTGGCAGCACGCAACTTCTTCTCTTCACCCAGATGGTCTAATTTAAAGTGTTGGGAAGCAAGATCAAATCTTTTGGTAATTATGACCAATTTCCATAACAGTGTGTTATGAAATTATTTATTGTGCATAGTTCTATTGAAAAACTCAGACACCTTTCTATAGAGCCATGTTAGAAAGTGAAAGATTTGTGTAAGGGTGTACTGGAAAGCTACATTCACTTCAATAAGGCCATGTTTGACAGTGATGAATATGCATAATGATCAAGTGGAAAGTAAGATACACGTTTATATGGCCATGTTAGACTGTAATCAATTTGTGTTAAAAATGTACTGGAAAGAGAGATGCATGTTTATAAGGCCATGTTTGATAGTGATGAATATGTGTAAAGATGTACAGGAAAGTAAGATACATTTTTATATGGCCATGTTAAACTGTGATCAATTTGTGTAGAGATGTACTGGAAAGTAAGATACAGGTTTATAAGGCCATGTTAGACTGTGATCAATTTGTGTAAAGATGTACTGGAAAGTAAGATACATGTTTATATGGTCATGTTAGACTGTGATCAATTTGTGTAGAGATGTACTGGAAAGTTAGATACACATTTATATGGCCATGTTAGATAGTGAACAATTTGTGTAAAGATGTACTGGAATGTAAGATACATTTTTATATGGCCATGTTAGACAGTGATCAATTTGTGTAAAGATGTACTAGAAAGTAAGATACATTTTTATATGGCCATGTTAGACAGTGACCAATTTGTGTAAAGATGAACTGGATAGTAAGATACATTTTTATATGGCCATGTTAGACTGAGATCAATTTGTGTAAAAATGTAATGGAAAGTAAGATACATTTTTATATGGCCATGTTAGACTGTCATCAATTTGTGTAAAGATGTCCTGGAAAGTATGATACATTTTTATATGGCCATGTTAGACTGAGATTAATTTGTGTAAAGATGTACTGGAGAGTTAGATACATTATTATATGGCCATGTTAGACAGTGATCAATTTGTGTAAAGATGTACTGGAAAGTAAGATACACTTTTATATGGCCATGTTAGACTGAGATCAATTTGTGTAAAAATATAATGGAAAGTAAGATACAATTTTATATGGCCATGTTAGACTGAGATCAATTTGTGTAAAGATGTACTGGAGAGTTAGATACATTTTCATATGACCATGTTAGACTGTCATCAATTTGTGTAAAGATGTACTGGAAAGTATAATACATTTTTATATGGCCATGTTTGACAGTGATCATTTTGTGTAAAGATGTACTGGAAAGTATGATACATTTTTATATGGCCATGTTAGACTGTCATCAATTTGTGTGAAGATGTACTGGAAAGTATAATACATTTTTATATGGCCGTGTTTGACAGTGATCATTTTGTGTAAAGATGTACTGGAAAGTATGATACATTTTTATATGGCCATGTTAGACTGAGATTAATTTGTGTAAAGATGTACTGGAGAGTTAGATACATTTTCATATGACCATGTTAGACTGTCATCAATTTGTGTAAAGATGTACTGGAAAGTAAGATACATTTTTATATGGCCATGTTAGACTGTCATCAATTTGTGTAAAGATGTACTGGAAAGTATGATACATTTTTATATGGCCATGTTAGACTGAGATTAATTTGTGTAAAGATGAACTGGAGAGTTAGATACATTTTTATATGGCCATGTAAGACTGTCATCAATTTGTGTAAAGATGTACTGGAAAGTATAATACATTTTTATATGGCCATGTTTGACTGAGATTTATTTGTGTAAAGATGTACTGGAGAGTTAGATACATTTTCATATGACCATGTTAGACAGTGATCAATTTGTGTAAAGATGTACTGGAAAGTATAATACATTTTTATATGGCCATGTTTTACAGTGATCATTTTGTGTAAAGATGTACTGGAGAGTTAGATACATTTTTATATGACCATGTTAGACTGTCATCAATTTGTGTAAAGATGTACTGGAAAGTATAATACATTTTTATATGGCCATGTTTGACAGTGATCATTTTGTGTAAAGATGTACTGGAAAGTATAATACATTTTTATATGGTCATGTTTGACAGTGATCATTTTGTGTAAAGATGTACTGGAAAGTAAGATACATTTTTATATGGCCATGTTAGACTGTCATCAATTTGTGTAAAGATGTACTGGAAAGTATGATACATTTTTATATGGCCATGTTAGACAGTGATCATTTTGTGTAAAGATGTACAGGAAAGTAAGATACATTTTTATATGGCCATGTTAGACTGTCATCAATTTGTGTAAAGATGTACTGGAAAGTAAGATACATTTTTATATGGCCATGTTAGACAGTGATCAATTTGTGTAAGATGTACTGGAGAGTTAGATACACTTTTATATGGCCATGTCAGACAGTGATCAATTTCATAAGGATGCACTGGGATGTTAATTAAATTTCTGTGACAGTGAAGTGTAAAAAATATTTCATATGGCTGTGTTGGAAAGAATCATGAATATTAACAATAACATATTTGTGAAAAGATCATTTTACTATTATGACTATATTGAGATAAGTACCCTGAATTTCCCTCCTATGATTACAGAAGAGAACCTCCTGGAAGAAAAGTTCTTCAGGATCATCCGGATACTCAAGGGGACCCTCTCTTGGAGTTGCTCTCTTCTTCTTTGATGGTCTCTCTATGTCAACAAGAGAAGGTTGAAATATTACAAGAAAATATTAAGTGCCATCTCCTTAAAACATTGATAACTAGATTTCATTCGTTGATACAAATGATAGGACTTTCTGCTACATTTGACAAACACTAAAAGCGAAAAAAGTTTAAGGATATCAAATTCCTTCCCTTAAATTGTTTTTGTAGGGCCATAACTTCCATAAACTTTGAAATAACTTGGAGGATATCTCAAAAGTAAATGAAACTCCTTTTTTTTATTAATTTCATTTAACTTGGCCTATTTCTTTAATCTATGTAACAAAACAAATTTATTGAAAATGCAATTGTCACATAATTCGGTCTAGCTTTAGAGGTTTTCAAGATATAAACAATGATTGAACTTAACATTTTTCCCAAAATGGAAGTGACATTGTTCCATAGGATCAAATGCTGCACCTTCAGTAAGAATTCATGCAAATCAAGCAAAACAAGAAAGTCAGTAGAACTGACAGACATAGAAGAACGTCATTGTTACAAATAAGACCTTGGTCAATGGGTGGGAGGATGTAGGAACTGGGTCAAGCCGAAGATATGCGCATCTCCTCTTTGTAATAAAGTTTCACATAAAGTTTTGTTGAAATCAAGCTATTAGTTCCTGAGAAATAGCCCGGACAAGAATCATACTAGATATACCGTTTGCATAAAAGTCAAAGGACCATAACTCTGTGAAAAATTGAGGGACAAAGTTATCCCCATGATATGCAAATCTTCTCTTGGTAATAAAGCTTTCCATAAAGTTTCGTTGAATTCAAGCCATTATTTCCTGAGAAATAGCCCAACAGATTCATCATATACTGTAGGCGAAATAGGGGCCAACCTTGAAATGAGGAACCAGGTACCGATATGGTCTACTTTGGTAATAAGTTCCAAAGTTGTTGATAATTTTCTGGAATCCTTCATAATCATGCAACATGAATTAGCGAAAAGTCAAGGCATAATTGTGAAATTGAGAACCAGGTCACGCCGACGATATGCGTATCTACTCTTGGTAATAAGCTTAACAAAAAGTTTCGTTGAATTCAAGCCATTAGTTCCTGAGAAATAGCCCGGACAAGAATCATGCAATATGTACTATAGGCCGAAAAGTCAATGGGGCCATAACTCTTTGAAATATTTAGGAACCGGGTCATGCTGACGATATGCGCATCTCCGTTTGGTAATAAAGCTTCCCATAAAGTTTCGTTGAATTCAAGCCATTAGTTCCTGAGAAATAGCCTGGACAGAATCATACAATACGTACTATAGGCCGAAAAGTAAAGGGGCCATAACTCTTTGAAAAATTTAGGAACCGGGTCATGCTGACGATATGCGCATCTCCTCTTGGTAATAAAGCTTCCCATAAAGTTTCGTTGAATTCAAGCCGTTAGTTCCTTAGAAATAGTCCGGACAAGGAAAGTGGGACGGACGAACGGACGGACGGACGAAGTGGCGACTATATGCGTCACCTTCGGTGAGCATAAAAATAAGGCATACAGGTCTTAAAAACCGTTTAATTTCAACAAAAAAAACACTTTGGCCTTATAAGGTCACATGACGTCATATGATGTTCATCTTCTCAGAATGTAAAGTAGACTTGAAGACTGAATTTGACATCAATGCTTCTGATCTTGGATTAGCCATAAAACATTTGTCTATTCAAATTTGGAAAAATGGACACTGGTTGGCACAACTAGAGTGTAACATACACATTCTGTGAAATTCTGATGAAAATCCGTCCAAAAATAATGGCTGTAGACCGCGTACAAACTTGTGCAGAAAACATCAAATTTGATGTCATATGACGTCATAGACATAAGAAAATCAATGAAATGAAATATTCATTATCTTAAATATATGCAGTAAATTTGTCATGCCCCTGGGACCTTTGCAATATATAGAAATTAACGCGTAGATATCAGAAATTCTTTTTGACCTTATGATGTCATATGACGTCAAATGACGTTTGTCTCACAGAATAGAAAGAAGTCTTAGAGAGTAATATTCAGTCCAAATATCAGCATTCTAAGTCATCTGGAAGCGATTTTATACGTATTTTGAAATTTGACGTCAATGGTTCGAATTTTGGATTCGCCATAGAACCATTGCCTTTTCGAATTTTGAAAACTGGACACTGGGGTACACAACAAGAGCATTGCATATGCATTCTGTGAAATTCTGATGTAAATTGGTCCAGAAATAATGGCTGTATACCACGTAAAGCCTTTCTGTCCTGACGTCAAATCTGACGTTATATGACGTCACGTTAATATGAAATACCTTGCATTCTAAAGCTCATGGATTAATGCATATGCCATTCAATTTTAATGGTCCTAAGAACTTTACAACATACATTGATTTATATTAACGCGTAGATATCCGAAATTCTTTTTGACCTTATGACATCATATGACGTTAATCTTCACAGAATGTATAGGACACTTGAAGACTTATATTCTATCTAAATATAAGCTTTCTAAATTATCTGGAAGCGATTTTATAGGTATCTTAAATTTTATGTCAATGGTTTGAATCTTAGATTCGCCATAAAACCTTTGCCTTTTCTAATTTTGAAAAACAGACACCAGGATGCACAACTAGAGTGTAACATACACAATCTGTGAAAATTTGATGAAAATCAATCCAGAAATAATGGCTGTAGACCGCGTACAAACATTTTTAGATGACGTCAAGTTTGACGTCAAAACACGTCATAGGCTAATGAAAATCACTGAAATGCAAAATGTTCTACCTTAAGCATATGCTATTAAATATTCAAGATGCTCGGACGGTTTCAACATATAGAAGTTAACACATAAAAATTAGAAATTACTTTTCACCTCATGACGTCATATGACGTTCTTCTTCAGAGAATCTAGAGAAATCCTAGTGACTTATTTTCTGTCCAATTATCAGCTTTCTAGATCATCTGGAAGCCATTTTATACACATTTGAAATTTGATGTCAATGGTTCAAATCTTTAATTGGCCATAGAACCATTGCGTTTTCGAATTTTGAAAAACGAACACAGGGATGCACAACTAGAGCCTAACATACACATTCTGTGAAATTTTGATGAAAATCTGTCCAGATATAATGGCTGTAGACTGCGTACAAACTTTTACACTGTTAAACCTGACGTTATATGACGTCATATGAATATGAAATTCATTGCAACCGAAAGCTCATGGTTTGAAATATATGCCATAAAATTTTCATTATTCTGAGTCACTGGCAACACATCGAAATTAACACAAATATAAGAGGAAGAATAAAAGAATAATAATAATAAGGAGAAGAAGAAGAAAACAAGAGGGCCATAATGGCCCTGAATCACTCACCTGATTATAAATGAGCATCATTTGTTGGATTTTTCATATGGACCTACTTTTTGACCCCACATGACCCAATTTCGAACTTGTCCAAGATATTATGAAAACAGACATTCCAAACAAGTTTCTTGAAGATATGGCCAAAACAGTTGCCTCTAGAGTGTTAACAAGGTTTTTCTAAGATTATACCTCATGACCTACTTTTTGACTCCACATGTCCCAAATTTGAACTTGTCCAAGATTTTATCAAAACAAACAATCTGACCAAGTTTCATGAAGATTGGGCCAAAAATGTGACCTCTAGAGTGTTAACAAAGTTTTTCTAAGATTTGACCTCATGACCTACTTTTTGACCCCACATGACCCAAAATCGAACTTGTCCAAGATTTTATGGAAACAAACATTTTGACCAAGTTTCATGAAGATTGGCCTAAAAATATGGCCTCTAGAGTGTTAATAAGCCAAATTGTTGATGACAGACGACGGACAAAGGGCAATCACAAAAGCTCACCTTGAGCACAACAGGTTGTGCTCAGGTGAGCTAAAAACAGTACAAACCTAATAGGACTTTCTGCCTACAGGCAAGAGCATTCTTTTGAACACATGTGTCACCTGCTGAAGCATGACGGACAAGTGTGACAGAAAAAGTGTAACTGACAGACAGACGGACAGACAGATGACAGACAATTGATCCCTATGTGTCTCCTCTGCTTACAGCAGGTGACACAAAAACCAATGGATTCTCAGTGACATAAGATTACTGATAGTATAGCAACAAGAGGGCCAATAACAATATATGAAAATTCATCTAATAGAAACAAAGTTACATGCTGGTAAATAGAGATCCCAGATTCCCATAAAATTATCTTAAAAAAGAAATGTCTTGTTTTAGTGCAACTAAAACAAATGTCTCCCCTTCAGCAAAAGAGATAATAAGCACATGTAAGTTGCAGGACTGTGAGAAAGTTCTTGTCACAGTACAAACATTCAGAAAATAAGATGTGCCATGAATGCAGCCTGTCTTGCATATAGTTATGCTGTGGATAAAACAATTGACAAAGCAATAACTCAGTAAAATTGGCTGTTACTACAATTTTTGTTTGTGACACATGTTCTTTAAGTTATTGATACATATACCAGACTGGCCCTGCAGTCTTCAAGTTATTGATACATATACATGTAGTATGTACAAAATATCATCAGTATATTTTGAAAATGAAGAGAGTTATGCTCCAAACATGGATAATGGGGAGAAAAAGAATGCTAACAAGAGTACTATCAGCTTAATTAAACAACTCAGGTAACTTGATTTTAAATGGTTTAACTTGAAGCAGCAACCAGATTCAAATACAGACTAAATAAAAACAAGAGGGCCAAGATGGCCCTGTGTCCCTCACCTGAGTAAGATGGCTGTGTTAGGCATAATGACAAAAAATCTGGCATCTAAAGTGTTTTTCTAACATTTGACTAAATGACCTACATTTTGATCCTACCTGAATTTGCACTCAACTGGGAATTCATGCAGTCATCATTCATATCAAGTTTAATGAACACTGGGACAAAAATGTAGGCTTCTAGGGTGTTCACAAGATTTTTTTTAAAATTTGACCTGGTGACCTAGTTTTTGACCCTAAGTGACCCAATTTCAAACTCATCCAAGATATCATGTAGATGAACATCCTGACCAAATTTCATGAAGACTGGGCCAAAACTGTGGCTTCTAGAGTGTTAACAAGGTTTTTCTAAGATTTTCTAAGATTTGACCTAGTGACCTAGTTTTTGACCCAACATGACCCAATTTCTAACTCATCTGATATAGCATAAAGACAAACATCCTGGAAAAGTTTCATGAAGATTGAGCCAAAAATGTGGCCTCAAGCATGTTCACAAGATTTTTCTAAGATTTGACCTAGTGACTTAGTTTTTGACCCTACGTGACTCATTTTCAAACTCATCCAATATATCATTTTGACAAACATCCTGACCAAATCTATTGAAGATTGGGCTAAAACTGTGGCCTCTAGAGAGTTCACAAGGTTTTTCTAAGATTTGACCTGGTGCAGAGCTTCAGATTTTTTCCAAGATTGGTGGGCCGGATGGGCCTCTGAAGCTGAAAAATGGTGGGTCATTTTCAAAAATGATGGGCCCAAGCATACAAAACTTAACAAAGTTAAAATTTGTGAGGTATATTTTACAAACAAACTGGCACAGACATGTACTCCTTTTTGACAAAAATGAACCTCTCCTCTTTATGCCTCCAGATGTTCACTGCATTATTATTAAAGTCCATGAGTGATAGGTCTACATGAGTGTGCAGTATTTTTTTCTTTACAAATAAAGAGTTTCAAACAGTTAATATCACAAAACAGGACTCTTATTTGAAGCCTGACCTTGTTCCAAGTTTCTTTTAAATCATCAATGGGCTAAAAGTTCCACCAAGATCATGCAAAGTATGAAAACAATTACTTAATGGATTTGGATAAAAATAATCACTGAAAATATAGAAGTGCATGGGTCCATACTACTTTTGTAAAAACAAAAACATCTTGAACATTTGTGGGATAACCAACAACTGAAATTAAAATTCGCCCCACCCACCAGTGCTGTCGGTGCTTTGATACATATAGCTTAAACGGGACAGGAACCAGACAAGTGACCGATGAAGTCAGCTGGAAAAAATGCAATTTCACTCTACAAAATCTATCTAAATTGCACCAAAATGCACAACTCGTCAATTGAGATTTTGCAGACATCGATAAATATCTGGTAGAAATCTAATCTCTACTGAGATCCGCTCTGGTTATTTTTTTCATAACCAGAGCGGATCTCAGTAGAGATTAGTAGAAATCATTTTCTATCACAGCGAGACAAAACGAAAGTTCAATATGAAATCTGCGTTTAAAAAAAACACAGAAAAGAAAAAAAACAAAGAAAACTATTCCAGTTGATTGACTGGTTGTTTGCTGGCCACTTTGTTATCTTGGTCTCCCTTTTTGTTAAAAAAATTCGAAATATCTGTTTTCGAAGTAACTGTGACTCAGCAACAGTGTAAGGGATCAATTGGAACATTCAGATTTTATCCACAAAGCGATAAGAGCCGAATTTATCAAATGAAAAAACATTGACAGCGTACTTCATTTTGAGGAGTTTGTGAAATTGTATTTCAAAGACTCTCAATGAGGAAACATTCAAATATTTTCATCAGAGTATTGGTAAGACTTTTTCACGAGCAAAATGGACGTGCCATACGGGCCCATTGTTCTCGAAAGTCGTGTGCCATATTTTGAAATCATGCGACGATGGCGCGGGCGCACCATAAATCTGAAGCTCTGCTGGTGACCTATTTTTTTTACCCCATATGACCCATTTTCGAACCCATCCAAGATATCATGTAGACAAACACCCTGACCAACTTTCATGAAGATTGGGCCAAACCTGTGGCCTCTTGAGTGTTCACAAGCAATTGTTGATGACGGACGAGGGACGCCGGACAATGCACGACGGACAAGAGGCGATCACAAAACCTCACCCTGAGCACAAGTGCCCAGGTGAGCTAAAAACTAGCCAGCCATCTGCAGGACCCTTTTTTGAAGGAGTTGACACCACTTAAGCAATGACAGACCATGGGCTTA
>CM037784.1:41931256-41981256 GCA_021229015.1 Solen grandis
CAATATATTATGGTATCAAAATGACTCACTTTGTTAGGGTCCTTGATGCAACCAATATATTATGGTATCAAAATGACTCACTTTGTTAGGGTCCTTGATGTAACCAATATATTATAGTATCAAAATGACTCACTTTGTTAGGGTCCTTGATGCAACCAATATATTATGGTATCAAAATGACTCACTTTGTTAGGGTCCTTGATGCAACCAATATATTATGGTATCAAAATGACTCATTTTGTTAGGGTCCTTGATGTAACCAATATATTATGGTATCAAAATGACTCACTTTGTTAGGGTCCTTGATGTAACCAATATATTATGGTATCAAAATGACTCATTTTGTTAGGGTCCTTGATGTAACCAATATATTATGGTATCAAAATGACTCACTTTGTTAGGGTCCTTGATGTAATCAATATATTATAGTATCAAAATGACTCACTTTGTTAGGGTCCTTGATGTAACCAATATATTATGGTATCAAAATGACTCACTTTGTTAGGGTCCTTGATGTAACCAATATATTATGGTATCAAAATGACTCACTTTGTTAGGGTCCTTGATGTAACCAATATACTTTAATGTTATCAAAATGACTGGATTTTGTTAGGGTCCTTGATGCAAGCAATATATTATAGTATCAAAATGACTCACTTTGTTAGGGTCCTTGATGTAACCAATGTACTTATGGTATCAAAATGGCTCACTTTGTTAGGGTCCTTGATGTAACCAATACTGGAATAGTCTGGCAACCACTGTGCTGAATGGAAATCACAGTATCAAAAATCTGCAAAAGCTGCAAGGACAAAAAATGAAAGTTTTAAAGAACAGACAAATGGACAGGACAGGTATTGTAAATGTTGTTCATCTCTCTACACTGAATTAGATGTTTTTATATAAGTTAAAAAGAAGATACCATTCTTATCTCTATAAAAAATTCAACAGAAACATTGCAGTATATGACATGCGCGAAATAATTATAACAATGATATTAAGAGTTACAGAAACTATCTGAATCTATGCTACATAAAAATCCAAAGAAACCAAGTTGCACTGCAGTAACTGTATCAGAGCCTGTTTGTTTTCACATTGCCAATGCTGAACCTGCATGTAGATAGCAGCAGAAGGTGATAGATACTATTTTCACCCCATGAAAAATAATCCTGGAGATTAGCTCAGATTCTGTTTCATGGAGCAGTTGTTTGATGTGCAAGAGGCTTGAGGGAACCAGCCTTAGGCAAGCCTTGAAATATTTGTTTCCCAAGCTTGAATCAAATTTCTACTGATGATTGGTTTGGAAATGTAAATACATATAGTGCATATATCAGACTATGAAAGACATTAAATTCCGAATTATTTTACGACTAAAGTTTAATAGGAATCAAATATTTTTCATTTATTTTCAACAGACTAGCATAGTTTTGTCTGGACTGACTAAACTTAATTGTAAATTTATCTACAATGGGGTGCAAATGAATATGAAGGGATTGATAATTGTTTGAGAAATTATCACAGCACTAATAAAACTGACTTTTTCAGTGATATCTGCCTATTTCACACTCCAGCATTTTATTTCAATATCAAATATGAGGAGGCTGTCCATGCTCCCTGCTGTCATGAATCTTGACCCCTAGTGGTTACCCTTCACATGTTGCAACTGACCTTGACCTCTTGTAGGAATATTTCATGCATGGACTCTTAAACTGTGTCATATTCCAGATCTTCTATGCAGGTCTGTCAAAATTTATGCCCTCAGAAAGATAAGGTTTCATCAATGTAATAAAACAAAACCTGAAGCCATGTCAGGGATGGTCGGTTCTTTCATTATTGTATGCCTTTGAATGGCTGGTGAGCACAATAAAGATTACATAATACAGTGCTGGAATTAAAACAGATGCTGCAGAGTCTGTTTTATTACTCGATTTATTTTCCCTCTGTTTTTATCATTCATTTTTAATGATAAACAAGGTGTAGGTTTTTCTTCATGTTTTATCGGCAGCCTGATAGTTCTAGGGTACAAATTATACATAATGAAGTTGCTGATTTCCAGGATTCCTACCTCCTAAACAACAGTTTTGTTTTTATTGATATTTATTTTACTTACTTTGCAGACTCCATGATGTTGTAATAAGCAGACATGCAAAAATTTACCATTTCACATGTAACTGAACTTCTTAGGTTACCTTTCAATATTTTTAGATATCTCAAAAACGGTACCAGAAACAATAGCAATTATAAAATATAAAACAAGATGGCCCCAAATCACTCACTTCAGAAATATTGCTTTCACTACCTTTTATAACATTGTCATATTGAATACAAAATCTATGCAGACGTATGGCAAAAAAATCATTATTTCACACAAAAACTGTACCATTTTAATTATCAAAGCTATAAAATCAAGTGGCCCCTAGGGTACTGGGACCAATTTTGACTGCAGAGCCATGATTTGAAAACTTGGTTCAGGTCCATGAAGCAATGTTACATACCAAATATCTAACCCATGATATTGTTGTGATAAGAAGATCTTTAAAGTATCTCCTATATAAGTATGTAAAATCAAGTGACCTCACAGCTGGGCAAATTTTGACTCCAGGGTCATGATTCGAATAAACTTGGTAGAGGTCCACTAGACAAAGCTACACACAAAATATCTCTCTAGGCTCTGCAGTTTTGCAGAATAAGATTTTCAAAGATTGTATCTTTAAAATCTATTCCTAGCTCCTTTGATGTACTTTCTCAACCAATTAAAGCAATTTTACCAATTCTGATAGAGGGCCTCCTAAGGATCAATCCTGTGAAATTTGGTCAAAATTAATCCATTCAGTGGGTTAGGAGGAGATGTTGTATAAAGGAAACAGTTGATGACAGACATATTGGGCACTGACCCACCATAATAGCTCACCAAAAGCATGTTGTGCTCAGCTAAAAATTAAAACCCAAACTCCTGGTATCAGCATAATTATGAAGAATGAAACATTCAAGTCCAAGAAACAATAAAATGGGACTGCGCATGCAAAGCCTTAGCAGACTTTAATACAATGTCATGCATTCTTGTCCTTTTCACATTGTGAAAACAGCATTTTTTGTAACTTTTGATCATACAGAATGTGTCCATATAATATTCATCATTCATGTGAACTTTCAAGTAAATTCTTACACTTGTTTTGAAAATAATGAATAGACTAAAAGCAGCATAAGAATCTCCATTAAGTGTCTACATTACCTAGTCAAGAAAACAAGTCTTTAAGGTAATTCATCCATCCATCAATGAATTATTATAATCCTTCAAATGCTTAAAAAGACTTCAGTGCAGATGCTATCATCCATTAACTTGGAGTTATTATTTTGAGCTCTTTTGCTTTCAGTCTCTAAAGGTTTGTGTTTTCTATAAATTTCCATAATTACTTGATGAACCTTGGTCACAATTTAATAACGTATCATTCATTGTATATAGGAATACAGAGGTTACTTGTTTAACAAATAATAGATGGCAATGAAGGCAATATGCCCGCTTCAATCCATATACCTTCCTCAGTCCATTTTGATATTTTTTAGTTTTGATTTATTTGGCATTTTTCATATAAGAAATTATAAGGAAGTAGAAAGAGCACATCATTAAACTTCCATATTTTATTTACAAAACTCCATATAACTTTATCAGAACTTAACAACTCATCATCTGGAAGCATTGCAAATCTGAGAGCTCTCATTTCATCTTCTGCTAAACTAAATGTGAAATCTACACATCATGAAAAATGCAAAGTGATGTCATCATCTTGTCCATACAATGTTTATGTACCCAGAATGCTGATCAATATAACATCATATTGACTAGATGACATTGGATTAAGAATCTTTTATTAAAATGAGGTATAATATTTACTTCAATCTACTGAAGACCACTGTGATGCAGAGGTTGCATCATGGGACCACACTGGAGATAACCTACATAGGACAGAAATGGTCCAACATAAAACCTTAATGCAAGATACAAAACTTTGCTCTCTGTGTCTGAGCCACATATTACAATATTCAACCCAAATTACACCAGAACTTAGACAAGCAAGGTCAACTTGTAGAACTTATCAATCATTAACACTAATTAGATCAGACAAAGAATGTCTCTAGCATGCCTTACAGAGTGGTATAACATAACATCATTTTGCTTCTACATACTTCATTTTCAATTTCTTTTGAGAAGGCATCAACAAAAAAAAAGTGTTTGGTCAAGGTGTTTCAGTACTGGCATGAAAGAGAGTATTTCTTATCACCACCATCCATATGCACACACTTTACAGCAGCCTCCACTTATCACATCATTCCCTCACAGTCCAGGTCTGAAAAATCAAACAATAATGTTGTTATTGTCATGCACAATAAACTCCACAGTTCTTTACAGTTATAATGATAGGCAGGCTGCATGACTGTGATAAGCAACATTAAAAGGAGGCTTGTTTCTGCCCTGGGGGATACGTACATGCTGATAAATCCCAAAAGAATGATCTATCTAGCTTTTTAAAAGCTCAGAGAAACACTCTTTTTTTTTTTGCTTTTTCATTTACGAAATGGAAACAAACAAATATACTGCATTCTTAGCAATTCATTGTTCATTATCAAATTCTATGACAGGTTTTTCAGTAACTTTAAATTCTTAAGAGGTTGGCATTTAGAAATTAGATGAAAAAACGCTTTCAGTTTTTCTAGTTAAATAATGGATATACATGTAGATATTTACAAGAACAAGAGCACTGCATAGGGATGCCAATGCTTTTGAAATGTGTCCATACATCATCATGTCCTAAGGATATTTTGTGCTAAGTTGTTTCAAAACCTTCGCAATATATTTACCGCCAGGACAAGATTTCAAGGTTAACCAAGTGCCATGACCTTGACCTTCAAGCTAGAGCGACCTGATTCTTGTTTGCAACACATTATCTTCTCCTAAGGATCACTTGTGCCAAGTTATTTCAAACACAACCATTGATTACAAAGTTACAGCTGGGACATGATTTCTTGCAGACACAGACACACACAGAGAAACACATATGAACAGGTGTAACACTATGCACGTTGCTATTTCATGCGGTGGCATAAAATGTAGATTTGGTCAAATGTGACCAAAGTGGAATTGCCCATGATGGGAATGTAGGCCTTGTGATAGTGAACATGTAAGTTTAATGAAAGAAAAGAACAAAGAAAAGATGAAAGATTAAAGAAGGTTTATCAGTTCAGAAGTTATGGCCAAGGTTAGAGTTTTTCAGTCAGATTGTGCGACATCTTGGCACAGAAATTGATTAGAAAAATGCTAATGCAAATAAAACTGCATAATAACAAAATGCAAATGCATCAAAGTGCTCTGTGGTGTGCAGAGTACATCACCAGGGCAATCACCATTTACATATGAAAAAGAAAATGAATATTTTCAATATATTTTGAATTGAATAACAACTACGCGAAATTTCTTAAAGCACTGTAGATTGATGTCATTTTAACAGGTCTAGCACAGATATTTTATGAACAGACCTCTATTTCTTTTGTGTAATATAATGAAGTAAATAATAGACATTTTACCGTATAAAATCAGACATACACTCCCAATCACTGTATGAAAATGAGCCTTTACCATATAAAAGCAGTCATGGCTCCCAAACACTGTATGATAATGAGTCTTTACCATATAAAATCAGCCATGGCTCCCCCAATCACTGTATGATAATGAGTCTTTACCATATAAAATCAGCCATGGCTCCCAATCACTGTATGATAATGAGTCTTTACCATATAAAATCAGCCATGGTTCCCAAACACTGTATGATAATGAGTCTTTACCATATAAAATCAGCCATGGCTCCCAATCACTGTATGATAATGAGTCTTTACCATATAAAATCAGCCATGGCTCCCAATCACTGTATGATAATGAGTCTTTACCATATAAAATCAGCCATGGTTCCCAAACACTGTATGAAAATGAGTCTTTACCATATAAAATCAGCCATGGCTCCCAATCACTGTATGATAATGAGTCTTTACCATATAAAATCAGTCATGCTCCCCCAATCACTTTATGATAATGAGTCTTTACCATATAAAATCAGCCATGCACTCCCAATCACCATATGATCACTGTCTGATAATGGGTCTTTACCATATAAAATCAACCATGGCTCCCAATCACTGTATGATAATGAATCTTTACCATATAAAATCAGCCATGCCTCCCAATCACTGTATGATAATGAGTCTTTACCATATAAAATCAGCCATGGCTCCCAATCACTGTATGATAATGAGTCTTTACCATATAAAATCAGCCATGGCTCCCAATCACTGTATGATCATGAGTCTTTACCATATAAAATCAGCCATGCTCCCCCAATCACTGTATGATAATGAGTCTTTACCATATAAAATCAGCCATGGCTCCCAATCACTGTATGATAATGAGTCTTTACCATATAAAATCAGCCATGGCTCCCAATCACTGTATGATAATGAGTCTTTACCATATAAAATCAGCCATGGCTCCCAATCACGTATGATCATGTCTGATAATGTCTTTACCATATAAAATCAACCATGGCTCCCAATCACTGTATGATAATGAATCTTTACCATATAAAATCAGCCATGCCTCCCAATCACTGTATGATAATGAGTCTTTACCATATAAAATCAGCTATGGCTCCCAATCACTGTATGATCATGAGTCTTTACCATATAAAATCAGCCATGGCTCCCAATCACTGTATGATAATGAGTCTTTACCATATAAAATCAGCCATGGCTCCCAATCACTGTATGATAATGAGTCTTTACCATATAAAATCAGCCATGCTCCCCCAATCACTGTATGATAATGAGTCTTTACCATATAAAATCACCCATGGCTCCCAAACCCTGTATGATAATGAGTCTTTACCATAAAAAATCAGCCTTGGCTCCCAATCACTGTATGATAATGAGTCTTTACCATATAAAATCAGCCATGACTCCCAATCACTCTATGATAATGAGTTTTTACCATATAAAATCAGCCATGGCTCCCCAATCACTGTATGATAATGAGTCTTTACCATATAAAATCAGCTATGGCTCTCAATCACTGTATGATAATGAGCCTTTACCATATAAAATCAGCAATGGCTCCCAGTCACTGTATGATAATGAGTCTTTACCATATAAAATCAGCCATGCTCCCCCAATCACTGTATGATAATGAGTCTTTATCATATAAAATCAGCTATGGCTCCCAATCAATGTATGACAATAAGTCTTTATCGTATAAAATCAGCTATGGCTCCCAATCACTGTATGATAATGAGTCTTTACCATATAAAATCAGCCATGCAATCTTAATCATTGAATTATAGTGAGACTTTACCATATAAAATCAACCATGCTCTTCCAATCATTAAATTATAATGGGTCCTTACCATAAAAAAATCAGCCATGCACTCTTAATCATTGAATTGTAATGAAATTTTATCATATAAAATCAGCCATGTGCTTCCAATCATTGAACTATAATGAGATTTTATCATATAAAATCAGCCATGTGCTTCCAATCATTGAACTATAATGAAATTTTATCATATAAAATCAGCCATGCGCTTCTAATCATTGAACTACAGTCAACTCCCGTTATACAAAATCAGCCATGCGCTTCTAATCATTGAACTACAGTCAACTCCCGTTATACCGGCAGTGTTCGTAAATCTCAATTTTGCCGGTATATCGAATTTGCCGATGTAATGAGCAAACCCAAATTTCCCATTTTACTTATCCCACCCACTCAACCTTATCGTTACTTTCGGTAAAAGGATATTTTATAAACTATAAAAGATAAGGTTTTAATTCGTTTTTTGATGCATATGAATAAATAGTATTCGTATTTTATGTAACATGTGTGAGTATGTGTGTGATTGGTAAATAAACGGGGTTTTTACCTGTAAAACTAAATGCGTATTCTTTGTTTATCCTACTCTGTAAATGTGTAAACGCTACATGTATATACAACTTCCGGTTAGGTATAATAGCTTTACGAAGATAATTATATCGTAAAGGGATTAGACAGAATGAACAACAACAAACACAATTGAGATAAATAATTTTTTTAATTATTTTTAAGTAAATTTTTTTCATCTTCATTTCACTTTTTTTTTCCAATCTAATTTATGTTATCAATAATTCACACATTGACATCATCAAGCAGAAACATAAGCAATTGGATTTCCCACATTACACTCTTTTTGACGTACGTGTTTTCATAATAAAATAATGATTCAATTCACACAAACTGTTACATTAAATCTTAGGCTTCGCTGAAAATAAGGATACAAGTAAGAATATAAAACCGAACCAAAATTATCAGCAATTATAAAAAGCGTTTAATGATTGGATATCTTTATCTATCGCGCTTCAAGAAATTCTCCCTTCATTTTCTGATTGGTAGGTACAGTTAACTTTTGTTGAAAATCATTACAAACTGACAACTCGCTGATTGAAACTCGACTTATTTGGTAAAGAACGGCATGTTGAAATCCGTGTCATAAACAAACCAACTTATTACCTCATTAGTTAATACCACTTATCGATATCATCTGCAAACAATGCAGCTATAGGTTTGATCAAAAGCATGTTTTTACGCGTATAAAAGAAACAAAAACAGACGACAACACCTATTTAAATCTCTAACAACGGTTTTCAGTCTAATTAAAGGCCCGTTGTTCACAAGTACACTGGAGTGGCTTCCCATTTTATTACTCTCTCAAACAATGAAAATCTCCACTAAGAAATGCGGCACATGTAAACAAACGCTCATCTGTGATCATCCGTGTAAATACCGTGTCAACTTGCGAATTAACAACTGCATACACAACAAACAGGTAGTGTACCAGCTAGGGACTATATACACGCCTCTGGCGATAATCGGCAATGATCATCAGCCGTCGGTTTGGCTACCGATATAACGGAGGTGATTATATAATAAAAGGGAGATTGGTTTGCCGAAAATTGCTGCCGGTGCCGGAAACTGAATTTGCCGTTGTAACGGGAGAAATAAAGAAAAAGAAATCCGTAACATGACTTTTATTGCCGGATCCCGAATTTCCCGTTGTATCGGATGCCGATGTAACGGGAGTTGACTGTATAATGAAATTTTATCATATAAAATCAGCCATGTGCTTCCAATCATTGAACTATAATGAAATTTTATCATATAAAATCAGCCATGCGCTTCCAATCATTGAACTATAATGAGATTTTACCATATAAAATCAGCCATGTGCTTCCAATCATTGAACTATAATGAGATTTTACCATATAAAATCAGCCATGTGCTTCCAATCATTGAACTATAATGAGATTTTACCATATAAAATCAGCCATGCGCTTCTAATCATTGAACTATAATGAGATTTTATCATATAAAATCAGCCATGCGCTTCTAATCATTGAACTATAATGAGACTTTAACATATAAAATCACCATGCTATTCCAAGCATTGAACTATAATGAGTCTTTACCATAAAAAATCAGCTATGCGCTCTTAATCATTGAACTATAATGAGATTTTATCATATAAAATCAGCCATGCGCTTCCAATCATTGAATTATAATGAGTCTTTACCATATAAAATCAGCCATATGCTTCCAATCATTGAATTGTAATGAGTCTTTACCATATAAAATCAGCCATGCACTTCCAATCATTAAACTATAATGAGTCTTTACCATATAAAATCAGCCATGCACTTCCAATCATTGACTTTTAATGAGTCTTTACCATATAAAATCAGCCATGCACTTCCAATCATTAAACTATAATGAGTCTTTACTATAAAATCAGCCATGCACCTCCAATCTATGAATTATAATGAGACTTTTCCATATAAAATCAGCCATGCGCTTCCAATCTATGAATTATAATAAGTCTTTACCATATAAAATCAGTCATGCACTTCCAATCATTGAATTACAAAGAGCCTTTAAGGTATAAAATCAGTCATGCACTTCCAATCTATGAATTATAATAAGTCTTTACTATATAAAATCAGCCATGTGCTCCCAATCATTGAATTACAATGAGCCTTTATGGTATAAAATCAGCCATGCACTTCCAATCTATATTATGAGTCTTTACTGTATAAAATCAACCTTGTGTTTCCAATGAATGAATTATAATGAGTTTTTAATGTATAAAATCAGCCTGTGCTCCTTTGAATTATACTACATGAAGATTAACTTGAGACAGTAGGCCTTTCTAATGTTTACAGATATATGGAATTATCAGTCTATTCAGTTCTCACAAAGACAGAACATGGATGTACTTGTGATGAATTGTTCATAAACAGACCTAGCCATGAATGGACAATAATCCCTAAACAATTTTAAAGGGCAAATTTCCTTAGCAAAAACAAGAAAAGGCCATTTTTCTTGGGGTTTTTTCTGTAAAAAATAAAAGCACAAAAACAACCTATCTGCATTAAAGCAATATATTAAAGCAAAATTTCTAATGGAACTATGTATAAATCAAAGTCAATTTTGTTTCCTGTTGGGACTTGATTTATCATTATTCAAAACATTAAATGCTGAAAAGGATGTCTTGGCAATACAGAAAAAAAAACCCAGATAAATAAAGAGAAAAGGCATTTTTAATCCATTAGACAAATTAAAGATTGAAAGATATCACAAACAGTATATTATAATTAATTCATGGAGTACTGCTAAATTGATTAAGCTAAATATTCTTTTCAGAATTTATACATCATCCAAGAGAAAGAAGGCAGTATTTCTGCCTTGATGTCATCTGCTTGACATGCTCCTATTGAAACAGGTTATTTTGCAAGGTATCAATTTATCTTCTCTGATTACAAAATCTGACACGTAGATGATTTATAGTGCAACACCAGGGCTGAAAAGCAGACTGTGATATATCCTTTGCTGTAATGTAAAGAATTAAAGCAGCCTCTCACAAACTCAGTAAGCCATTGTTTTGACATTCATTGATTGGTCAGGTTTACAAACAGCCGCCATTTGCTGCTGGGTAGTGCAAGGCAAGGAGGATTAAACCCTAGGGGGGACTCTAATCTGACACGGAAGTACATTCTCCCAGAATAAAAGTTAAGTAAATATAGCTTCAAACAGATATAATGGAGTTTTTTTTTTTATCAAACCAGTAATTTTATTCATTTTTCTGACTCCTGCAAATGCCAATCAATCAATCTAATTATAGCCCATAACAAGATTTTTTTTAACAGTATTTTGTTTGACCAAAAAAAGTAATTTTAATTGCTTTCAATATTAGTATAAATTGCAGACAAATGTATTATGTTCAGCTGAAGGTAAGATTGAAAAGTCTGTACTGAGAACTTTACAAAGAGCTGATTACACAGACTGCATACCCTCTAGTAGTAATTCAAAAACTAGAACCAGCAATATAGGTGAGGGGACACTCCCCATATATCAATTTGTAACATACAAATGCAACAATGCCAAATATTTGCATTATTATTTTTTTTTTTTGGCCATGCCATCAAAGAGACAAAGCATGCAATCTTAGGATAATTATAAAGTATGGGGAGATAATAAAGGGCTTCACCCCAAGCGGCTCTGAACAAGTACAATTAAAGATTCTTACACTCTCAAAACTCTTTGTTAATAAAACCACTCTACATGAAGTGTATGTGGTATGAGTTTTCAGGTGGCACAATAGATTTGAAGTTGGTAAAACTGAATTAGGTTACACAACTCTAATGGGCACTTTTCCAGGCCTTAAAAACCTGTTTATAATCTGAATCTGTGTTGTTTCATTAACATAAATATAAAGAGCTAAGACAATTAAGTGTCATATAAAGAAGTTATTGACATTTGTAGTACCCTACCATCAGTTAGGCTTTCACGATAAAAATGAAAACACCTAAGCAACACAAAATTAGATTAAATTCAATATACTGTCAATATTTTGCACAAACTTGGTTAACAAAGTAATCATGAATAAATATGTTTGAATCATAAATCAAACCATGTGCATTGTGTATTTTACTAAAAGGTCAAACAGTATGGATAAGTGATCATCATTTTTGCATGACATGATTTAATATTGCTGTTTTTTTTTTATTTGTCGTTTTTTTTACTTTTCAAGAAGGCATGAGTAAAATGTTGTATTTAAGTCCAAAAGTAATATGTGTTGACATTTCCATTGATTGTTTTTTAATTTGTCAGTCTTTTAAGGGTATAATAGATTAACATAAATTGTTTAAAATCAGTCACAAAATAAATTGATTGTTAATATAATTGTCTTTAACAAAGTGCATATTCATTATAATCATACAACAAGTTAACAAGTATAAATTTAATGTCTATATAATAAAAAAAAGACCTTTTACACTTTTTTTCACATAAAAAAGCTACTTACTCTTAGAAGTACTAACATTATCTTAATTACTTTCTTTTAAATCTTTGTTTTTCAATAAACTGTCATTTGTTATCTTAAAGACTAAACTTCTATATCTTACTATGAATATCTTTCCACACCCTCATTATGGGGGACCAGAAATTAATGCCATGAAGGACATTTTCTCATACTTTCTTAAGTCACAGTCTTTCCCTTGAGTTTTATCAATACTTCCTATCTAAAGTTGCATCTCCTTTCACATAGATTTCTTCCATTATTTAACACTGCAGAGTATACAACACCCTTCCCATCATTTGTAAGATGATAAACATGAAAATAACTATGGTAAGGCAGTAAGGAGTCTGACTGCAATCATATTCACTCAACATGATCTCAGACTTTTCACAGAAAGGTTATGCAGAGAGTTAACTGACAAAAAGGACAATCATTCAGAAAAATTAGGAAAAGGTGATTTACACAAAGATCAGGGAGCTACAAACAGGAAAAATAAGTAGGTACATCTTGCTGAAATCCCCGGAAATTCGTTTGAGCCATATATCCACCTCATGGCGGCCCCCATACTGGCAATTATGAAATCCATCTTGTTCTTGGCTACATTTCCTGGGGGATGCTGGTGAGAAGTCCATTAGTAACCAATGCCAGTAATGAGTTGGCTGATGTTCTGGGATGAGAAACACATGTTCTCCCCAGGACTACCTGCACAAGTAACACCTTGACCATATCATACACTGCTGCATTGTTTCTCTGCATTTCTACATACAAGCTGGTGCCTGTCACACAAGCTGACATACTGGTACCAGCAGCTCTACTTGGACAGTGCTCCCCATGGAATAATTTTGGTCTGAATTTTTATTTAAACACAGTGGAACCCCAAAGTGCATAAAATATCAAATAGCCATTGAAGTGAATCTAAATGTCATTAAGGATTCTTCTTGTTGGATTTTAAGATCCAAATTTGTCACTGCCATCTTCATTGACATCCCTTAGGCATCTGAGCTATGTCTGTATCATTCTCTTGAGCTTTAATATAATTTATATTTCATACAAAACCTTTTCATAACAGTCAAGGACAGGTCAAATGTTCTGTACCATCATGATCAGCCCTGGACTGGTGTTACTGTACAAAATTTCTGAGCCAACAGAATCTGTACCAAGTCTGGACATAATAAAGACAGATTTTTTGGTTTTCTTTACAGAGTAGACACAAACGCAGAATCTGAAACAAAATCTGCACACAAAATATCTCATATTGCACTAGATTTTTATTTGTGCAACAATTTAACAAATATTTTGACTTTATATCCTAACAAGACAAATTTTGATACTTTAAAAAGAATTAGGATGAAAACAAGAGGGCCATCATACATACATACTTTTGGACAAGAAGATTTTCAAAATTGTCCTTTATACATAAAAGGAAAAAGGGTTTCGCCCCCCCCCCCCCCCCCCCCCCCCTGGCGGCCATGTTTTTACCAATCCATATAATTTGAACAAGAGGGCCCTAGAACACTCACCAGAGTACCATAGCTTCATTAGACAATTCAGTTTAAGCTTGATTCTATATAAAGTATATAAATAAATTAGCTGACCCCATAGTGGCCTTATTTTTCCAAGGATCAACTTTATTTTTGCAATTTTGGTAGACCATCATGAGGTGACCATTTCTGCATAATGAAATTAAGTTCTGACCACTAGTTTTGTAGAAGAAGAATTTTGAAATTTTATATAGAGAATATAAGGAAACTGGCTGACCCCCTAGGGGCCTCATTTTTCAAGGTATCAACTTCATTTTAGCTATTATGGTAGACATTCAAAAGGTGACCATTTGTTCCAAAGGAAATTAAATTCTGACAATTGCCTTCATAGGAGAAGAATTTGGAAATTTTATATATAGAGTATATATGGAAACTAGTTGACCCCCTAGGGGTATCATTTTTCAAGGGATCACCTTCATTTTAGCTAATATGGTAGACATTCATGAGGTGACCATTTGTGCCACAGGAAATTAAATTCAGACCATTGGTTTCAGAGGAGATGATTTTCAAAGTTTTCTTTTTTTTTCTTTCCATTGCCATGGCTATCAGAGTTCTACATGGATCAAGTTTATTTTAGCAACTTTTGTGAAGGTTCACACAAGGATCCTCCCTGCCAAGTTTAATCAAATTCTGTTTCAGAGGAGATGTTGTTTAAAGCAAATTGTTGATGACACACGGTGGACGATGGACACAGGGTGATCCTAATAGCTCACCTTGAGCACGTTGTGCTCTGGTGAGCCTAAAATCTTGATAGAGAGTGACTCATGGAACATCTGTGCCAAAAACTTTGAAATCCAGCCCATACCTTTAGACGAGAAGAATTTTACAATCTTTGTAGAGAGTGACCTAACAAATCAAATCCAAATTTGTTCAATGATTTTTTCACATTATAACTTCCCCATGTTAAATAATCCATCAAGTTAACATTTTAACAATTCATAACATTTGCTGTCATTCTGAATACTGTCATTCTTCTTTTTTCCTTAACATTCAAGACCATAATCAAAGTTACAGGATATTTTCAAGATTCACATTTTATCTTAAACTTAGCGAGTGGACCCTAAAAAATTTTCTGAATAAAAATCACCAAACTCCAAACTCAAAAAAGCCCTTTTCTCTTTAGGACAATATGTAGGAATTCATGACATGGTACCTTTATGTGAAATTTGAAAACCACCTGTGAGAAGCTGTCATCCAGAAATCACGGACAAGTTAATTGAGTGATTGGTCATCATACCTTAATTCGAAACACAGCTAGAAATGCTGCACTGGTCTTAGTAGGTCACAAGTGGCATCAGTAAAAAATATCAATTGTCAATTCAAAACTGCATAATTGCAAAACAGATAAGTATTCAATTTTAATCCTGTGACATGCATGACATTGAAATATTGTCAAGTACTTTAATGTTATACTTTTGGGTTTTTCTATTATTTAATCCATATCCTTTTCACTGTTAAAATTAGAAAGTCTTTCAGTAAATTTTAAACTCAAACAATATTTTGTCAGAGTTGGAGCCTATTTCTTAATATCAGAAGTTATAATTGCTTGGTAGTTATTTGTACAAAGATGAAACTCTCTCAAGACATAAAACAAGAGGGTCAATGCTCACCTGAGAAATATTGTCTTCATTGACTGAACAAGTTATTATATAATAGCATAGTTGTACTGATAAATAATCCATGCTAATTTCAATTCCACAAACCAAACAGTACATGTGGTCAAAATTTGAAGGTAATCTAAAGTAATATTAAAAGGGCCATAACTCCTGACCTACTTGGCTGATATAAGCCTTAATCAAACTTGGTTGAGGGATTATGGCTGTAAATATTGTCATACAGTTTTAAGAAGATTGCTTATGAAATAAAGCTGCTACATTGCCAAAAAAGTGAAATCTGACATTTTTTTGTTATTAAAGGGACCATAACTCCTGACCTAATTAGGCAATAACAGTCCTAATCAAACTTGGCGGAGAGATTATGGCAATAAACACTGTCATAAAGTTTGATGATGATTGCTCAGGAAATAAAGCTGATTGAGTGCAAACAAACTAATTTTGGATGATGGACAGATAATGGACATTCATCAATTCAAATAGCTCATCTTGAGCACATGTGCTCTGGCGAGCTAAAAATTATTTTGAACAAGATATGTCACAGGATGTGATGAATGCCCCTGAAGTGCATATTTGTGAAAATTTCCTAACATTTCTTTTGACTTTTCCCTGACATTATTAACATTGAAATCACTACAGCATTATGCACGTACAAAATACACAATAGCTATGGATCATATGCATAATTGAACCATAAGTCCCCTACCAGTCATGCATATTTTTGTTATTTCCATTACCATAGCAACCAGTATATTTATCCAAAAAAATATCGAAGTGAGGTGCATAATCTCCAAATTACCATCATATACCAAGTTTCACTGGGCTAGCTTATAACAGATTTTCAGTTACCACAGCAATCCAGTTTCTGGACAGCTGGATGGAGGGCAAACCAGTGCACAATCAGGCTTATGACACTTGACCTTTTAGTGTGTTCATGACCTTTCAGATATGAACCCGGGTATTGTACACAACACACTGTATCATTATGGTGCATACAAAGATATGGAGCAGACACAAAAAACAAACCCTTTGAACTCTAAGTGTGAGCTTGACCTTGGAGCTACAGACCTGGAGAATGCACGTAACACATTGTCTTATGGTGGTGAACATTTCTGCCAAGTAATTTCAATATTCATCCAGGAATGTCAGAGTTATGGAGGGGATACAAAAAATAGACCCCATTTTTGACCTTTGAACTCTAAGTGTGATCCTGAGCTTGGAGCTACAGACATTGGGATTGTGTTTGACACATCGTCTCATGATATTGAACATTTCTGCCAAGCAATTTCAAAATCCATCAAGGAATGTCAGAGTTATGGAGCAAAAAACAAAATCCGGACGGAAAAACGGACAGGCAGTGAGATTACACCTTCAGGGGCATAAAAATTAACATCTTCACAGTTTTCTGCCTAATCAGAGAAGACGCTGACAAAAAAAATAAAAGTAAAATCAAAATAAAGCTCTGTAAATTGATCAGCTATCAGTATAGCTTTAAAAATCAGAAGCAATTTACATAATGAAATATGTTCTCATTATCTTAATTGTTCTATTAACTGAACAAAACAAATTAAGAAGCAATCATAAAAATTAAGACAATTAAATAATTATATTCAATAAATCTGATTTAATTTTGACAAATTAATGTTAATAAGCCATCCAATCTATTTAACAAAATAAAGGCTTTAGGTTAAATTAATCATAACTTATTACTGCAACTTTATAACAATTTGCTTCACAACATTTATAAATCAAGCTAAAATAAGCCAAACTTTGAATACATTAAAGGCTCTGTGCCTTGTCAGGCAATAGTATTCTCTAAATTATTCTTGAAAAGTAAGATTACAAGATGAATCCACATTTGAACAGATTAATGAAATCTGAAGATGACACGCATACATGCACTGATAGAGCTCAAAATCTTTTGGCTGTCATTTACCAGCAACCTTTAAGACATTCAATGGCAAAAGCTAGGGCAAATGTTTCATTGAATGAGCCAGGCAATGTGTCATTTGCAAACCACTCATTCTCAAAATAACAGCCAATTTTGATTGTGGACAAGAGGGCCATGATGGCCTTTGGATTGCTCACCTGAGAACCAGGTATTAGAGGGAGGAAAAGAAACAGCAAATATCTTATGATACTGTGGATATTAGGCTCTGCCCCCTGCTGCCAACCATAAATCGAATGAATACTTTTGGACAAGAAGAATTTTCAAAACTGTACTATGTACATATAAAGAAAACAGGCTCTGCCCCTGGCGACCTTGTTTTTCAATGGATCAAAATAACTTACAAATCTTGGTAAAGAGTGACCTAAGAAACATCTGTGCCAAATAACTTTGAAATCCCGCCAGTGCTTTTGGAGGAAAAGAATTTTGAAGGTTTTACTATATACATAATTACAGTTGGTACTCATTATCTCCAATTCGCATATATATCGAAATTTCGGCTATGACAAATTAATAGACTTGGTCCAGCTTTTTCCCTTCTTTGTCTATATACATTAACTTTGTGTGTCTCAAAATTTATTTATTCAAATTACTGCTATCTCAAAGTGAAAATTTGGACCCTTGCCCTATAGTATAATGCATATTTGTTAATTTATCTCAAATCTCAAATTTCACTGACGCTATATTTCAGCCTGTCGATATTTTTCACACCTATCAGTCAATTGGTGACAATATCTTGGCACAGGGCTATCTGTACGACAAACTGTGATTTTAGGCTTTCATTAATTACCAGATTGTTTTGATGAAATATTTGCATGGTAATTAACAGGCCAAACACAAGCTGTTGTGCTTTGCAATCTTTGCTCAAAATGTGCCAGATTTGCTTTAAATACCATCGAAGAATAAACCCAGGTCACAAGTCACAATGCTTCTAGAACCTACTTGTCCATCTATGAGTGCTGAGCAATCTGGCATTGTGCAAAGTGCTTCAAATATTGTGCATGTATATAAGTGCTCTTTAGTTATAGAATGCAGTTCACTTGTGTTCGATCCATATTATTGTTGTAACCCTATTTGTTTACTTTGTTTACCTTTCTGTATTTTTTTAAAGATGCAGTCGAATAAATAAAGAAAAATATGCTACTTATGGATTATTATTTATTAATAATATATTTTACAAAAATATGTCATCTTCATTAAGATAGCGACAGCATATTAATAGGATGATACAGGTAAGATTTCTTGTTCACAAGCCGAAAATACTTCATTTTGGATTGGTCAAATTACGGACATCTTGAAGTCTTAATTTTGGTCCCATGAAATTGGAGATAATGAGTGCCAACTGTATATGGAAAACGGGTCCAACAATATCCTAATATTTGATGTCAACACCCACATATAACTAGATGCCCAAAGGCAACATGTCGAGCCCGCCAAAGGATACCATATTGAACAGAATATCTACAAGAGGCATTGTAGAAGTTGTGTTGTTTTAAAATTTAATGAGGTTTCATCTGTACAGCATTATGTATATAATCTGGGTGTGAATTGCAGTTTCTCAAGTCAAATTTACAAAAGGTACATTATGTATGTACACGTTTTTGACAGTCAAATTTACAAAAGGTACATTATGTATGTACACGTTTTTGACCTTTTACCTCCTAGTGTGACCTAGACCTTTAAGATACAGACATGCAACAGTTCTTACATGCAACAGACCGTACTCATAAGTAGAACAATTCAGTAATTTCAAAATCTATCCATTCATTTCTAAGAAAGAACCCAGACATGCAAAAAAGTATATGTTTTTGACCTTTGACCTCTACATATGACCTTGACTTTAAGATATGGACATGGTTCTTACATGCAACAGACCCACACAACAGACCGTACTCACAAGTAAAACATTTCTACCAAATCATTTCAAATTCTATTCATTCCTTTCCAGGACAAGGAAAAAAGTACAAAAAGTGTAAAGTGTTTGTTTTATTATAGTGTCACCCCTATTGAAAGGGCCAGTCAATTTTGACTTATTAGACACCTTTTATTCCACATGTACCTCCCCAGTACCCTCTTATATGCCAGGCATCAGGCAGGAAGGCAACCAGAACCATTATTTAAATAGCTGGCAGTTCACCAACCGGCCATATCAGAACGATCCTCTGCCAGGGATCAAACCTTGGACCTCCCGCTCCCGAAGCAGATGCCTTAACCACTAGGCCACTGGATCGGTTATGTTTTGGAACTTTGACCTCCAACTGTGACCTTGATCTTTGAGCTACGAATCTGGTTCTTGTGCATGACACTCCGTCTCACTGAGCTTGACATTTGTGCCAAATTATTTGAGAATCCTTCCATCCATGATGAAGTTACAACCTGGACAAGCAAAAAAGTACCGTATACACTGGAAGATTAGGCACAATTTTTTTCCAGATAATTCAAGTTTATAGAGGGGGTGCGCCTTATATGATGATATACAGTTTTTCAGGTTTGTTTTTTCAATCACCGAGAAGTGAAAATTACCGGTATACGATCTCAGAAAATGGATATATTGAAAGCCATTGAATACGATAATATGACACAAAGTCTATACGAAACCATGATAAACAATACCAGATTATTGCTTTTGTTCTTATTAGTTATCCTACAGGTATATTTCATGATAAAATGATCGTGAGAAACTGAAACAACTTGAAAGAAGCCATTTTCAATATAAACAAATACCTCATGATGTATAGGAGAAACTTGACAGGTGGCAATTGTTACATAATGTTTGTTAGTTGGGAGAATTTTGACAGGTGACAATGGTCCCCAGTGTTAGAATGCGGGGACACGGTTGAGTAATGTCATGTTATGAAAATGTGTCACCTTTATCCTATCCGTCGTTAATGTAACGGTCTAACGGTAATCTTATGCCATGTGTAAATAAAACGGTTCACCGTATGATTAGCCTGGTGACATCCGGATAGCTTTCGGTCTGTCAAAATGTACAACGGCGCAAATTTCAAAACAAGATTTCGCCGCATACGATACGATAAGTGATTTTTTTTTCAAATAAGTTACCCTGAAAGTTAGGATGCGCCTTATACATAGCTGCGCCTAATCTGACCGTGTATACGGTACATGTTTTTGACCATTGACTTCATCTGTGACCTTGACCTTTAAGCTACAAATCTGATTCTTGGGCATGACACTCCGTCTCACTGAGCTTGACATTTGTGCCAAATTATTTGAGAATCCTTCTACCCATGATGAAGTTATAGCCTGGACAAGACCAAATCCGGACAGATGGACGCATGCACGCACTAATGCATGCACATACATACAACAAACAGCCATTGTGACAACTAAGTCAAGCTCACCACAAGCGGACTTGACAAAAATGATCCCTATCTATTTGCCATGCTATGCTTGGAGCATAACAAGCAAGAGATAGGACTCCTATGTATTGCACTTCAACACCTTATAAAGTATCTCGATAGAGTATTGAAGTTATGCTATGGACATAAATCTTTTTACAAAATGAACAAAGGGGGTAATTAAAGAATTACAGAGTTACAGTTCTGAGAAATGAACCTCTGCACCTCAAAAAGTAACCATGATCCAAGTTTGGAGTGAATCCCTAAAATAAAATTGAAGTTATACACCAGACAATATTTTTAAAACAAAATCAACTCAAAGGAATAGTTCAAGAATTAGATGAAACAGAGTTTCAGTTTGTGGGCACTGCACTTCTACACCTCATAAGGTATCCATGATCCAAACTTGAGTGAATCCAAGCAATAGAGTTGAAGTAATGCTTTGGGCACTTTTTTTTTAAAGCAAAATCAACTAAGGAGGATAATTCAAGAATGAGATGTGCTAGACTTATGGAATTTTTGCACTTCACTTCCTCACTTCATGGGGGCCTCCATGGCTGAGAGGGTAAAGTCACTGACTTTAACACTCACTCTGTCTGGCAGGCTCATTCAGATTTTCATGTGAGGAAGCCTTACAGCTGGGTTACTGTAGGTCAGTGGTTCTACCCAGAAACCTCAGTGCATTCAGGGTCTTCCTCCACCTGTAATTAGCTGGACGTCGCTATATGACTGAAATACTGTCGCAGTAATGGTAAAACTAAAACAAGAGGGCCATGATGGTCACTCACCTAAGAACCAGGTATTAGTGGGAGGAAAAGAAACAGCAAATTGTGGAAAATGGGCTCTGCCCTCTACAAGCCATAAATCGAGTGAGTACTTTAGGACAAGAAGAATTTTCAAATTTGTACTATATACATATAAGGAAAATGGGCTTAGCCTACCTGGCGGCCATGTTTTTCAACAGATCAAAATAATTTGAACAATCTTGGTAGAGAGTGACCTAAGTAACATCTGTGCCAAATAACTTTGAAATCCAACCAGTACTTTTGGTCTAGAAGATTTTATCAAATTTGTGCTATATACATATAAGGAAAACTGCCTCCGCCCCTTGGTGGCCATGTTTTTCAACGAATCAAAATAATTTGAACTTGATCTTGATCTTGGTAGAGAGTGACCTAAGGAACATCTGTGCCAAATAACTTTGAAATCTTGTCAGTAGTTTTGGAGAAGAAGATTTTCAAAATTCTCCTGTTTTTTCTTTCCATTGCCATGGCAGCAAGAGTTCTGCATGGAATCAAATTCTTTGAACAACTATGAAAGGGCTTCACCCAAGGAACATTTCTGTGAAGTGTCTTTAAAACTAACCCAGTGGTTTAGGAGGAGATGTTGTTTTAAGTTGATTACGGACGCTGGACATTCATCAGTTACAATGGCTTACCTTGAGCACATTGTGCTCAGGTGAGCTAAAAAATTAATCAATAAAATCTTCACTTCATAAGGTATCCATGATCCAAATTTGGATTGAATCCATGCAATAGTGTTGAAGTTATGCTCCAAACAATTTTCTTTTAAACAAAAACAATAAAGGGGGATAATTTAACAATAAGATGTTCTAGAGTTATGGCTCTTGTGCACTGAATTTCTATACCTCTTAAAGTATACATGTACCAAGTTTGGACTGAATCCATGCAATACTGTTGAAATTATGCTCTAGACAAGAAAGTGTGACAATGACACAAACGACTGTGCAGTGATGACGCTGGCAAAAGACAAAGTGATTCTTATGATTCGCCATGCAACGCAGACAACACAATATAAATAAGCTGGGATTGTAAAGGGAGATAAGGCATCACCATACAAGATTTCATCCATTCACAGGAAAAACAAGAGGGATTAAGATGGCCCTGAATCGTTCATCTGAAAAACATTGCCTTCATTGACAATATTGTATTATGAGTCATACTGAATACATAATCCATGCAGAAGTACAGCAAAATCATCTAAATTCAACACAAAAACTGTACCTGCCATCAAAATTTGAAGGTCATAGCTCTTTTAAGTCTATATAAAATCAAGTGACCCCTGGGGTGGGGTCAATTTTGACACCAGGGCCATGATTTGAACAAAATTGGTTTAGGTCTAATAAGCCATGTCACACACCAAATATCTAGACTCTAGGCCTTGTGGTTTCTAAAAAAAAAGATTTTCTAGTTTTGTCTAAATAAGTCTATGTAAAATGTAGTGACCCCTGTGTCAGGGACAATTTTGACCCCAGCGCCATGATTTGAACAAACTTGGTTTAGGTCTAATAAGCCATGTTACTCACCAAATATCTAAACTCTAGACTTTGTGGTTTCTGACAAGAAGATTATTCTAGTTTTTCCTTAATAAGTCTATGTAAAATCAAGTGACCCCTGGGGTGGGGCCAATTTTGACCCAAGGGCCATGATTTGAATAAACTTAGTAGAGGTCTACTAGGCCATGTAACACACCAAATAAGTAAACTTCAGGTCTTGTGGCTTCTGACAAGAAGGATTTTTTAATTTTTTCTATACAAGTCTATGTAAAATCAAGTGACCCCTGGGACGGGGCCAATTTTGACCCCACATTCATTATTTGAACAAACTTTTTTGAGGTCTACTTAGCCATGTTTCACACCAAATATCTAAACTCCAGGCCTTGTGATTTCTGACAAGAAGATTTTTCTAGTTTTAAGTTATGTGTGATATAGTCACTCAACTATAGTACCTACATTCTGAGGGTTCAATACTCTACATTTAAAACTGAATAACCTCTAAATTTTGTATGAATGATCGAACGATTGAAAAGAATTCTACAACAAAGGTATGCCAAGATTCAGCCAAAATGTTGAAAACTCAATTTTGAGTAAAAAATACATAGTTACGGAAAACAATTATTTGTGTAGCATAAAGCACATAAGAACTATTTTCTCAGTGATGCTGCATAACTTTCACTTTACCATGCGGAGGAGTATAGTTTCTTTCTATGCAAAGGTGGCTCGTGCCTGAATTTAGCCAGTAGATGTGCAGGTTTTGGATATTTAGTGGTGTTACAATAGTCCATATAGAATAATAGAAAACTTGGATCCAATACAAATCCGCATAATGACTAATAATCACATCAAGCTATCTCAGATACATCGAGATACCTCCAGGGGTTATTTGTTGCTCTTTGGAATAGCTTATACCTGTATATATCTGCTATCAGGAGTTACTAAGGACACAGTATGGAGCAACTGATTTGCATCTATAAATAGAAACTGTGCCGTCGCTCGGTAGTACAAATCAAAGCGCTGATTATAAGTGCTAAGAGACCAGTATTGTCACATTTCTTTTGTTTATCAAAGTAACTTAAATAAATCAAATTTTCACGCAATGCCAATAACCCTGCTTTAATGCTGCATTAACATGGTCATTACAAGAAATTAAAGATGAATGCACCATTTGTTTCATATTTCATCAGACTGTTAACAATTGGCACATCGCCTCTCTTACTCTTTTTCTATAGCCTACAATGAACAAACGTTATTTTAACATAAGTTTGGTATTTGGCAAAAAACTAAGTTACACTGCATATCTTCAGCTCGTCAAACCCTCTTTCACTTGAGACACACACAACTTCAGTGCCTTCAGCGCTTTGATTCCTATATAAATCTATGTAAAATCAAGTGACCCCAGGGACTGAGCCAATGACCCTGGGGTCATGATTTGAACAAACTTGGTAGAGGTCCATAAGACAATGTCACAAACCAAAGTCTTGCAGTTTCAAAGAAGAAATTTTAAAAGATTTCACTTAAAAAATATATTTTTAGCTTCTGTGACCTAGATATGAAACAGACCAGAACCATTTGAACAACTTTAGTAGAGCTTTATGCAAGGAACATCACAGGCAATTTTCATCAGATTTGGCCCAGTGGTCCAAGAGGAGATGTCGTTTAAAGAAAATTTTTGATGCCAGACGCATCGTCGGACGCTGGACAAAAGGCAATTACAATAGCTCACCATAAGCACGTTGTGCTCAGGTGAGCTAGTAAGTCTTAAGTCACCTACCAGTGAGACATATAATCTACATATTGTCATCTATTCACATACTAATTTTCATTAACATAACTTGCACACTCTTTGATTTATCAAAAGATCCCTCTGTTAAGACTACATTGTGACATTTTGTTTTGCTGATATTTTAAAGTATGATGTTATAGCTAATGTTTAATATTAAGTAAGTATCAAACTGATTTTTTAATTACTTTAAATTCTGACCATCAAATTGTTCAAACCTTTTCTGTTTCTAGAATTATGCACTTAAAACAAATAAGCTGTCAGTCCTCAAGTTTCAACAGAGATCATTAACATATTTTCTTCGCCTCTCAAATTTATGATCACAAATCTATAATAGTATTGTGCCTCTTTTGATATGAAAATGGTGTAAGATTGAAGACTACCGTATTCAATCCAGTTTAAAGAGACAAATCTTTAGATAGTGATTTATTCAAGGATGGAGCTTGTCAAGTGATCGCTGACTGATAACCTAAACCATCTAATGTCAAGCTCGCTCTCAATGCCTTTCCTACCATGTTGTAATCTATCAAATCAAACACAATGCTTGCTGCTGAGAAAAAACTGGACACTCAAATGAAAAAAAGTCTTGTACTATGTATATTGAAAATTCATTTTTTTTTTCATCAAGAATTTTGAAAATTTAAAAAAAAATATGACATGAGCAAACCATTAATGACTAGCTCACCTACTGGTATTGATTTAAATGAAGGCAAGCTTACAGCTCAGCATCACAGTTAAGGAAGTGATTACATTGTATTCCAGCATCATGTATGATACAACTTTTTATTTTACAACAGGGATGTTCATGCAGCAAGTGTATAGATCCAGATCAGGCAGAAAGTGGCATCTATATTACGAAAAGAACAAAGTGGTTTTTGAGTTGGATTTGGTGCCATTATAAAACAACTCTATCAATACATAGAGTATCACAGTTATTCAGTAATCATTCAGTAGTTGTGGTAGTTATGTTATAATAATTTTGCAGAGTTTGCGAGAATTTTTGGTGAATCCATCGAAAATGGGTAAGTCTAAAAGAAGGTATAATTTCTGGGGAACACTGTATAGTGGGTTCTTTGTATTGCTCAAAGATACATCTACTCTTTTGGAGGAACCTTGACAAGCCTCACAGCCATGTTACAAGAGTGTTACAAAGCAATGAAATTGGTTTTGTGTCACCATTTTAACAACACAGGTCCTATTATTTATACTGGTATTTAAGAGTTTATCAATTAATCTTTCGAATTTATGTTGTGTGGCATTTATATGAACTCGGTAGTAAGACCATGTAGTCTGGCATGCATACAAACCACGATGTTCACATATTCTTACAACATAAGGTACATGTGAAAAGCATGGTAAATGACCAAAGGCTATGACAACTTCATAGCTGTGTTCAGTATTAAATAAAAAATGGGACTATTGGCGACATTTGTACCTGTTTCTATGTAAATTTGTCACACCAATAATGGACTACGGATAATACAGCTCAAGTTTAACCTGTGCTTTTGTTAGCACCATATCATAAATCTTAAATTTGTGATCTGTTATGTTTTTGCTTTTTTTTGCTTTTTTTTTTTGTCATTTCTGTAGAATTTGTTTAATTTTGCTATGCATTTCAAGATAAAACTATTAGTGGTCACAGCAATTGAAAGTTTTCATTATATTTCAATGCTGCAACTATTACCCTTCCTCTTTGAAATTAAAAGCACACGTTTAAACATGTCACAACTCAGGTAAGCTATTAGGATCACTCTGCGTCCATCGTTGAAAATTTGCTTAAAACAACATCTCCTCTGAAACCACTTGACAGAATTTGATTAAACTTGGCAGGGATGATCCTTGGGTGAACCTTCACAAAAGTGAAAATAAACTTGATCTATGTAGAACTCTGGTTGCCATGGCAAAGGAAAGAAAAAATATGATAACTTTAAAAATCATCTCCTCTGAAACCAATGGTTGGAATTTAATTTCCTTTGGCACAAATGGTCACCTCATGAATGTCTACCATAATTGCTAAAATAAAGTTGATCCATTGAAAATGAGGCCCCTAGGGGTTGGCAAATTTCCTTTTATACTCTATATAGAAAATTTCAAAAATTTTCTATGAAGCTAATGGTCAGAATTTAATGGTCAGCGGTTTCAGAAGAGATGTTGTTTGAAGGTTGACGACGCACTACGGACAATGGATTTTGAGTCACTTTTCTAATTTTCATCATAATCCTGCTATCATTAAACATTAGGAATTGTATTAAAAAATAAACAAAAAGTAAAAAGAGAATTATGTCTCTTATTCAATGGTTGAAGTCTGGAAAGTTGGTTATGAGACAGCCTATGATATATTCAGAGAAATGGTATATGAACTTAAAATCGCTTGTTAAATGTTGCTTTTATTTATTTGAGGTGGCATGAATTATTCAGAGAGCATGGAAACTGTACCATCAATTAAATGAACATTTTCTGCATAATCCTTCAGACATTTTTCAAGTATATTTTATATCGCGCGGTCTTAAAATTTATATATTTTATATTTCATCCCAATATCTCAATCCTTACCAAATGTATTGACCAGAAACTTCTCTATAAATGTGTAAAATAAACAGTGTGGCAAAACCCTTCCAAAAATAATCAAATCCCAAAAATATGCCTGGGGCACCTGATAACAATGAAAACCTGTGAAATTCTCTAGAGTAATGTGGGATGAGTTGCACTCAGAAGATAAAATTGACAAAATAAACAAAGGACTATAACTCTGTCAAAAATGTCTGAATCCCAAAATCCTGACAATATGCACTTGGGCGCTTGATGATAATAATACTTTGAAAGTTTGATCAAAATCCCTTGAGAAATATAGAAGGATATGCACTCTAAAGATATTTAAAACAAGAGGGCCATGATGGCCCTGAATCACTCACCTGAGTACCATTGCTACAACTAATTACAAGGTTTTTAAACAGACAAGAATTCTGATATAACTCAATCTTAAACATTTTAGCCCTGACAATACTACACACCAAATATATAAGCACTGGGCCTTATGGTTTCAGAGGAGAAGACTTAGTGCGGGGTCATTTATCTCCAAAGGGCCACCATTTGAAAATCTTGATAATGAACCATTAGATGATACTACATACCAAAAATCTAAGCTATAGGCCTTATGGATTCATAGTAGAAGATTTATTTTAAAGATTTTCCTATATAACTCTATGTAAAACAAGTGACCCCGGGTGCGGGGGCATTTATCACCATAAGGTCATGATTTGTACAATCTTGGTAATGAACCATAAGATGATGCTACATACCAAATATCTAATCTCTAGGCCTTATGGATTCATAGAAGAAGATTTTTAAAGATTTTCCTATGTAACTCTATGTAAAACAAGTGACCCATGGTGCAGGGGCATTTATCACCATAGGGTCATGATTTGTACAATCTTGGTAATGAACCATAAGATGATGCTACATACCAAATATCTAAGCTCTAGGCCTTATGGATTCATAGAAGAAGATTTTTAAAGATTTCCTATATAACTCTATGTAAAACAAGTGACCCATGGTGCAGGGGCATTTATCACCATAGGGTCATGATTTGTACAATCTTGGTAATGAACCATAAGATGATGCTACATACCAAATATCTAAGCTCTAGGCCTAATGGATTCATAGAAGAAGATTTTTAAAGATTTTCCTATATAACTCTATGTAAAACAAGTGACCCCTGGTGCGGGGGCATTTATCACCGTAGGGCTATGATTTGTACAATCTTGGTAATGGCCCATAAGATGATGCTACATACCAAATATCTAAGCTCTAGGCCTTGCAGTTTTGCAGAAGAAGATTTTCAAAGTTTGCATTTTTAAAATCTATTTTTAGCTCCTGTGACCTACTTTTTTAACCAATCTGAATAATTTGTACAACTTTGATAGAGGGCATCATAAGGATGATTCCTGTGAAGTTTGGTCAAAATCCCTTCAGCGGTTCCTGAGGAGATGTTGTTTAAAGCAAATTGTTGACGACGGACGCACGCACGCACGGACGACGGACGACGGACAAAAGGCGATCACAATAGCTCACCATGAGCACGTTGTGCTCAGGTGAGCTAAAAACAAAACAAAAAAACACAAATATAATAATTGGGCATAACCCCAAAAATTTTTGGCAATAATTTAAAAAAAAAAAAAAAAAAATAAGAATTGTGGTTTGGGGCATAACTCCATTAAAAAAAATTACCAAATCACAAAATCATGACAATATGTGCTGGGGCAGTGATGACAATAATCCTGTGAAAGTTTGGTAAAAAATGTTCTGAAATTTAGGAGGAATTGCCCTTGGGAGATATTTTGGACAAAACTTGAAAAAGGGGCATGACTATGTCAAAAATGATCAAATCACAAAATCCCCACAATATGCACTGGGGCAGTTGGTGACAATAGTCCTGTGAAAGTTTGGTCAAAATCCATTCAGAAATTCAGAAATAACCTGATTAACAAGAGGGCTATAGAGGCCCCAAATTGCTCACCTGAGTATAGGGTTACCCAAGGAACATCTGTACCAAAACATTTTGAAATCTGGCCAGTAGTTTCGAAGGTGATGATTTTTGAAGTTTTCATAATTCATCTCTATCTATTGCCAATGCAACCTAAGTTCTACATAAATCAGGTTTTTTTGTGCAACTTTTGTGAAGGTTCACCCAAGGATCATCCCTGCCAAGTTTAATCAAATTCTGTCCAGCTGTTTCAGAGGAGATGTCGTTTAAAGATTTCATTATATACATATAAGGCAAACTAGCCCTGCCCATGGCAGCCATGTTTTTTTTTTACTGATCGGAATAATTTTAGCAATCTTGGTAGAAAGTTTCCAAAGGAACATCTGTACCAAAACATTTTGAAATCTGACCAGTAGTTTTGAAGGAGATGATTTTTAAAGTTTCATATATTTTTTTTCTTTCCATTGCCATGGAAACCAGAGTTCCACATGGATCAAGTTTAATTTAGCAACTTTTGTGAAAGTTCACCCAAGGATCATCCCTGCCAAGTTTAATCAAATTCTGTCCAGCAAATTCAGAGAAGATGTTTCACAGAGAAGAAGGTTTCACTATATACATATAAGGCAAATTAGTCCCGCCCCTGGTGGCCATGTTTTTTTAACGGATCAGAATAATTTTAGCAATCTTGGTAAATGATAACCCAAGGAACATCAGTACCAAAACATTTTGAAATCTGGCCAGTAGTTTTGAAGGAGATGATTTTTAAAGTTTTCATAATTCATTTTTTTCCATTGCCATCATGGCAACCAGAGTCCTACATGGATCAAGTTTATTTTAGCAACTTTTGTGAAGGTTCACCCAAGGATCATCCCTGCCAAGTTTAATCAAATTCTGTCAAGTGGTTTCAGAGGAGATGTTATTTAAAGCAAATTGTTGACAACACACGACGGACAACGCATGATGACGAACGCAGGGTGATCCTAATAGCACATTGTGCTCAGGTGAGCTAAAAAAGGAAAAATATAAAAATAATGATTGAAAGTTGAATCTTACTAAATTTAGCATCAAGCCAAATTGAAAAGCCCATTATTGTGTAGTAATAACACACAGTTCAAGTCATTGACCTTATACGAGTAGTCATAATACAGCCTGATTCCTTTGACTTGACCACATTTTAAGTTCTCATAATATTGGGAAATTTGTGAAAACTTTAGAGTGTGTTCAAATTTAAGCAGCTGAATTAAAGGTTAAAATCATTAAATCATAAAATGCCTTGTGCCTTTATAACCTACTATATTCAATTCTGACTTTAACATTGGTCCAGGTCACTGATATTTAACATTACCCTAAGGTGTACGAAATAAACATGCAGCATATGTCTTGTCAAAAGCAAAGTAGTAACATAGCACTGGCAAGTAATGCCTGCACTATCCAATGCTGCCTTCTGAGAGTAATTCAAAAACCAAATACATCCAAAACATAATAGAGAAAACCTGGAAGTCAAATTATGACAAAAATAACAGAAGGAAAATATGAGGTAATTTCATACCCATCAGGCTAGCTATGTTAAACAATGAGTGCACATGAGAAGAATCAATCAAAGTACAATTTAACAGAATCCTTCTTGACATTGTATGTATGAAATGACAATTCTGGGAGCAAACCAAACATAATCTATACAGTAAATAAAGATAAAAGCATGCTTGAAAGACAGGAATGGATCATTACAAATTGTACTCGCCTTGGAATGACTTAATAATATGCAGCAGTCAACTGATGAAAGTCAGTGAGCTATTTCCAGGCAGATTGGGCAAGATTTATATTGAAACAATAGACCAGGTAACGATATGGGTGTCAAAAAATGTTCCTAAAAACATGATGCATTGTGGTTAATGCAAAATGCAGGCAACTGTATTGCACATTAATGGTTTCTCTGCCCCTTTAGAATCACTGAGAAATTTTCAAATGTTTTAATTATTTTCCTGAAATGTGAGTGATAAAAAACAACATGTAATGCATAAAAGTTTAGAATCTACACTTTAAACACTGGTTCATTACTGGAAAGTAAAATTACACTGAAACATGGCATCAGTACAAGACAAGTTTAAAATCTACACCCGTAAACACTGTCTGATGCCATTACTGGACAAGTATAGAATCTACACCTGTAAACACTGGTATCAATACTGACATTTAGAATCTATACCTGTAAACACTGGCATCATTACTGGACATTCAGATTCCATACCTGTAAACACTGGCATCATTACAGGACATTTAGAATATACACCTGTAAACACTGGCATCATTACTGGACATTTTGAATCTATACCTGTAAACACTGGCATCATTACTGCACATTTGAATCTATACCTGTAAACACTGGCATCATTATTTGACATTTAAAATCTATACCTGTAAACACTGGCATCATTACTGGACATTTAGAATCTATACCTGTAAACACTGGCGTCATTACTGTACATTTAGAATTTACACCTGTAAACACTGGCATCATTACTGGACATTTAGAATCTACACCTGTAAACACTGTCATTACTGACATTTAGACTATACCTGTAAACACTGGCATCAACACTGGCATCATTACTGTACATTTAAAATATACACCTGTAAACACTGGCATCATTACAGGACATTTAAAATATACACCTGTAAATACTGGCACCATTAATGGACAAGTATAGATATCATACAACCCAGTTCAAATAACATCACAGCTTTGCCATTTTCCTTTATCGAACTGAGGTTGCAAAACAAACATCTGATTAAATACACCACCTTTTCCACTTGCACAAAAGTATTAATTATTTTAATTATTGAACAAAATTTCAAGCACATAATTATTGGGGTTTTTTTACTTAAGAATTAAAGGTTAGATCTGTTTCTATTAGACCAAGGACTGGATTCCATTATGTAAATATAACCTGGTTGGCTGCATGATTTTTCTTAACAAAATGCACCAAAACCCACCACCTTACTAGGTGTAAAAAAAAGGTTTGTTTTCAGTTACCCGACTGACCCATTATTTTAACCCCTGACCCATTTTTCTTTTCTAGGCTGAGACAAAAAAAAATAAAAAAAAAAAAATATCCATCTCAATCTATGGTTTTATATCGCTTTGTCTTCGTTTAAACAGGTTACTAACGATAACTTTGGAGACAGCCATTTTGAGATTATGGATTAGTTTCGAATTTCAACTAATTTTTGTAAATATTAAAAAAAAAACTATGTCTGAAACGTGACAAACAAGTCTTTTTAAGATGGGTTAAGACAATAGTTAATTTGGGGAATCCTCGGCACACTTTAAATATACTTGTAAGCTTCCAGCTGATTTCATAATAAACATTAATCAGGCCATCACACATTACTGGCGCAATTATCTCTACTTTCACCCGAAAACGATAGTTTCTCAACGCAGATAAGTCAAGTTGGTAGAGAGCATGTAAACAGATATTGTAAGCGTTTTTATCCAAGTATTCTGCATTTATTCATAATTAGGAAGCTTAAAAACGTATTTTGATAGGATAAAATGACACAGGTGACTGACTCTGCCTTTTTTATTGATTTTTCATCCGCACCCAGCATGTGTTTTTAAGTAATTATATACTGTGTACATATACCAGCAACCGAGTTCTCATTTTTGTTGAATGTGTAACAAACACGGCCTGGCCCGGAATCGAACCCGGTCCGCCAGCGTGATAACCCAATGCTCTAACCACTGAGCCAAAGAGTCGACTCCCTGACGCAGTTGTCAGAGATTGTACTTATACCCGTGACGACGCATCGTCACATTACTTCCCCCTCCGAGAAGTCTCGACCCGAGACTTGGCCTGGGAAACACGTAAACACGTGGGTAAGGCAACTCCGGTATGGCAGTTGACATCATCCCACTTCTGACACCAAATGTAACAAACACGGCCCGGCCCGGAATCGAACCCGGTCCGCCGGCGTGATAACCCAATGCTCTAACCACTGAGCCAAAGAGTCGACTCCCTGACGCAGTTGTCAGAGATTGTACTTATACCCGTGACGACGCATCGTCACAAATGGACTGATGTTTAGTACAAACTAGAAAGATTTTTTTTCTGTAAAGCTGTCTGAAATTGCAAAATGCAGTAAAAGGTAAATTGGCATGTAGCATTTTACATTTTCTACATTAGATCTAAGCTTCAAAAAAAAAAAAAAAAGCTGACCGACCCATATTTTTCCCAGCCTGTAATCAGAAACAAGTCTTTTTTTCTTTTTTTTTTACATCCTAGAGGGGAACTTGTTCAATTTTAATAGTCCATTTCAATTCAGCATTACTCTTTAACCACAGGAGATGAAAAAAGAGAACATGTTTCATGTTAAGCATATAGTGAAATATCCCAGAATACTGTACAATGTTGGTCCAAAGTAATTCTTATGGACCTCAGAACACCAAATATTTTTCCCATTCACAATTACCTTTTACAAAAGGTATTCAATCAGCCAAGATTGGCCCTGATAGAGCATTACATGTGTTAATTTACAAATAATTAGTTGTGATTGCATTTGTTTTGTTTGGTTACAATGGGTTTAATGTCCCGCCAACAGTATTTGTCATTTGGAGACTGTGTATCTGGGACAATGCAGTGTCATACTCTAAACCTGTGGCATTATACCACACCTAGACACATTATCCTGACACCGGGCAAACCAGTCCTGGAACTACTCTTATAAACTGATCACCAAGCAAGAGAGCTATACCATATATGTCAAAATTCAGTACATTTACATTTGTTAATACCTTAACGTTGTCTTTTCAATAATTATTTTGTAACGTTTAAAATTTTATAGTATTTTTTAAACATAAAATATGTTTAACCATTACAAATATAACACGATCATAGCTTTCATTGTGAGAGTTAAGTCAGAAATAAGTTACTGATAATTTGATTTAAACCCTTCGTTTTAGTTTGCGTATATGGCGGTGTTGCATATTTTTTACATTCTTATAATAAACACTAAACATTATGCCGTGATTCTCCAAATTAATGATTACAGAGAAAAAGAGCAACATACAAACAAACAAAATCGGCTCCTTTAATGACAAATGATTAATCATGCAGATCCGTCACAGTTTGTTACATGATCAGTAGGTGCCAAAATACGTTTGACATGTCCGTGTTGATATAACAATTCATCTATGTACTCTCTGGAGGTTTGACAATGTGTGAAAACAAAAACAAAACCATCTCGACCAAGGTGTTAATTACAGGCACTGGTGGACATAGGGCTGGAGTATGGTTGTCAAGGAGATACAGATTTTGATATCGACTTCAAGGAATCACATAGAAATTATATAGGATATACTATCTAGGGACCGAGGACGGAGCTTGAGGAATCCAAAATTGCATGTTTGAAGAATCACCCATAAATTTATATAGAATAAGGGCTAAATCAAGGGACCGAGCTTATAGCTCAAGTGATCACCGGTATTCCATGAATCACCACATTGAGGAATCACATGCCCACTGTACTTTAATTGAATCTGCTCCTTTACAAATTAATTGTTTTTACTTTGCTTTTAATTTGCTGCAAGTCACTACATTCTTTTTTACACTTTCTAAATTAACCCTTTTCTTCATATTGATTCATTTTGATGCACTGGCAAACAGAGCTGACCCAGATCAGACAGCTCCTGGAGCTGTCTGATCTGGGTCTGCTCTGTTTGCTCATACATTGTATAATATTGTAGCTCAGTTTCTCTACAGTCATCTGTGGCAAAGAAAAATACATTATTTCATATGCAATTTTAAGTTCAGTCAATTAATATTCATTAAGTCATGAATTAGCATACAAATATTCATGAGGTAATGTGTTAAATGGGTTTTACTTTTAAGGAAACGTTGATGGGTTGAATTACTTCACTTTTAGATAAAATAAAGCTTTTGAATAAATCATAGACTGTTCTGAAGCCAACATTAAGCTAATTTCCTTGAATAAAAAATTTACCCTGCAACTGTAAAATGTCTTAACTTTACTTTCACGTTGTCATGAAGTTTGATGATTGCTTAAAAAATGAAGCAGCTTGGGTGTAAACGAGCTAATTGTGAAAGACAGAGGATGTACATTCAAAATCATAAAATGAATATTAATTTTGTTTAAAATAAGGAAAAGAAACAAAATTATGAAACAAAATGAATGAATGAGTGAGTGAATAAGTGAGAAAGTGATTAATACCTATATTAAAAAGGAACTTCTGAAAACTGAACACCTAAAACAACATTTTCAGCTTGATCAGTCTCACTGCAAGACCCTTATTTTCTCAAAAATGCTTTATTATGATTATAGGCTCAAGTTTGAGTATCATAATGAAACCACTATTATAGATAGGCAGAGTTTGAGCTTAAGTTTGAAAATCATATATTTAAGTTCCATTTTTATTATGGAGAACATGTGGCCAAGATTTTATTCAATACCTTTGATGAGTAAAGGGAAAATATTAATCTTACAAAGACAAAGTATTCCATTTTCTTATGGCACAAAACAGTATTAAGATAGTTATCGTTTTAAACATGAAATTAATCCCATAAGTGCTGAGCTTACATTGGGACTTAATCCAACACAAGCCCACCACTGAATTGCCGATGCTGCCATTGCTCCCTTCCCATCGGAGTACTCAGTGTCTGCACTAATGAATAATTTAAACTACTCAAGTCCTAATTTCTTCAATCTCGTTTGATTTTTTTTCTGTTCTGCTGAATTGATACGGTGCATTGTTTTGAGAGGAAAAGAAATGTAATGTCACTTATTACTTAAATTACTTCTAAACATAAGTATAGTATTGTATTGTTATCAAATTCATGTTAACTACATAAACCTAGGTACCTTTGAATGGGTCTTTAAATTTCCAACATTTCAATCGCTTTATGTTTCTACATATCTGTAACGGCTTTTGAGATATAGACAGTTAAACCTCAAGAAAATGGCAAAAATAGGCAAAAAGAGGTTTATGTCATTTACTACTTTTCAACTGATAATTTTATAATTAAGGATTCGATCATTAAAATCTGCATACCATTAGAACAGTATTTACTACGTAAAACTAAAAATAATGTTCTAAAACTTATTTTCAAAAACTTATAGTTTCTTAGAAAACAAGGCAGTCCAAAGGACAGCTATATCCCCCGCCGCCTCCATATTAAAGACTTTAACCTTGTTAGTACTACTGATACAGTGGGGTTTAAACTGAATTTTATGCATTAGGATAAGGCAATGCAAGACAAGATAGTATTTAGTTTGACAAGGTGTAATAATATTTTAATTAATCTTTACCAATAATGATATCACTGTGGTCAATTTATAAATAGAGACTGTGACGTCACTAGCTTGCATTCAGACCGGTGTTGACACATTGTCACTGTGATAGCATAATTCAGGTCAAAAATATGGTCTGTGAAAATTAGTGGAACGGTGCCATATGAATAGAGCTTTTGGTTACTATACAAAATGCACAAATCAAAATGGTGTATACTTACTTATAAGACAATACTGAGATCCAATTGAGATAATTATGTTTTTCTCTAATGGAAATTGCGCTTCTTTTGCCAACAATTCAATGTAGCCGACTTATGAAACCTTTCCGTTGTTCAGAAAATATGACACCGAAACAAAAATATAATGGAAATTCAAGGTTAGAACACTTGACCTACAAATGTGACCTTGACCTTGAGCCAACATGGCTGCCACCTGTGTTCTGCACATTGTCTCAATTTTGTTTACATTTGAGGCAACTTCCATGAAAATCCTTCAAGAGGTAAAGGAGATATGGAGAGGACACGAAATTGTTACGGACAGACAGACAGACAGACAGATGAAGGCCATTCCTATAATCTCCTCCTGCTCCGCGGCGGGGGATTAACAACTAACTACAAAATTAGCTTGAACAGTGCCATATCAATAGAAGCTTTTGGCTACTATACAAAATGCAAACATCAAACTAATGTATATTTACTTTTAAAACAGAGGAGACATTTTTTTCCTCTAATGGAAATTGCCCTGCTTCTGCCAACATTTTGATGTAGTTGACTTATGAAAAACTTTCTGTTGTTCAGAAAATATAGCGTGGAAACAAAAATATCCAGGAAGGAACACTGAACCATCAAATGTGTCCTTGAACTTGAGCCAACATGACTGTCACCTGTGTTTTGCACATCGCCTCAATTTGGTTTATAATTAATTTAATTAATTATAATTGAGGCAAGTTTCATTAAAATCCTTCGAGGAGTATAGGAGTTATGGAGTGGACACAAAATTGACCTTCAAGTGTGACCTTGACCTTGAGCCGAAATGGCTGCAACCTGTGTTCTGCACATCATCTCAATTATATTTATATTTGAGGCAAGTTTCATTAAACAAGAGGGCCAAGATGGCCCTAGTCGCTCACCTGAGAAAAGTATCATTCATTGCCTGTACAAAACAGATTGCTTAAGAATAAAGATGATGACGTGAAACAATGTTCAGGAATTTTCTGACCCCATCCACAAAAGATATCATCATGACAAACATTCTGCCAAAGTTTGAGGATGATTGGACCAAAAATGTTGCCCTCAGAGTATAAACAAGATTTTTCTAAGATTTGACCTACTGACCTACTTTTCTGTCCAGCCCCACCCATTTTCAAACTGGTTCGAGATAACATCATGACAAACAATCTGACCAAGTTTGAGGAAGATTGGATCAAAATTGTGGCCTCTAGTGTGTTAACAAGATTTTTCTAAGATTTAACCTACTGACCTACTTTTTGATCCAACCTGACCCATTTTCGAAACGGTTCAAGATATTATCAAGACAAACATTCTGACCAAGTTTGAGGAAGATTGGATCAAAATTGTGGCCTCTAGTGTGTAAACAAGATTGTTCTAAGATTTGACCTACTGACTTACTTTCTGATCCAACCTGACCCATTTTCAAAAGGGTTCAAGATATTATCAAGACAAACATTCTGACCAAGTTTGAGGAAGATTGGATCAAAATTGTGGCCTCTAGTGTGTAAACATCAAAATTGTTGACGGACGATGGACGACTGACGACGGACAATCAAGTATCCCAAAAGCTCCCCTTGAGCTATGCTCAGGTGAGCTAAAAACTAAAAGGGGTATAGGAGACATGGAGCGGACACAAAATTGAAATGGAAATTGAAGGTTCAAACACATAACCTTCTAGTGTGACCTTGACCTTGAGCCTACATGGCTGCCACCTGTGTTCTGCACATCGTTTCAACTAGGTTTACATTTGAGGCAAGTTTCATGAAAATCCTTTAAGCGGTATAGTGGACACGAAAACGTTTCCGACAAACAGACAGACGTACGGACAGACAGACAGGCGAAGGCCATTCCTATAACCCCCCTCCCGCTTCACGGCGGGGGATTAAAAAACAACAAATGATTGGGACCAACTGCAGAAGTGCTTGAAAGAACGGTTTTAATTTATTCTTATTTTTCATGTAACTTCCTGATATGATGTCCAATTATAACAAGTGCTCCCAGTGTATAGCATTATACACCCAAAGTATGTGTTGTCAAAAGATGCACAAAGTGAAAATGTGAGAGGATTCGACAAAAAAAAAGAGTACTATAAACGTTTTTCTCCTTGACCTTTGACCGAATGACCTCAAAATCAATAGGGGTCCTTTAATTGCCAAGAGCAATGTCACACAGAAAATTCACAAACCTAGGCTTATTCCTTTTCAAGTTTTTGATCGGACAAGGATAAGGATTTTACACTAGGTGTCACTGTGAAAAGACCGTTTGAAAAGTCGCCATATTGTTATTAACTGTTACTATGTTGTAGTCGCCATATTGTTAATAACAATATGGCGACTTTTCAAACGTCTATAATGTAGAACTTGCTAAAAATTCATGTTTTTGTCTTGAGAAAGGCATACTTTTGCCGAAATATTGAGTTAGAGTGAATTTAAATATTCATTAGAATATTTTTTTTGAGATATTTAAGGCCGAAAAAAAAAAGATTATTGAAATATGACCTTGACCTTTGCGATTTTCCAGAAACGGATGTCACCAAGCACAATGGGACACTAGGTTGCACATTTACATTTTTGTGAATGCGATTTCCTCAAATTTACAATTGTTTCAGTTTAGGATTAATCACAGAATCCTTGGAACAAACGACCTTCTTAACAAAATGAAAATATTAGATAGTAATAGATATTCTTTTTGTTAATCTGATAAAGAACTATTGTTCATCTACTATGGGAGTGTCACTTAAGCCAGTGTATTATAAAAAAAATCACAGTAAAACAAGTAAATCCAAAAATAGCAAATATAGGGAAAGTATTTTTCTTATTTGGTGTATTAAACGACACATGTATCGTGGAAAATCTTTTAATATTATTTACTAAAAATTCTTATATCACAGTAGGGTTATAAAACCAACATATGATTAAGCTGTAGCTTATATTACACAACAATACACAATATATGCCAACACATTTTTAAAATTAGAGGATAGGAACCACTTTGACTCCAAATGGAAGCAACTTCTAAGCAATATAAACACATTAGAATGTTTAATCTTAAACAGTTTTTTTTAACATAGACATAATTAAGGTACAGATGCTTTAATTTACTTATGTTGTATGGACTCAAATAAGTATAACACTATAGATTTTGTATTGCTTTACAATTCTATGTAGGTTAGGCAACATGTTTTTTTTTTTTTCTTCTTCTTCTTTTTTCTATGTTTGTATTACTTCTGTTATAGAATTTAAACTACCACTTTGTTAATAATTGATTCAAAGTTAGAAATTAAATATTGCATTAGGTATATGACGTAATTTACATGTATGTTTATATAAACATAGTTAATGCAGTTGTATTGTACAGAGCAATGGGGATGGCCTCGATCCTTTTTCTTCTATGACGAGGAAAATAAAGTGGTAAAAAAAAAAAAAAAGGTTGCACATTCATTGAAAGTTACATACAAATTGGCTTAAAAATAAAGCCTGCAGGGCCTAAAAACCCTGTATTTTGAATGCAAAATTGCTTATTGCAGTGTGACGTCAAATGACCTTAAATGATGTCAGATGTCACAGAATACAAAGAAGACCTCAGGACACATATGCTGTCCAATTCTAATGCTTCTAACTCATCAGCAGCCTTTGTAACATTAAATTATATTTTTAGGACCAAAGTTCAAATTTAGGTTTTGATCAAGGCCATATATAGTCTAAAATTCAAGGAACAGTCAAGCTAAAAATAAAACTTGACCTAACACTGCAGGTGATGAATACCCCTACTAGTTCAGAGTCTCAGAGTCAGAGTTTGAGGCTTCAGTCAGATGGCATGAACGCATTAAGTCCCAGCATTGCATAATCTTCAAAAAAGTGAGTGGGGAAGCTAATGCCGTCAACATTAGTAGCAGTGCCATGACTGCCTGGCAATGACGTCTGCAGGCATTGCTTAAGACCCATGACCCCAATGACATTTTCAATGCAGTTAAAACAGCAAACTTCTTCCGAGCTCTGCCTGACAAAGTCAGTGGTGATGGGAAAATCAGCGGCTTACTATGATGGTATGGCCAACATGAGCGGATCAGAGAATCTCCCCTTCCTAGTGATTTGATAATCACATAAACCATGCTGTTTCAAGAATTTTTAAAACCTACCAACACAGTATGTGGCAAACAAGAGAGCATGGATGACAACAGAAATCTTCACCAACTGGTAACTGAAGACTGACGAGTGGTTCTTCAGGAAGAAGTAAAAAGTTGCCATGATCATCAATAACTGAACAGCTTATCCAAATGTGCCAAATCTAAAGACTATCCAGCTTGTATATTTGCCTCCAAGCACTACAAGCATCACACAGCCATGGACCAGGGTATGAACAAGAGTTTGAAAATGTTTCATAGAAAATACATTCTCGAAAGGAAGATTTGGGCAATCAATACTAACACAGGTTTCATGTGAAATAGACACGCTTCGGGTGCTGCACAAAGCTTGAGAAGGTATCAAATTTTCAACAATATTCAACTGCTACTGCCATCCAGCTTCACTGCAGAGGGTGAAGGGGACATCACAGAAGCAGAGTCAGACGACGATCCCAACCACAATATCCCTCTGAGGTTGGAGTCAGTCATCAGTAACCATTCCATAAAGGAGTATGTAGGCATAGACCTGACCAGCACACCTGCCTGCAACCAACTCTCAGATTATCACAGAGCTCAAAGAAACATGAGCTGAGAAAGCTGAGTACATGACAAAGAAGACCAACCATCCCCAGTTCCAGTCTCAGTATCTTCACACCAATGGAAAATTTTGTGATGAAGAAACGTACATAGTGCACAAACAAATGTTAATTGTTTAATGTGTGTCAGTAATTAATGTGCGGTAATCATGTAATGTCAAATACATTTTATGTACTGTATATATATTAATCATTGTGATGCATATGTTTTTGTTTAATATAGATTTGTGTTGTTTTATGTATATTTTTTATGGTAAAAAAAAAAAAACACCAATAGCTCCAAATTGGTTAAAAAAATAAGTGTTCTATACATTAAAACATACTAAAAACACATTACACAAAATGAAATATAGGAACTAATTTATAAAATACAGATCTTATGATATAACCTATTTTCATGATAACTCTCATCTAACATTGATACTGTTTGGTGCCATTCATTGCGAGTGTACAGAAGGAACTTAGATTTTATGCATGATTGTATATATGAACACATGTTAATTCATATGTCAACATTTTTATGTCTTGACATAAGTTTGATGATTTTGTTAATGTCGAGATAACGAGTCTAAACTGCATCTTTCAAAAGTGATATTTACAAAAGAATTGTTTATTTACATCTTAGATATATCTACATTGATGTGTCAAATGTAAAAAAATGAGTGAAATATGCATACATAAAAATTTGCCTTGTATGCCTAATTGCAAGACAAACAATTTTGGACTGTATGCTAATTAATCCCAAAACCACTGTACAATAATTGCACATGGATCAACTTATTTTAATGATGGTTTATAATCACTATCTACTTGTATTCTCTGCCAAGATATGTTAGGCAAAATTGTTGCAATCTTTTATAGTTATCCTAATGGAGACCAATAATGATTAAAATTTTATAGCTGGTAAATGACATCTGTCTATTGTGTGGTCTTGTGTTCCAATAACATTTTTTATTATACACTACTTCAGTATCTATGGTGGAAGACAAAGCAAAACTGGTCAGATTTCCCAAGAATGACAGATGTTTCAACATGGCAATAAATTGGTGATGAGCATTTTATTTTGTTTAATAACAGCTTAATCCCCTATAAATGTGCCTTGGTTTTGAATAACATTGTGAGAGAGGAAGTGTGGGGAGCATAAACATCTCCTCAGGGTTGCAGAGTACATAACAAAATGAAAGTCAGCACTTCAACATATTGCAAAATAAAGCCAGGAGGAAAATAGCACATTTTAAACAAAGAAATACAAAAATACACATGTGAAACAAAACATTAGAGGTAATGAAAGAAACAATGGTGAAAATTAGAAAATAAGAGAAACGCTGATGGAAACCTGGTTACAGTGACAGATGTGGAGTTTGAAGAATGTGGAAGGAATGGTTCCATCATTAAGGGGTCTTTGTATCAATATGAAGGCCATTTAGAAGGCTCACACTGAACATGGGAAGGGTGTCTGAACCTGTCAACACCACTGTAAACCAACACCCTGGGAATCAAGAGTTGTTACATGTACCTAGTAACCATACCATGGAAGGTAAGAAGATTTCAGCCATATAAAATGACAATGATTCTTAAGTGCTTGAAAAGGTTTTAAAGTCCTAAGACACTACAGGGGTAACTAAAACTGTATTACCATCGGACTACACTACCACCAGACTATACTACCATTGGACTATACTACCATTGGACTACACTACCATCAGACTACACTATCATTGGACTACACTACCACTAGACTACACTACCACTAGACTACACTTCCACTGGACTATAATATCATTGGACTACACTACCACTGGACTACACTATCATTGGACTACACTACCATCAGACTACACTACCACTGGACTACACTATCATTGGACTACAGTACCACTAGACTACACTACCACTGGACTACACTACCACTAGACTACACTACCATTGGACTACACTACCACTAGACTACATTACCACTGGACTACACTACCATTGGACTACACTACCATCAGACTACACTATCTTTGGACTACACTACCACTAGACTACACTACCACTAGACTACATTACCACTGGACTATACTACCATTGGACTACACTTCCACTAGACTACACTATCATTGGACTACACTACCACTAGACTACACTACCACTGGACTACACTACCTCTGACTACACTACCATTGGACTACACTACCATCAGACTACACTACCACTGGACTACACTATCATTGGACTACAGTACCATCAGACTACACTACCACTGGACTACACTACCATTGGACTACACTACTACTTGACTACACTACCATTGGACTACACTACCATCAGACTACACTACCACTGGACTACACTACCATCAGACTACACTACAACTGGACTACACTATCATTGGACTACACTACCATCAGACTACACTACCACTGGACTACAATATCATTGGAGTATACTACCATCAGACTACATTACCACTGGACTACACTACCATTGGACTACACTTCCATCAGACTACACTATCATTGGACTACATTACTACTAGACTACACTACCATTGGACTACACTACCATCAGACTACACTACCACTGGACTACACTACCATTGGACTACACTACCACTAGACTACATTACCACTGGACTACACTACCATTGGACTACACTACCATCAGACTACACTATCTTTGGACTACACTACCACTAGACTACACTACCACTAGACTACATTACCACTGGACTATACTACCATTGGACTACACTTCCATCAGACTACACTATCATTGGACTACACTACCACTAGACTACACTACCACTGGACTACACTACCATTGGACTACACTACCACTGGACTACACTACCATTTGACTACACTATCATTGGACTACACTATCATTGGACAACACTACCATCAGACTACACTACCACTGGACTACAATATCATTGGAGTACACTACCATCAGACTACACTACCACTGGACTACACTACCATCAGACTACACTACAACTGGACTACACTATCATTGGACTACACTACCACTGGACTACACTATCATTGGACAACACTACCATCAGACTACACTACCACTGGACTACAATATCATTGGAGTACACTACCATCAGACTACTACCACTGGACTACACTACCATTGGACTACACTACACATATGGACTACAACTACATTGGACTACATACCACTAGACTACACTACCATTGGACTACTCTACCATCTAGACTACATTACCACTGGACTACACTACCATTGGACTACACTTCCATCAGACTACATTCATTGGACTACTACTACCATTGGACTACACTACATTGGACTACACTTTCCACTAGACTACACTACCATGACTAACTACATGACTACACTACCATGGACTTACATACCATTGGACTACACTACCACTAGACTACTTATCCATTGGACTACACTACCATGACTACACTATCTTTGGACTACACTACCACTAGACTACACTACCATCAGACTACATACCACTGGACTACACTACCATTGGACTACACACCACTGGACTACAATATCATTGGACTACACTACCAAAAGACTACATTACCACTGGACTACACTACCATTGGACTACACTCCATCAACTACATATCATTGGACTACTACACAACTACTACCATTGGACTACACTACCATCAGACTACACTACCACTGGACTACACTACCATTGGACTACACTACCAGCAGACTATACTACCATCAGACTACACTACCATCAGACTACACTACCATCAGACTACACTACCATCAGACTACACTACCATCAGTCTACACTACCATCAGACTACACTACCATCAGACTACACTACCATCAGACTACACTACCATCAGACTATACTACCACCAGACTACACTACCATCAGACTACACAACCATCAGTCTACACTACCATCAGACTACACTACCATCAGACTACACTACCATCAGACTACACTACCATCAGACTACACTACCATCAGACTACACTACCACCAGACTACACTACCACTGGACTTCACTACCATCAGACTACACTTCCACCAGACTACACTACCACTGGACTACACTACCACCAGACTATACTACCACCAGTCTACACTACCATCAGACTACACAACCATCAGTCTACACTACCATCAGACTACACTACCACTGGACTTCACTACCATCAGACTACACTACCATCAGTCTACACTACCATCAGACTACACTACCATCAGACTACACTACCATCAGACTACACTACCACCAGACTACACTACCATTGGGTAAGTCATGTTGGACAAGTCATGTAATTCTGAAATGCAGATTTATCACTCAAATAAGATTCTGTTATCGAATAAGATTGAATAATCATTTTGATACAGGGACCCAAAAAGGTCTTCATGTGTAGTATAATATCAAGTCAGGTTTATCCGTTATTAAACTGGCCTTTAATGTCAGATATGTTGTGTATCTTCACTATAAATTCCCCATTTTAGAAAAATTGCATATTCATCCAATAGCAAAAAAGGAAATTTGACCAAATATAATTAAATTTATATATATGATTCAAAATAAGGTGCAACCAATTTAAGAAAAAAACATATCAAAATGAATTGTTTAAATTAAAAGAAAAAACTGCCAGATTTTACAACTTACAAATGAATGAAGATAAGAAGCCATTTTTTTTACACCATTACATGTAGTCATTTATTTGGGTGTTGTAAATCTACACAAACAATCACAAAAACCTATAATGCAACTTGATTTTCTGAAAAACAACAACCTGACTAAGACACAACCTGCTGTCTCAATACAGACTCAGGATGGCTGCAGTATCCATCAGCAGCACATAGGTGTGGTAATGTTATATCAACAACAGGCAACACCCATAGATTGGTTTCATAATATTTAGTCATGTATGCATGTTAATATAATAGAGTTGTGTAGAAAATTTGTGAGTGTAATCAAATCCAAGCTGTTTCTTGTATGACGATATACTGTACAGACATGGTGAAACTTTATACCAAAAACCTTGCAATCAGCAATCTTTGAGAGAGAAAAACAAAACAGAGACCTTCTGTTTCCCAAAAAATCAGGTTTTTTTTTTTATTATTATCATTTGCATGCATTATTGGGTAAAATGTATTTTTACAAGAGAAAAACTACTATTTAGTGTAAACATCACGATAGTATAATGTTTTCCTGATAAGTTATCAGTCTGAAAGCGTCTATGAATTCCCAGCAATCTGTAAGAGATGCAAACAAACTGAAGTTACTGCTAAAAAATCTCTGAAAAAAAAACTAAATAAATAAAAAAAATCCATTTCTATGTAGGAAATTCTAAATTTTGACTTAAAATTGTCCCAATATATTTTAGACTTTTCAGCCGATAATGAAGTTTCTTAATCTGATCCTAGACCTAAGGAAATCCATCCATCATTGAGTTACAATAATGGTCCTACAAATGTCAGTGCAGATGTAAGCAGTGACTTGGAGTTAAAGGCTTTTTTGCTCAAAGTCTATAAAGGCTTGCATTTACTATAAAATTTCCATGATCACTTGATGGACCATGATCACAATACAATGATGGATTGATTACCTTAATTACTTTTCATTCCATGACCAAACTTGCTAGGAAAAAAGCAAGAAATTTGTATTCAACCAGAATATGTGGATAAATGTTAGACTTTCTATCAGTCATCTATAAAACAGCTTGATTTTCCGGATTCTAAAATGGGATTAATTTTTATCTATTGTCATTGATATTAAGAATGCTAATTACAATGTAAGATTTTTTACAAGACAGCCATTATAAATGGCCCTATATCGCTCATTTGACTCACTGATTTCTTTACAGATGCAAAGATATTAATGTGATTTTTATTGTAAGATTTCATAAATGAAGATGGAATATGGCATTTTTCAATATTTCAAGGGCATTATATCCTTGACTTTTGGGTCAATATCAGCCATAGTCAAATTCAAAGATTATGGCAACAAGCAATGGAGAAGTGATCTCTATGTGTCACCTAAAAAAAACACACAAAAAACAATGTAAGTGTGTAAATATGTCAAATTGTGTAAATTTTGAATGTTACGATGGACATAATTCCAGATCTATCAGAGATTTTTTTCATAGAAAACTGAAGTCTCTCCCCCACCTCCCTCACACACACATATACACTGAGGCACACAGTGACACATATACAAGAGCCCATGACTGCAGCTCTACCATTAGCATGTGCAAATCATGTGACAAATTGCAATCTAGTGGACACTACATACTGCAAAAGGAAATCAATTTCTTTCTTTTTTGTTTCAGTCAAATGACAGAAATTATATAACTTATACTAGAAGGTGGTATTTTTCCACTGGAAGGTAATGTCTGATTGCTCCAATATTTATTTGACAAACAAACAAGAAGAACATGATGGTGTCGAAACAAACACTAATTTTATAAACCATTTAATTACCAAGGCAATGCTGTGCATATGTTTGATATGTTTTTCCTTCCAAAATACTTTTCAACAATAACATAAAAATTGATTTTGAGGGTATACAACCGTTCACAGCAGTATTTTGAGGTTATACAACCATTCACAGCTGTATTTTGAGGGTATACAACTGTTCACAGCAGTGTTTTGAGGGTATACAACCGTTCACAGCTGTATTTTGATGGTAAACAACCATTCACAGCAGTGTTTTGAGGGTATACAACCATTCACAGCAGTGTTTTGAGGGTATACAACCTTTCACAGCAGTATTTTGAGGGTATACAACCTTTCACAGCAGTATTTTGAGGGTATACAACCTTTCACAGCAGTATTTTGAGGGTATACAACCTTTCACAGCAGTATTTTGAGGGTATACAACCTTTCACAGCAGTATTTTGAGGGTATACAACCATTCACAGCAGTGTTTTGAGGGTATACAACCGTTCACAGCAGTGTTTTGAGGGTATACAACCTTTCACAGCAGTATTTTGAGGGTATACAACCCACAGCAGTATTTTGAGGGTATACAACCTTTCACAGCAGTATTTTGAGGGTATACAACCTTTCACAGCAGTATTTTCAGCATCTAGCCATTAATCACTTGCATTTGGCAGTTGGCATTTTTGAAGTTATGTCATTTTAATTAAATTTAAAATTCTTCATGTGTTGTCTGGAGGAAACTCTGCAATAGCTAACATCTGTCTGAGTAACTGAGCAGAGTATCAATGTAGTCACAGTATCTCTTTATATACCTGTGACATCGCAGGTATAAATATGAGTTACATTGTGTCCCAGAGCTTAACCACAGGATCAGGACCATGGGTTTCACATAAATAAACTAGTCTTGATGGTGCTCGGCTGTGAAGCCGAGAGATGTGGATTTGATCTCCAATGGGGTTGGGAACAGTCTCAGTGATGAATGACCTACAACTTCTTTCTGCATCTGACCCATACTCCTCACATTGATTAAGCTGCACTACTTTAATTTTAACTTTACTGATCAGGGGAAGTAACTGCTGACGCAAGCTTAAGTACTAATCTTTAGTACTGTCAGAATCACGGGAAAGAATTGATAGATTCATGACGATTGCGACAATTTTATACTATCACCGGTAATGTAAATATAAGTTTTTGTATTAAAAATCCAACCTCTAGACGATGGAATAGTCAAGATCAATAAAGGACTGTGTCCTATATTATTTTCATCTGCTAAGTTTTCAGTACTGTTACCAACTGTAAATTTGAGCCAATATTAAGATAGATATTTCCGTCTGTCATCTACTGTATTGTACAGATTGATAATGACTACTGTCGATACATACTTTAGAATGTTTAAAATGATTAAAAGACACAGAAACTGCAACACATACCCAGATAGCAATATATAAGGGACCCATATGGGTCCCATATGGTTTCCCACATGGGCCCCATATGGAACCCATGTCGAAAGTGCAACCTGTTTTGGCCTGGGTCCTATATGGGCAGTCCACCAAGATCCAATATGTGCCCCTCAAACGTCCCATATGGGCAGCCTGCATATATTCTACAAAGGCCCCATATGGGCTACCCACATGGGACCCATGTCCAAAGTGCAACCTGTTTGGCCTGGGTCCCATATGGGCAGTCCACCAAGGTCCAATATGGGCCCCTTAAGGATCCCATTTTTGCACGTAATATGGCTCCACACCACTGCACTGTCTAAATTGCAGTCAAATGTGGAAAACTGGTACCAATAGCCTCTGAAAATTTGTCTCTCCAAAATAAAATTACTGAAAATCAGAAAATAGGTCCCTCAAATACAACATGCAGTTTTATTTTTCTTCTTAATTTAATT
>CM037784.1:41988878-42038878 GCA_021229015.1 Solen grandis
AGTTAAGGTATCAGATCCCCTTCTCCCATCTTCTCCCCTAACCAGGCAGTTCATTCATTTTTCTGCAAATTATCACAACCTACAGAAACTATATCCCTTCTCATTACCAAAGGAGCAGTAGAAAGGGTTTTAAGCCTGCAGTCACTGTGTTTTTCTAATTCCCAAGAAAGATGGTAACTGGAGACTGGTAATAGACCTGTCTCACCTAAACACCTTCATCACACAGGAGTATTTCAAGTTAAAAACATCTGCTTTGAATACCCTAAGATTTCAAAAGTCTTTCTCAATAGACAATGACTCGTATCTCTCAGAACATATACGGTCTCTCAAACTGGTTTGACCAGTTTCTCACTCCCTTATGTCAAATTGGGATCTGGCTAGTGGCCTTTGGTCCTTCATGAAAGCACCTTATGAACCATTAAGTCTGGCCTCCCTCATTCATGTCACATGGAAGATAGTTTTCCTTCTTGACATGGCTTCTAAGAGAAGAAGTGAATTACATGTCTTTTCTGTTAAAGGTTTTCTCCACTTCAATAGGTTTGATAATTCAGTTTCATTATGTTACCAAATCTAAGTCATGTGGTTCTGATGTCCCCAACAGACTACTTTGTCCAGTCAGGGATCTTAAAAAGGTTATATATATATGAGGCAACAAGAATAGGTTATTTTATAAAAGGGGGGGGGGAGATATCTCAGAAGCATCTATTTCCAGATAAGTTGCCTCTACCATTAAACTGGCCTTATCAGATCTCTAAGATAATGATTTATTCTTCCTTAGGATACGCTTTCATGAACTCAGGGTCTTTTCGACTTCTTGGGCTATTCTTAATAAGGCTCCACTTAAGGTGACTTCCTGGAAGTCAGACTTTTTCCCTGGTCCCGAGGGTGTCATGATTAGGGAGTTTCCACTGTACTTGGTTATTATACTGGGACCAAGACTTGAACAAAAACAGTGGTTAAACAACAGATGCTTTTGATAGACCGGCTGATAATAAACTAGGCAAGCCTTCCTATATTAAAAGGAAATTTTATTCCTCTATCACTCATGCTTTATTGATCAGTCTGATTAAATTTTTCTTCTTCAAGACATGACCCCTTCAGAATCTTTGTGAAGATATGGCTATTCTCAGACAGCGGTGCAGTATGATCCAGTTTGTATTTAGTGATGGTGAAATCCAGTCCAGGCAGGGCTATGGCTGCCTTCCAAAGTTGCTATGAAGTCATATCAGCGTGTATTAATGCTAGTAAAATGTAGTTTTTACAGTAAAACTAATTTTAATTAGTTAATACTTACCTGTCATTACAGAGTCCCACCTCCCACCCCATTATTGCTACTTTTGACTCTCCTTGGCTTTTACAGAATTGAGTAGATATGTGCTGGGGGTACTTATGTCATACTTTTGGACAAGATTTTTTATGGGACTTAATTTGTTTTGGAAGCTGGTAGTAGTAAATTGACAGATATCTAGACTATAACAGGTAAGTATTAACTAATTAAAATTAATTTCATTATAAAAACTACATTTTTTTTGCATGTTGATGTGGTAATTTCTCACTATAATTTTGTATTTTCCATGAAATGGACCCATGATTTGAGCAACTTGGTAGAGGTTCACTAAATGATGCTACACACCAAATATCCAAAGACATATTAACTCCTGTTATATTGTTTAGGCACACAGAAGGTCAATGAATATTGCAAATTTTCAAAATACAAAAAATAACAGAGGGAAGTGTAACAATACTATAAAAAATAATCATTTCTCTACTGCAAGAAATTATTTTCAGTTTGATTTATTTTAAGAATTCTTTTGAACAGTTTTGTGAGATTTAGACCAGTTGCAATTCTTTGTTTTATAGGTCTTTGTAATATCTAAGCTCTAGGCCTTGTGGTTTCTGACAAGATTTTTTCAAGTTTTTTATGTTATTCTATGTAAAATCAAGTGACCCCTTGGACGAGGCCAATTTTGACCCCAGAGTCATGATTTGAACAGCTTGGTAGAGGTCAACTTAGTGATGTTACACAAGAAATATCTAAACTCTAAAACTTGTGGTTTCAGACAAGAATATTTTTTAATTTTTTCCTATACAAGTCTATGCAAAATCAAGTGTTAAGAGAGCATTTCCCTAAGGAGCCGGAAGTCATAGGTTCGATACCCAGACGCGACATACCAAAGTCATAAAGAATGGTACTGGTATATCTCCCTAATTACTTGGCACTCAGCATATAAGGGTAGTTCCAGGACTGGTTGACCCAGTGTCAGATTAATGTGAATGGGTGTGGTATCATGTCACATGTCTACAGCATGATACTGCAGTGTGGCAGCACTATATCTGTCACAGATAGACATAGTCTCAAAATGACTGAAATACTGTTGGTGGGATGTTAAACTCAACAAACAAACGAGCAAAATTCAAATGATCCCTTGAGCAGGGCTAACTTTGACCCCATGGCTATGATTTGAACAAACTTGGTAGAGGTCCATTAGATGATGCCCAAGCAGTTTTTGAGAAGAAAATTTTCAAGTTTGCATTTTCAAAATCTATTTTTAGCTCCTGTGAGCTCTTTTTTCAACCTATAAATACAATTTTACATTCTTTATAGAAGGCCTCATAAGGGTCAACCCTGTGAAGTTAATCAAAATCCATTCAGTGATTTAAGATGGGAAATTGTTGATACATACAAGGTTGACAGCTGCCGGACAATGGGCCATACTTACAGCTCACCATGAGCATGTTGTGCTCAAAGAGGTTATAAACAGCAGAAAAAATACTTTTTCTACAGTAAACTAAGTTATGTATGTAATATATTAAGTAATGGAGAAAGGCCTCAAACTGTCCAATATTTCATAGAAAAGACACCTTCAGGCCTCGATATGTCTTTTCTATGAAATATTGGATAGTTTGAGGCATTTCTCACACTTAAAATATTTTCTCATTGACATCAGAGAATAAGCAAGAGGAATAATTCCTGATTTCCTTTGTTGAAGTAATAAATGATACCCTAGAAACAAGTAGAAATGGAATTCTGCATAGGTCATATGTAAACACTAGGGCCAGATTTTTTTTTTGATAGCAATTAATTTATTACAGGATATGATACAGTACAATATTCCATATAATGTACTGAAATAACTAAGGATTACGTCACGAAAATGTTTTAATAAATTTTCCTTTAATTATTACTTCTTATCAATGAAAATCTTGACATTTCTACATGGTTAGCAGAACTAGACAAGTGGGAATTCCATGGAAGATAAGAAAACACCTGATACATTGGCTTCAGGAGGTGTATCCAGTTAATCAAACAACAGAATATTGTGATGATTCTCAGATAGTCAAGAACTTTGGAAACTGCTTGTTTCACTCTATTAACAGATGGACAGAGAATGCCAGTTTTACGAAGAAGAATGCTGACATTGATACAACATATCAAGCAGGTATTTCACAGTGTTTAGTGTCTAGGGTTTTCTAGAGGCTTTTTAGCTCACCTGAGCATAGCTCAGGGTGAGCTTTTGGGATACTTGATTGTCCGTCGTCCGTCGTCAGTCGTCCGTCGTCCGTCAACAATTTTGATGTTTACACACTAGAGGCCACAGTTTTGATCCAATCTTCCTCAAACTTGGTCAGAAAGTTTGTCTTGATGATATCTTAAACCCTTTCGAAAATGGGTCAGGTTGGATCCAAAAGTAGGTCAGTAGGTCAAATCTTAGAAAAATCTTGTTTACACACTAGAGGCCACAATTTTGATCCAATCTTCCTCAAACTTGGTCAGAATGTTTGTCTTGATGATATCTTGAACCCTTTCGAAAATGGGTCAGGTTGGATCAAAAAGTAGGTCAGTAGGTCAAATCTTAGAAAAATCTTGTTTACACACTAGAGGCCACAATTTTGATCCATTCTTCTTCAAACTTGGTCAGAATGTTTGTCTTGATGATATCTCGAACCAGTTCGAAAATGGGCCGGGCCGGACCGAAAAGTAGGTCAATAGGTCAAATCTTAGAACAATCTTGTTTACACACTAAAGTCCACAGTTTTGATGCAATCTTCCTCAAACTTGGTCAGATTGTTTGTCATGATGATATCTCGAACCAGTTTGAAAATGGGTGGGGCTGGACAGAAATGTAGGTCAGAAGGTCAAATCTTAGAAAAATCTTGTTAATACTCTGAGGGCAACATTTTTGGTCCAATCATCCTCAAACTTTGGCAGAATGTTTGTCATGATAATATCTTTTGTGGATGGGGTCAAAAAATTCCTGAACATTGTTTCACCTCATCATCTTAATTCTAAAGCAATCTGTTTTGTACAGGCAATGAATGATACTTTTCTCAGGTGAGCGATCTAGGGCCATCTTGGCCCTCTTGTTTAATCTCTTCCCATGGAAGAGTCATGAGGGAAATGACATATCAAACTAGTTTAATTCTTGATCAGCTGGCAGTTTATGAACAAACCCACCAGGGATCAGGTTCTGTACTGTTTCTTAATGAACAGTACATAAGAGTTAACTAGTTAAGTTGTGTAACATTGTGTGTCTGGATGGGCAATGTTGTGTAACACTGTGTGTCTGGATGGGTAATGTTGTGTAACACTGTGTGTCTGGATGGGTAATGTTGTGTAACACTGTGTGTCTGGATGGGTAATGTTGTGTAATACTGTGTGCCTGGATGGTATGTTGTGTAACACTGTGTGTCTGGATGGGTAATGTTGTGTAACATTGTGTGTTTAGATGGGTAATGTTGTGTTACACAGTGTGTTTGGATGGGTAATGTTGTGTAACACTGTGTGTTTGGATGGGTAATGTGTAACATTGTGTGTCTGGATGTAATTGTGTGTGTTTTCTGGATGGTAATGTTGTGTAACATGTGTTTGATCGGATGGGTAAATTGTTTGTTAGTGTACATTGTTTGAGTATGATGGTAATGTTGTTGTTAAAATTGTGTCTGGATGGTATGTTTAGTAATGTTGTGTGTCTGTAAGGTATGTTGTGTAGCATTGTGTGTCTGGATGGTCTGGATGGTATGTTGAGTAAAGTTGTGTGTCTGGATGGTATGTTTAGTAATGTTGTGTTTTTGGATGGTGTGTTTAATAAAGTTGTTTGTCTGCATGGTATGTTTAGTAAAGTTGTGTGTCTGCATGGTATGCCTAATAAAGTTGTGTGTCTGGATGGTATGTGCAGTAATGTTGTGTGTCTGGATGGTATGTTCAGTAAAGTTGTGTGTCTGGATGGTATGTTGAGTAAAGTTGTGTGTTTGGATGGTATGTTTAGTAATGATGTGTGTCTGGATGGTATGTGCAGTAATGTTGTGTGTGTGGAATGTTGAGTAATGTTGTGTGTTTGGATGGTATGTTGAGTAAAGATGTGTGTCTGGATGGTATGTTTAGTAATGTTGTGTGTCTGGATGGTATGTTCAGTAAAGTTGTGTGTCTGGATGGTATGTTGAGTAAAGTTGTGTGTCTGGATGGTATGTTTAGTAATGATGTGTGTCTGGATGGTATGTTGAGTAAAGTTGTGTGTCTGGATGGTAAGTTAAGTAATGTTGTGTGTCTGGATGGTATGTTGAGCAAAGTTGTGTTTCTGGATGGTATGTTGAGTAATGTTGTGGGTCTTAATGGTATGTTCAGTAAAGTTGTGGGTCTGGATGGTATGGTTAGTTAAGTTGTGTGTCTGGATGGTATGTTTAGTAATGTTGTGTGTCTGGATGGTATGTTGAGTAATGTTGTATGTCTGGATGGTATGTTGAGTAAAGTTGTGTGTCTGGATGGTAGTTTAGTAAGTTGTATCTGAGTAGTTTATAAATGTGTGTCAGATGGTATTTGATAATATGGTGTCGATGTATTTTAGTAAGTTGTGTGTCTAATGGTATGTTGAGTATATTGTTTTCTGGATGGGTTTAGTAAAGTTGTGGTCGGATGTATGTTAGTAAAGTTGTGTGTCGATGATGTTGAGTAAAGTTGTGTGCTGATGTATGTTGAGTAAGTTGTTTTTGGTTTATATTGATTATTAGTAATGTTTCTCATGTCCAATAAATGTTTCTGAATCATAAGTTGTTCGTGTATGTCATAATGTGTCGATTATTATAATGTGTCTGAGATTTATAAAGTTGTGTGCTGATATAGATGTGTGTCGATGTATAAAGTTTGTTCGATGTATTGTAGTGGTCTATGATGTTAATGTGTGTGTAAGTGGGGGGGGGGGGGGGGGGGGGGGGGGGGGGGGGGGGGGGGGGGTGATATGTTTAGTAAGTTGTGTTGTTGAAGTTGATAAGTTGATGTCTGGATGGTATGTTGAGTAAAGTTGTGTGTGTGGATTGTAAAGTTGTGTTGAGTAAAGTTGTATGTTGATGTATGTAGTAATTGTGTAGAGTTGTTTGAGTAAGTGTTGATGTATGTTTGTAGTTGATTAGGATTGAGAAATTGTTTCTGATGGTGTTAGTAAAGTTGTGTCTTGATGTATGTTTAGTAAAGTTGTGGTCATGGTAGTTATATGGTTGTGTTAGTTGTGTGTCTTGGATGGTGTTTAGTAATGTTGTGTGTCTGATGGTATGTTATAAAGTTGTGTGTTGATGGTTGTATAAAGTTGTGTTGTCTGGATGGTATGTTAGTAATGTTGTGTTTTGATGGTGATGTTAGTAAAGTTGTGTGTCTGGATGGTATGTTAGTAAAGTTGTGTGTCCGATGGTTGTTTAAAGTTGTGTGTTGGATGGTATGTTAGTAAGTTGTGGTCTGGATGGTATGTTCAGTAAGTTGTGGTGTCTGATGGTTGTTGAGTAAGTGTGTTGTGTATGTATGTTTAGTAAGTTGTTGTGTCTGGATGTATGTTAGTAAGTTGTGTGTTGGATGTATGTTAGTAAATGTTGTTTTGTTGTTTTATATTGTTTGGATGTTGAAGTTTGTTTTGATGGTATTATAAGTTGTGTCTGGAGGTAGTAGTAAAATTGTGTTTGGATGTTTATAAGTGTGTGTCTGGATGTATGATAAGTGTGTCTGAGTAATTAGTAATGATATTGTGTGTTGTTATAAGTTGTTGTGGATGTATGTGAGTAAGTTGTTGTCTGGATGTATTGAGTAAAGTTGTGTGTCTGATGGTAGTAGTAAGTTTTCTGATGGTAGTTAAGTTGTGTTCGAGTATGTGATAAGTTGTTTGGATGGAGTATGTTATATTGTGTTCTGATGGTTTTAGAAAGTTGTGTGTCTGATGGATTAGTATTTTTGGTAGTTATATGTTTGGTGTTTGTGGTATAAGTTTGAGAATATGTTTGGATGTAGTTCGTAATTTGTGTGTCGGTGGTGTTGTTTAGTGTAAGTTTGTGTTGGATGGTATGTGAGTGTGTCTGGATGGTAGTTGAGTAAAGTCGTGTGTCTGGATGGTATGTTTAGTAATGATGTGTGTCTGGATGGTATGTGCAGTAATGTTGTGTGTGGTATGTTTAGTAATGTTGTGTTTCTGGATGGTATGTTGAGTAATGTTGTGTGTTTGGATGGTATGTTGAGTAAAGTTGTGTGTCTGGATGGTATGTTGAGTAAAGTTGTGTGTCTGGATGGTATGTTTAGTAATGATGTGTCTGGTGGTATGTTTAGTAATTTGGTCTAGATGTTGCAGTAATGTTGTTGTGTATGTTTATTGTGTTTCTGGATGGTATGTTGAGTAAAGTCATGTGTCTGGATGGTATGTTCAGTAAAGTTGTGTGTCTGGATGGTATGTTTAGTAAAGTTGTGTGTCTGGATGGTATGTGCAGTAATGTTGTGTGTCTGGATGGTATGTTGAGTAATGTTGTGTGTCTGGATGGTATGTTCAGTAAAGTTGTGTGTCTGGATGGTATGTTGAGTAATAGTTGTGTGTCTGGATGGTATGTTTAGTAAAGTTGTGTGTCTGGATGGTATGTTGAGTAAAGTTGTGTGTCTGGATGGTATATTGAATAATGTTGTGTGTCTGGATGGTATGTTGAATAATGTTGTTTGTCTGGATGGTATGTTGAGTAACGTTGTGTCTGTATGTCATGTTGAGCACTTGTGCTCGGGTGAGCTTTTGTGATCGCCTTTTGTCCGTCGTGCGTCGTCAGGTGTCCGTCGTCAACAATTGCTTGTGAACACTCTAGAGGCCACAGTTTTGGCCAAATCTTCATGAAACTTGGTCAGGATGTTTGTCTAAATGATATCTCAGATGAGTTCGAAATTGGGTCATGTGGGGTCAAAAACTAGGTCACCAGGTCAAATCTTAGAAAAACCTTGTGAACACTCTAGAGGCCACAGTTTTGGCCCAATCTTCAGGAAACTTGGTCAGGATGTTTGTCTACATGATATCTCGGATGAGTTCAAAATTGGGTCATGTGGGGTCAAAAACTAGGTGACCAGGTCAAATCTTAGAAAAACCTTGTGAACACTCTAGAGGCCACAGTTTGGCCAATCTTCAGAAACTTGGTCAAGTTGTTTGTCTACATGATATCTCAGATGGGTTTGAAAATGGGTAATGTGGGGTCAAAATCTAGGTCACCAGGTCAAATCTTAGAAAAACCTTGTGAACACTCTAGAGGCCACAGTTTTGGCTCAATCTTCATGAAACTTGGTCAAGTTGTTTGTCTACATGATATCTCAGATGGGTTTGAAAATGGGTAATGTGGGGTCAAAATCTAGGTCACCAGGTCAAATCCTGGAAAAACCTTGTGAACACTCTAGAGGCCACAGTTTTAGCCAAATCTTCGATAGATTTGGTCAGGATGTTTGTATAAATGATATATTGGATGATTTTGATAATAAGTCACATTGGGTCAAAACATAGGTCACCAGGTCAGATCTTAGAAAAATCTTGTGAACATGCTTGAGGCCACAGTTTTGGCCCAGTCTTCATGAAATTTGGTCAGGATGTTCTTCTACATGATATCTTTGATGAGTTTAAAATTATGTCACTTAGGGTTAACAACTAGGTCACCAGGTCAAATCTTAGAAAAACCTTGTGAACACTTTAGAAAAGGGAAAAATGTAGGACCAGGGCAAATTTTAGAAAAATCTTGTGAACACAGTAGAGGCCTACATTTTTTTCCCAGTCTTCATTTAACTTGATATGAATGATGACTGCATGAATTCCCAGTTGAGTGCAGTTTCAGGTAGGATCAAAATGTAGGCCACTTAGACAAATGTTAGAAAAACACTTTAGATGCCAGATTTTTTGTCATTTTGCCTAACACAGCCATCTTAATCAGGTGAGCGACACAGGGCCATCTTGGCACTCTTGCTTTTCAAATGTTATCTGGTTCTAACCACTTTAAACCTGATCATCAATGTGATCTGATGTTGTCTGGTGATCTCAGGGAGGCCACATTCCAGAATGTTTATATTCCCAGGTGCCTCACTCCTGGAGAAATACCTTCGATATGTGCACTTAGCTCCTCTCTTGTCACGGTTACTTTAATAACTATTTAAACTTTTCTCAATTCCAAACTGTTCTTTTTTTTAAAATTCAATTACAGATTTCTGATAGATGCCATTTTTTGTACTTTTTCAAGACTGGAAAACACCTCTCACCCAGAATCCAGATGAAAGACATGTTTAACTGCAGCAGATAAGTAGCAATTCACCATTAATTGGGCGCATCTAATTGGGCTTTTTGGAGTCTTCAGGTCTGTGACATTGTTTAAGTCTGCAGACTTGCACTAATCTTCTGTGGTGTCATTCTTGCAGTCAGTGGGAAGATTTGAAACTTACACAGTCTTGTATCCATTTTTGTGTCATTAAATCAAAACCCAAGTTGATTTAAAAACATACACATGGAAGTAGCTCATATCCTTTTCATCAGTGTTTCTCCTTGGGATCATCATACCAGTATCTTGTACCCTTTTTTCGCTGAAAGTTTGTTCATGGATTTTATTACACTGTGTGATTGGTTGTCAGAACATGGTATTTTCCTAAGTCATACTAAAATATTCCAGAGATTCTTCCTAATCATTTTCTTTATTCTTTTAGCTGATTTAATAATAGTATTTTTATTTAGGCCATTAGCGATTTTATGTTATTATTTGGCCCAAAAAAAAAGAATATAACAAAAACCAATAACCACTGCAAATATTGATCAACCCATTTGATGGAGACAACCTTCATGGTCTGCTAATATCCCAACACGATTGTAAATGGTTGTACAGTATTATACCTTTTAACCCAAAGTCTAATCTACTGAAATTGTATTAGTCCTCTAATGGTTTACATAGACTGATTGCAATATTGTGCCATCTAATGTTATACCTTCTAGCTCAAAGTCAAGTCTACTTGAACTAGGTGCAATATTTTGTCTTCTAGCTCTAAGTCCACGGAAGCCACAACAGTTGTCAAAAATCACCCCTACATTTCACCAATACAAATTGATATGGTACAAAACATTCTTAATCTGCTACCATTTAGGATCTGCACTATACACTATGTGATACGAGGACGGACAGAGAGAAGCAAGGTGTATGTGACATGATTATCACAGGTCTATTATCTTTTTTTATTGTGTTTAATTATAGAGAGAGAAAGAGAGAGAGCCAGAGTGAACACCTTAGGAAAAAAAGTTCCAGAAAATAGCAAGTTATTTAACAATAGCAACATCTTTGACAAAAGCATTTGATAATGCATAATTAGATCAGGTTTCAGACTTGTTTATCATGTAAATTTTAATTGAACAAATCAAAACAACATATCAAGATGAATGTATGTAGTCTAGTATATAAAATGCTTTAAAAAATACACATTTTAATTTAATTATACATATCCGCAAATGTTAATTTTTAGCTTGACAATTCAAAGAATAAGGAGGGCTATTTTATTCACCCAAGTGTCTAGCCATCGGCGTAACGGTTAAACTTTTTTTACCACCTTTAGGTGTTGTTTTGAAACTTGGAATACTTGTATATGACCTCCACCCAAACCTGTAGGCAAGAGGGAAAAAGTCTGTCATGGATTTTGACTAAATAATGCCCGGCCTGAGGGCCTTTTCTGACTTAGACTCTCATTTTGTTTTTTTTATCATGCTCACTTTTTCACTGAACCCTTTGAGATGTTGCCTTAAAACTTGGAATACATATTTATATCCTTTGTTTACTTTTTAGCTAGACTTTTCAAAGAATATGAGAGCTATTGTAGTCACCCTTGCGTCGGTGTCAGCGTTGGCGTTGCAGCTTTTGGTTAAAGTTTTGCATGCAAGTTACTATCAACCATATATCTCAATAACCATATATGGTATTGACTTGAAAGTTTATGAATGTGTTCAAGGGCATCAGACAACCAAGGTAGATAACCCTTGACTGAATTCAATATAAATTATGGCCCCTTTTTAACTTAGAAAATTTGGTTAAAGTTTTGCATGCAAGCTACTATACAGCTTGTATCTCAATAACCATTCATGGTATTGACTTGAAAGTTTATGAATATGTTTAAGGGCATCAGACAACCAAGGTAGATAACTCTTGATAATTATTCAAATTATGGCCCCTTTTTTAACTAAGAAATTTTGGTTAAAGTTTTGCATGCAAGGTACTTTCATGCTTATATCTCAGTATCCAGGCATACAATTGATTTGAAACATCTTTAATATGTTTAAGGGTATCATACTATCAAGGTAGATAACTCTTGATGGAATAATTCAATTGGCCCCTTTTTAACTTGGATACTTGGTTAAAGTTTTACATGCACAGTGTTATCATGCTTCTGTCTCAGTAACTAGACATGGGATTGATTTTAGACTTCATAAACCTATTTAGGAGTATTAGACTATCAAGGTATATCAATTTTTACTATTAATATATACAGGGTATATGAAGGGCAAGAATTGAAATAGATTTCATTTGATTTACCAACAAGCATTTTGAATAGTCAAGCGTGCTGTCCTCTGAATACAGTGATTCTTATTTTGTCTTTTACTGCAATATTTTTCTATATTGACAAACATTAGAATGGTCGAGTGCATTGTCTTACGGACAGCTCTTGTTCTTTATCTCATGCACCAGCTCCTAAAATGCTGTATGTATAATGCATAAAATACTGGCGGTAAGTGGTATTTTTCAAAGAAAATTTTCCCAAAAAACTTAGAGTAATTTCAAATTTATCAGATTAAAAGTGTCCCAAAATTAAGAGGCATGAAAATGAATTATTTTCTCAAAATCATGGAAATTTGTATCTCCTGATGGGTGTCAGGAATTTAGCACTTATAGTTAGTTTCCTGCCAAACACCTAGTGCAGATTTTGTTGTTTTGATGTCCTTTAGTCGTAAAAAGTCTTAACATGTTTCCCTCAGTCCTTGAATTTGATGTCAAACAAAGTCTCGCAGGTATCATTCATGAATATGATGTCGTCTTCATTATCAAAAAAAAATACTTCTTAAACATTTTGTAGATGCTGGTATTTTATACGGTTTTGTTTTCCTCTAGGGAATTGAAGTAACTATATTACTTAGACTATCAAAAGTTTTAAATGTCTGTTACAGATGTGCTTATTTGTTAAAAATAGTCTTATGACTTGCAGGACTAAATGATAGCATCAAATGTGTGATAACTTTCTGTCGCTATTTCCATCATTAGCATCAGTTTATTTCATTTCTTGACATATCCTGTCATTATGTTAGTCCAAAAATGTCCTCAGTGTCTAGACTAAGGGTGGATCCCTAAATTTGTGCATATTTTTACTTAATTGAATTTTCTATCTTGTTTTTGAAAATTCCTCCGAAAGCAGAGAAGTAAACTTGGGGGGGGGGGGGGGGGTGGATGGTTACAAAGATATTTTGCTAAAGAGAATCATATGAATATTTACTGTTATCCCCACCCCAGAGAAAATGCAGAAATTTTATTGCATTTCAAAATGTGCAAAATTTTGCAACTGGAACAGTTGTGAGAATCTATAGACTGTAATTTTAATTCCAGACTTGGTAATAACTTCTATGTTGTATGTAATCAAACAGATAAGAGGCCATGAACAAGGGTCCCTGAGGTGGATGCCTTTGTGTAATGGACCAGCCATGTGATAAATGTTTCCACCAACACGATTTTGATGATGGATATTTCATGTTTACAAAAAATGAATCACCTTTCTGGCTACATTTACACTTACTCAGGATAGAGCCAAAAATCTGGTCAGAGTGATTTTTTTCCTTCAGGTTCCTTTGCCTCTCAGGTGATCGGTAGGGAAGGAATCTAAATTTATTACATAGGATTAAGGCGGAAAATCATCTTGTTGATGTAGCTCTGTCAAAACGTTGATTTATACTCGGGAACTTGAACAAATTGGCCATGTTGCACTTGAGTGAACGATTATGTTTGGCACAGATGAGTTTTACATCTGGGCCAGTATCAATTAGACATGAAACGAAGGAGTCCAGAACCTTACACACCTATCTTCTAGCCTAGACCTCGGGACATCAATCTCCCTTAACCATAAATCATTCTACTCAATCTTTTACTGGTTCCATATCAGTATTTCTCCACCATTTATCATAACCAATATGGCACACAAGGGGCCGCCGTGGCCGAGCGGTTACAGTCATGGACTACAAATTTCTCAGCCCCTCACCTCTGTGGGTTCGAATCCCGATAGGGACTTCGGATTTTTCATGTGAGGAAGCTTTCCAGCTGGCTTGCGGTAGGTCGGTGGTTCTACCCGGGTACCTCTATGTACTCGGGGTCTTCCTCCATCTGTAATTAGCTGGACGTCGCTATATGATTGAAATACTATCGCAGCGACGGTAAACCCCAATACAACTACATCAACAATATGGCACAATGAATTTGTATGGGAAAGTCATAAGTCATTTAATAATAAAGCAGCAATGTTGTGTTGTATTTTTTTTATTATCCTATAGCTGTATTTAAATGGAAAAGGCTTCAATTAGGTTCATTATCTAATTACTAGAAATTGTGCACTGTGAATTACTAGAAATTGTGCACTGTGAATTACTAGAAACTGTGCACTGTGAATTACTAGAAACTGTGCACTGTGTTCCAGTGTTCTCTGATTATAGATCTAAGGGTCTTATGGTTGGGGTTTTGATTCCCAAATGAGTTCAAGAATTTTTAAACTTTCTCGGGTACTAAGGACAGGGTCCATCCTAGTCAATGTAAAGAAAGTAAGTTTCAGTTTTACAGTGCAATTGTGAACTGTTTGATTCACACTAAGGTAGCCAGGTATGATCATGAAAAAGCTGGAGGAATAGGTATCACTTCCAATAACTGTAATGGATTCATTGGACTAGTAAGTGTATGCTAGTACTGATTAGGTAATCAATAATCAGTGGACCTATGACATACTAAATAGTAGATAGTTGATGTCACCTGCTTACCTTTGGAAACTCACCTTTTTTCTTGGTTATTGTCAAAAAGTTTGGATCCATGATTAAGCACCTCAACTAGTGGGTATAAAGCAATGGGTTCAACATTACTTGACATGTAGGTCAGTTACCTAGTATTGCCAAAGATGACAGTTGAAAGACTGTCCATGAAGCCAGCTGGGCAGTAAATGAGTATAAAGTAGTGGTTCTCATCTCATTATAGGCTTCATCCATAAGAGAGTATAGTATGATGGTACCCATCACAGTGTGGATTTTATAGAGTGTGCTGGTTTCCTGTTAAAGAGATCATATAAAATCACTTGACTTGACTATTTGAGTTTACCTCGCTTCGAAAGTATTTTAGTCATATAGGGACGTCCAGCTAATTACAGGTGGAGGAAGACCCCAAATGCACGGAACCATCTGCATATAAAATGAAAAAAAAAACAATGGCAATTACAGACGATTTTCAGTTACTGGAAAAGGCTAGGGGAATGGCAATTTGTTACAGTACATGTGTATTCAAAAGATACAATTTATTATCAGGCTGTATTTTAGAATTGGTCAATTAAAGTAGGTAATTGTATTTTATAACTTTTCTTATTCTAACGCCAGTGAAATAATATTACATTAGATCAAATAAATTTATCCTTGTAATTCTTTTATTCTTTAAAAAGAATATAAATCCATAAAACAACAGCTGACAAAAACAATTACCAAAACACAAACATCAATGATGATATTATACTTTTTGTACACGTACATGTATCCTGGAGTATCCAGTCAACAAGTTAACAAGTTATTGGAAGAAAAATGAACAAAACAATATCTCAATTTTATATTAAATATATCATCAAATGCATCAATATCTTCCCTTCAAATGTAATAAATTGTCAATGGTAATTTAAAACAAAATTTAAAAAATAACTCAAAGATCAACAACAGTCAAATATATTATTATATCTTGAGTTCTTGACAATAAACTGAAAATGAGTCTATCATGAGTATTGTGCACATTTAGAGACAAAATCTTTACAACAACAGTTGCAATGAAGTTCTGTGTTCTTCCTCACAGCACAGATAGCTTTGTAAAATATAAGATGATCCAATTGAGAACAAGAAACACTATCACACTCACAGTGTCCATGTTATTATAGGGTGCCCTCCGAGTTTTGTAACTGGGGGTACAATAACAATTTTCCTTTATTTTGTGCCCTTTCATATAGAGAACCCCTACAATTTTGGAGGTATGTGTATATGTCCAATTTGGGAGGAAAAAACCCTCTACAGGGGGTAAATGGGCATGTATGATAATTATGTAGTGTGAATTTTGCTGTCAGATTATAAATAACAACTATGGCTCTAAATAGAATTGTTGAGAAGTGTATTCATAATCAAACATACACTTTTTTAAGAACAGATGTTGGTTTACATAAATCAGTCACCGTCTGTTTGCTGAGTATAATCAGGTGGTTTAAAAAATTATAAAAATAAGCATTAGTGAAAATGGTATAAAATCACTACTTCTTTATTAAAGAATGTATTTATCTGCTTCCCAAACATTTTCATTGAAAAAAAACGTTCGAAAACAAGAATTTCCCTGTAAAATTATGTCACACTCAAGGTGAAACATTGCATTAGTGTACATAGCCCGAGAAAAGCAATATAGTTAGAGGATACTTATATATCTGCATACTCGGTTTACTTTTTCTTCTGTATTAAAGAAATAAAAAAAGTCTATTGGGAATAATCCGCATATATATAGCACAATCACGTGATTTATATAACAGCTCAAATGGAACTAGTAACATTTAGGACACGACAATAATAAAAATGTCACATTCAAACACACCAATGTGTGAAAAACTTGCTGCACAACAGGCTGCAATTAAATTTGCCAGTGAATGAACAGATAGGTGTGAAATACCCTTGTAACTTGGGGCCGGAATTTAGTTCCAGCCATCAGTGTTTGAAGCATCCCAGGTTGAACAATAAAGAATTAAGAACAGTTTTGCTGGGACCCTGAAATGTATTCGAGTAAAGTATGGTGTTCCAGTTTACAGTGTTCCATTCACCAAAATTCGACTGTAAGATTCGGACTTTTTAAACTGGGACATCTTCAGAGAATCAAACCAATACTAAAATTGCAAGATCTTTATATTGTAAGTTCAGATGCCAAAAATAAAGATTCAAAGGACTCTTTGAGTTAAAAAAAAACATATCTTGTACTGCAGCCCTGCATTTAGTTACCGAAAACTGTCACTAAGATTAGTATTTGTATCCCTGCTGTATCATAGTGAATATAGAATGCAAGCAGCGAACCAACTCCCTAGCAGTTGCGAACAGTTCTAAGTGTTATCCTTAAATAAACCCAAGACGGGGATCTAAGACAATATCCTATGTAGAGCCCAAGAAAAAAGTTAGAGATGCTTGTCTACTTTCTGATTGAAGACAGTTCAATTGTAAGTTCTAGCATTGAGAAAACATTGTTAATTGTTGTATGGCATTACCTCATACAATGTTCCAGTATAATTACAGGTGAAACAAAAAAAGAAGTGAACTCTTTGATCTGTGTGTGTTGAATATTGAACATGAGGCAACACAATAAAAGGATGCTGGTCCCTCTGTAATAACTAGAGTTAATTTCTTTGAGTGAAGTTTTACCTGAGATCTGAGTAGTGCACTGATTAATTACTGTTGGACCTAATTACAACAGGGTGAGGAAAACAGAGGCTGGATAACTGTACCCATACAGGCATCGATCCTGTACTGCCCCTGTACTCCATCTCTCTCAGTTGGCATTCTGATATTGGAGGTTGGCTGCAATTAGCTGGCAATGTTGCAGGTGATGCACATGGAATGTCTCCATATTTGACGTATATGTGTCTATCTTCCAAAGCTGAGATATTAAATCCTTCTTTCTATGTTGTGGACAGCGATGTTTTACTGGATCAGTATAAATCTTCAACAACTGTTTAAAAATGTTCAGTCTGCTCAGGCTTTTTTTTTACTCCAGTAGAACCTCGTTAAACAGAAGTCCTTGGGGCCAAGCTGAAAACTTCGAAATAACAATTATTTGGATTAAAAATGGAATGAAAATTTCGGTTTGTGCACCTGAATGTCTGTGTCTTCATTACAGGTGCATATCATGGAAATCGTTATGCCATTAAAACCAGCTATTAGGTTTACATATATACTATTTGCAAGTTATGAAAAATAATAAAATATTTCATGCTTCTGATTAACATAATTGTTCAAACAGGTCAAGATAGTAACATACACAACGTGCTCAAGGTGAGCTATTAGGTGAACTGTCCGTGGTCAGTCATCCGTTGTGCAGTGTCAACAATTTACTTTTAATTACATCTCATCTGAAACCGCTGAGTAGAAATTAATGGAACTTGGCATGGATCATCCTTGGGTGAACCTCCACAAATACTGCTAAAATAAACTTGATCCATGGAGACCTCTGGTTGCCATGGCACCCAACAGAATTTTACTTTAAAACTTCAAAAATCTTCTCCTCTGAAACCAATGGTCAGAATTTATTTTCCTTTGGCACAAATGGTCACCTCAAAGTGTTCTACCTTAATTGCTAAAATGAAGTTGATCCCTTAGAAAAAAAGGCCCCTAGGGGGTTGGCTTATTTCTTTATTTACCTTATATAGAAAATTTCAAAATTTTATTTGGCACAAATGGTCACCTTATTGCTGTCTTCTGTAATTGCTAATATAAAGTTGATCCCAATAAAAATGAGGCCCCTAGGGGGTCAGCAAATTTCCTTATATACTCTATATAGAAAATTTTCTTCTATGAAACCAATGGTCAGGATTCATTTGGCACAAATGGTCACCTCATGACTTTCTACAATAATTGCTAAAATAAAGTTGATCCAGTGAAAAAAGAGGCCCCTTATAGGGGTCAGCTAGTTTCCTTATATAGTCTGTATAGAAAATTTTTACATTCTTCTTGGTCAGAATTTAATTTCATGTGGCACAAATGGTCACCTCATTACTGTCTATCATAATTGCTTAAATAAAGTTGATACCTTGAAAGATTAGTCCCACAGGGAGCCGTCTTATTTCCTTGTAGAAAATTAAAAAATTCTTCTCTTCTGAAACTAATGTTCAGAATTCATTCTTGTTTTGCACCAAAGATCATGCCTCAAAGTTTCATACCATATTTGTGTAAGCATTTTTGATGGCCTCCAGATGATTGACTAACTTAAGAATTCTTTCTATCTGAACTTGAATTTGGTGGCTGCTGGAGGAAACTAGGTAAAATTAGGTAAAATCAAGTGACTTAAGTTATTTTCATTAAGTTGATGTACTCTGGTGAGTGATCTAGGGCCATATGGCCCTCTTGTTCTGTAACACTTCTTTATTCTGCAATTACTTTCTTTAATGTGACTTGCTGTGGTATCATGTTACTTTGGTGTGAGATGACTTATCAAAGCCCTAGACTAACTAGTTTAAGATTTAGATTAGCAATATGAAAATATTTTGAATTTTAATTCATTACAGCAAAGACCTAAAACCAAGAGATGCGCTTCTTAGCGAGATATTATAAATTCTTGGCGCCTAGTTTCTGATGGGCAAGTTCGTCAGTGAGTAATTATTAAGTTCTTCAGATCAACCTTGCTCATTCTGCTCCACATGGGGCAAGGATGTTTGGGATCTGGTGAGATCCTGTAGGTCACATTCTTACCGTATGGGATGGTGATGTTTGTCATCTTCTACAAGCAAGTTCTTAGGGTTTTCCCCATAATGCCTCAGCAAGTCCACCACCACATGGGATGCGCGTCTCACAGGCGAGGCAGGTTTGGAAATTGATGATCACGACCACTTTTCCTCCTACTTGAGGCTATCGCCAAGACCACCCAAAACTCTGTCCTGGTGGGCACAGCCACTTTAGCTGAAATGCTTTGGGGCCGCAGGAATTCTCTGATGGATGTCCTGAACAATTTCCTAATCCTCCCCTCTAAGGAGAAGTTAAGAAAAGCTCCCCTGACAGCTCCCAAGTTGTTCGGAGGTATGATCTTCAATGTAGAAGAAGCTTCTAAAAAGGACCAAAGAATGGGGCTATGGCTTTTCAGCCATGCAACCCAACTTCTGCTGAATCCTTCTTCAAAATTCCCAAGAAAACTCAACTGTCCTTTGGGAAACAACCTTTTCTGGCAAGGTCCAAAACCCCTCAAAAGAGGTGCTGCTCCTCATAAGCCCAAGGGCCTTACTAGTAAATATTCGGGAAATCTTCATGAAAGGGTTGGAGAATTAATTTCCTACAGTCATTTAATACATCGGTGATTCTATCGACATCAATCGGGCTAATCGTTTGACCTACAGAAGCAATATTTTGCATATCGTCAAAAGAAAGATTGAATTTTCATATTTTCACATTATTTTCTTCATTTATTGCATTGATTTTGGGTAGTATTGCAACTTTAATTGTATAATAAGCTAACAAAGCCCCTAAATGACCAAAGTTATGTCAGTGGGATATTCAGTAGACTTTACATGAAATAGCTATACATGTAATTCTAATTCAAGTGATTAGGCAGGGTCAAAGTGGATGGAGGCAAAGGTTATATGATGCCAAATACTCTATGTTTTCCTGAAACTCTAGTTACTAGTAGAAAGTCCATTATACTCTTTGTTTAATGATAACCCTACCATCAGCCTCTTAACGCCTTGAGCACTTTGATTGGTTTCATACTGATCTGGAGTTAGGTTCCATTTAAAAGATTGCATACCTAAGGAGGTCATGACCTTACTTCAGTATGTGCACAATCACAGTGCATTGATACGCTACTGAGAGCAGAGTTATACAATGCAGTGGAAACAGCTGCCTTAATTATGCAATCAACAATGCCCGCATGCTTTTGATTTATCAATACGTAAGACTTTGGCCAGTTTAAAAATTGTATTAACCAATAGGTTTTAATTTGGCATTTTCAAAAAAACATCTGAGGAGCTTTATAATCTTTTAGCTTTCCCGAGTGGTCCCTGAAGGAAGCTGAATTGATGCCGAAAGCTCCCAAAAGACAATGAATCCTATTTCACGTTGACATACATGCTATGCCGATCATGGATTGAAAGGTGCCAAATTGTCAGTGAAAATGACAATTGTCCGCAGAAGCAATGCCAAGCAGGAGACCTTTTTCCTGAACTATAAAAGAGTAACAGCAGAAGCATTGCTGTCAGTCTGCCGACACCTTATAGCCTTGATGTAGGGCAAGAGCAAAGGCAAGCTATCCAGACACTTGAACACTCAAATACTTTTTAAAAGAGAAGGCATCTTCATCTTAGAGTTCCATTATCAATGTATTGTATTGTCCATATTGAAGCATCCTATGAACGATCAATGACGTTCACTTATTCTCTGTCTCAGATACAATGCTAATTAAGTATCCATTTCAGCATAGAATTGAAACTGAAATGCAAGGTGAAAGGACTCACTACCAACCCTCAACTTATAACAAAAATGGAGTTCTGCATTGTTCATATACCCTGACTGTCTTACCAGCAACATTTCAGTATTTTATTGCCAAGGATTCGGCAACTCTTCAGCATTTTCTGCAATGTACCATATACTCTGGCAAATTAGGCACGCCTATTTTCCAGATAATTCAGGTTTCCAGTGAGGTTGTGCCTGATACAATGATACACAGGTTTTCATTGGGGTTTTTGCATCACCAAGAATCGAAATTTACCGGTATATGATCTCCAAAAACGGATATATTAAAAGCCAATTAATATGATAATATTCTGTAAAGTCTATACAAAACCATAATGAACAATACCAGGTTATTGCTTTTGTTCTTATAAGTTATCCTTCAGGTATATTTTATGATAAATGATCGCAAGAAAGTGAATCAACTTTCTTGCCATTTTTGATACAAATAAGTTTATTTTACGGGACCTCATGTACAGGAAAAAGTGACATGTGGCAATTGTTATGTAATGTCTGTTAGTTGGGAGAATTATGACAGGTGACATTGGTCCCCAATGTTATGTAGAATGCAGGGACATGTTTAGTAATGACATGTTATGAGAATGTGTCACCTTACCCTACCCTTCCTTAATGTTACTGCATGTCTCTCAGTAATTTATGCCATGTAAATAAAATGGTTCATGGTATGATTAGCCACTGTGAAGTACGGATAGCTTTCAGTCTGTCTAAATGTTCGCCAGCACAAATTAAATTTTTTTATCTTAAAAAATGCAATCAGTGAATTGTTTTATTATGCTCCAGTCAAAAATGGGGGTACGGACAACTGCCCCTTAGGACAATAGCCCCTTAGGATAACTGCCCCTAGGACAACTGCCCCTAGGACGATTGCCCCTGAGTTTTAATGAAAAAGAGGACAATTGCCCCTACTTTTAAAATATTACATATTTATACATTAAGATTTATGTACCACTGATTCTTGTGTATATTGAACTGAACATGTACATTGATAAACAATTGAATTTTTTTTCACTGTATGCAAAAAAAAAAGAAATGTTTTTGAATATTCTTCATCCCTCTCCCCCTCCCATCCCCTCTCTCTCTCAGATAATTATTAAATAAAATTATAATATGCATGTTTATTTATTATAAAAACATGGAAATATGCATAGCTTTAATAATAGAAAATAATATATTGTCATTCATTATTTTGCTTTCATCAGTATAATTAGAGAGGGTGGTTGCTATCACCACCTGTTTGAGAATTTTTTTACATGTATGTTTCTGGGAGTTATCGTAGGATCCAGCCTCCTCCAGCACAGCCAGGTGAAAACTGCCCAGCAATGCGTATGCGCAGAATCCCACCCCTGTACCCTCCTCCACTGTGGAATGTTCACCAGGCTACCTTAAATGACGAGGACAGGACAAACAACTTATGTGAAAGTTGGAACCAGGGATTTCAGCAGTTGATTGGCCACCACCATCCATCTGTATGGACTGCTATAGATGGCATCAGAAAGGATCAGGCAATTGTTTCAACTGCCCTCCTTCAGGACCTGAATGGTGAACCCCCACGTAAGCGAGTGAAGAAGGTGACACAAGACCTGCAGCGACGTCTAAAGAACCTGTGCCTCGACTTTGTGTCAGGACGTAAGACTGTTGAGGAGCATCTTCAAGGTGTTGGATGATGTATTAGATGGAAATGCCGTTAAATGAAATAATGCTGTTGAACATTTGAGCTGACAAAATGATTCTTTTTGCAAATGCAACTGCCAATGTATTTTTATGACAAATAAATAAATACATAAATACATGCACATATTTTAAAGCTGAACAAAACAGAATAAAATTATGAAACATGTTTTTTTTTCTTTCTTGGTCCGAGTCCTGAGAGAGAGAGAGAGAGAATAAGGATGAAATAGTGAAAGACAGACAGAATGATTGAAAAGGGGAGTGATAAGGGAGTGATAGATATACACAAAAATATCTATACATGCAAGACAGACAGAAACACACAAACATTCAAACACAATGTAGAAGAAGAAGAAAATAAAATATGAAATAAATATATGTATTATAAATTATAATACATTTATTTATAATATTATATAATATATTGAACTTTTATTATGGGTAGGGGCAATTGTCCTAAGGGGCAGTTGTCCACAGGGGCAATTGTCCTAGGGGCAGTTGTCCTGTGGGGCAGTTGTCCTAAGGGGCAGTTGTCCTACACTCGGCATATAGATTTGCCTTTGTCAGTATGTTACATATACATACATCCATCCATTCGTCCATCCCAAAACTTTGTGACACGCATAACTCCAAAAGAATTTGTACTACAGACTTGATACTTCATGGAAATATTATTCAGGACATGAACTTGTGCACCTGGGTATTTTCATTGAACAGCCATAGGCCTTTGTTTTTGAAAAATATGGAATATTATGCTTGTGACACATGTAACGCTAAAAGTATTTGTACTACAGACTTGATACTTCATGGATATATTATTCAGGACATGAACTTGCGCACCTGGTTATTTTCATCAAACTGCCTTTGAAGTTGACAGAGTTATGGGCCATTGTTTTTGAAAAATATGGAATTTTATGCTCGTGATGTACGTAACTCTGAAAAGTATTTGTACTATAGACTTAAAACTTCATGAACATATTATTCAGGACATGAACTTGTGCACCTGGATATTTTTATGCCGCCGCCTTCATGGATATATTACGCAGGACATGACTTGCGCTCCTGGGTGTTGGCTACTCTCTTACACATCGGCTTACATTGCATTCACCTCTGTGGTTGGCTCAGATAGTAGTGTCAAATATATGACGTCATCCAAACTGTTGCACAGATATTTAATTTGAAGGACGACTAGATAGGCACCTTAAACTGGGAAATATATAAATAGCACCACTGAAACTGATCGGAATGGTCATTAAAATTACAAATTATGAAAATAAAAAGCTGGTCTCAAAGTACGATATCCAGCTGAATCTGTAAATATTTACATCTGCAGATGAGCATTTGCGGATTGTTCCCATCTGCAAAATAAGGCAGGAAATAGTTCCCATAATAGCAACTAAAATACATGTATATATTTTCCACACGTTTTATGATCAATCAAAAAATATGTATTCAATGTTCCATAAAATATACTTAAATCCACGTTAAATAAGTGTTTTCTGTTTTGACAAGATTCTTGTCATTGAGCCCATTGCAGAGATGGTATAGTGAGGAATGAACCACAACTCTGCTTAGAGATTGGGTGTTGGCCTTTGTTTTGGAAAATGTGATGGGTGGGGGCTGGCATCTGTGTCCTCTGGACACATTTCTAGTTTCAAATTACCCTGAAAAGTAAGGTATGCCTGATATGTTGCTGCATTCGGTAATTGTAATCAATCATTAGCTGGCCAATTCAGAAACAGTCAGCATTTTCCTCCTCGCATTTGGGTTTATATCGCAACCTATCATTAGTCGCTGGTGGAAACTGGGGACTGTATTAGTTCCTGTACAGGATTAGGTCTATGGTAAGAGAAGCCCTTGAAATGTGAAAATGTAACTAATGGTTAGAGCACAAAATAACTTCTTTCCTGGCCACAAAAATGCCTAAGTGTAATTTCTTTTGTTTACTGAAAATAATTCTTGCATGTTCATTCACTAACAAGCAAATTAAACTTTTTGAAAAATACATTAAGAATGGTTCTTTGGGAGAAGCCATTATTTCAAAGAGAAAAACAAAATAACTTCTATATCCATTTCTGTTGTCCACTAGTGCTGTATTATTAAATTATGGCTATAAAATAAGGTAATGATTGTTGTACTTGCCATTTATGTATTTAAATTATTATCATTTCAAAATATTTCTCGGCAATGCTGTAACAAAATAATTCTCCCCATTCATCACGTGAAAATCAAATGATACTGCTTTGCTGTTTTGACATTTTTGGGCATTTCAAGACATCTTTATTTATATTTCCCACCTTTGTTTTTCATGTTTGTATTATGGAAGTCAAAACTGAATTAAAATGTGTTGATAATCGATGCTGGAGATAATGTGTTTTTAATTAACTATAATAAAAAAAGAAAAGGCATAAGCATTTGGGGATATTTTAAACCATCATTGGCTGGAATTTCCAGTACCTGGTAAGAACTACTTCAATCTACTTTATACAGTAGATTAATGTGTCACCTATGTCTACTTGTATGGTAGGTACTGTTTTTTGTTTTTTCCTATTCATGTTTTTTATTGTAATAAGCTATAGGAAATGTTTGTATTTTATATCTGAAACAGTACCTATCTCATTTTTACGTTATAAATAGTATGCATAACGTCTGCATTTTCCCGCTTTTTTGACGTTACGTTATTCATGGTGATGTCGTTTCCGTTTTTTATGCTTATGAAGGCGTTAGCCGAAATGTTGAAGTAATAACAATAATAATTTTTCCAACATGTTGTTGATTTTTTCCACACAGTACCTGGTAACAAATTTATCGTAAAAAATCTCTCAGTGAAAATCTTTTGGCCCATTTAGTCCAGAGACTGTTCATTATACAAGCATTGTCAGGGAGGGTTGTGAGTTTATGTCCTATTGAGAATCATGTTGTATATACATTTTTGATATATCATCAATTTACCTATGTATTAAGTTCATATGTATATCAAATAAAAATAAAAACTGTAGGCAAGGGAGAGATGTGATCTGACTTTTGTGAACCCTGTTATCTAAGTGCTATCAGCACTTTAATTACATTGCTCACCATCTGTTAAAATTACTGGGGTCGATTTTATAACAGGATACTATAAAGTTTTACTCTCCACCTACTGTATCTATAGTAATTTTCACATAGGCAGTGCTTTACAAAGCCAATTTTGGTGGTTCTAAATTTGCACATTTCAAAAATAAATGTTGAAAAAAAAATGCATATTTTGTTCTTATCAACTTTTAATATGGCCCCATTTATCATGTGCTAAGTTATTGTTGATGGGCACATTTGTTTGCACTGCTCTCTCTATGAAATGGGCAGATGGTTGAATATAAAGGGGCACTAATAAGATGTTAATTGGGAATGTCTCCTTAATTTCTGCAGGCAAACTGCTGTAACTTTGTTTCCCTATTTTTGTTGACTGCAGGGTCTCCGGTGAGGGTCTCCAGTGATAGAACTTACTATTCTCTGGGACCTTTTATTTAACAGGTCACATTGTCTTACAAAGATTTTTGTATAAACAAACTGTCAAATTTTTGGCAGGGGCTGCTGGCGAATCATCAGTCCATGTGACATTCCACATCTGTATAATTTGAGTCACTTTACTAATTGTCATCCTAATCCATCTTGTGTCCGTACTTCTATCATTAAATATTAGGAATTGTATTAAAAAATAAACAAAAAGAGAATTATGTCTCTTACTCAATGGTTGATTATATGGTGGTAATTACAAGATCACTTTTATATATTCAGAGAAATCGTAATTTAATAGGTCAGTGTCAGAATTATATGTACAGGTATAACAGTGCGAACATCACAACCTTAATTTTAGGCTCTGGTTAATCACCAGTAAAGGAGACAAAACAAAACACTAGTACAAATGTATAATATCTAAAGGTCTTAGACAGGATTATGATTTGTTAATAAATGCAAATGACATATGAACTTAAAATCCCTTTGCTAAATGTTGCTTTTATTTTTTTGAGGTGGCATGAACTATAAAAGAAAGTACGGAAACTGTAATCAGTTACCATCAAATGAACATTTTCTGTAAAATTCCTTAGATATTTTCCGAGTATATGGACCTAATATCGCACAGTCTTAAATTTGCGGAACACCCATTGCATGCAGATTACAAAAATATGGCCAGCACAAAAAATACTTATATTAAAGTATTGGCAAAAAAAAATCTTTTCTATTTAAAAATTGTATAGATTTTTTTAGCTCATTTGTTCTTCAAAGACAAAAAGTCGAGGTATTGTCATCACTCTAATGTTTTCGTCATCGTTGGCAGTGTAGTCGTTGTGAAAAACTTTAACCTCGGCCATACACTTAGGTCCATTTTGACCAAATTTATCTCTCTTTTTAAAAAAATACAGGGAAAAAAATTAACCATGGCCATAACTCTTCGGTACATTTTGACCAAATTTAAATGCATCTTTTATAAAAATATTTTGGAAAACTTTAACCATGGCCATATATTCAAAATTATCAAAACATCTGTAATCAAACTTAACGTTCAATGATACATATCCACTATCACAAATATTTTCATCAAGGACCATAACTCTTTTTCAGATGGTCTGTCAAACTGTAACTTAACACTAACCCTAATCTTTTTCTCTGGCAACTTGATGTTTTAGCATTGCTTGTATGCCACTTTGCTAATACATGCTGAACAAGCCCAATGACAAAGTTCTGCCCATTTTATTGATTAATGATCCCAAATGCTTCCCGAAACTAGCAAAATTTTATCCGCAACCCTTCTGCAAAGCATCAGTGCTGTTACATGTAGTAGATTGCAAGTCTAAGGGGAAAAAAAAAGATTACACGGTTTTAGATTATTTGCCACTACAAGTATTTTGTATAGCATCTCATTAAGATATATTTGAGGATAGAATTTGAGGGAAGCACCAGTTTGTAATCTTTCCTGTGTAACATTATTAAGGAATGTTTGAGCCATGCAGAGAAGAAAATACAAATGACCAGGAATGGTAATGCAATAGAATTGTTATTTCTGGCAATAAAAATCTATCAAAGTCAACAAATTTAGAAAGAAGCTAGGTTGTTTTTTTATCTTGTAAGGAGAAAAAGTATTGAGAGTGTACTTGCACATTGTTATTGCCCATGTACAAAGTCCTGGGATTCTATGAGACTTACAAGGTGGATGTCGTCATTAATTGATGTAGGTTGCATGAACAAAATGGACTGGTGAAAAGTTTAATAACATTGCTTTTGTTTCCAAAATATTAAAAGCTTGTTATGGTATTTGATGAAGTATGCTATGGATTGAATAAACTACTCAAGAATAGTAGTCACATGATCGATAAACAAGTGGTTACGTCACTCTTAGCGTGACGTAATATGAATGAACTTGACTTGTTCATTTACTTGTGATGTTTAGGTCCAAGGTACTTATATGAACCTGTGTATTGGTTTATATGTGTATGTGGAATAACGAGTGGGGATATGGCAAATGTTATACTATGTTCATAATGTTTTGATAAAACATTTCCACATTACTTGTGTTTTAATCATTGTGACATATATTTACAAAAAAAGATAATAAAATCCCACTAAAATCACCCTATTTGATTGGAAACTGTGCATGATGCAGACTTTAACAAAATCATTATAGTTTTAAATTATTTCCAATTCCAACATTAACTTAGGCCTCTCCCCGACAAAATTTTAGATATTATTTTATTCCCCACAAGGTTATGGATGAGCTTTCCTAATACCATCTGTCCACCTCTCTGTATATGCAACTTTTTCTGCACTTAATCCAAAACCTCTGTCTTGAATTGGATGAAGATCTGTAAACAAGAGGGCCAAGATGGCCCTGTGTCGCTCATCTGAGTAAGATTGCTGTGTTAGGCATGATGACAAAAAATATGGCATGTAAAGTGTTTTTCTAACATTTGACTAAGTGACCTAGATTTTGATCCTACCTGAATTTGCACTCATCTGGGAATTCATGCAGTTGTCATTCTTATCAAGTTTAATGATGACTGGGACAAAAATGTAGGCCTCTAAAGTGTTCACAAGATTCTTCTAAAATTTGCCCTGGTGACCTACTTTTTGACCTCATGTGACCCAGTTTTGAACTCATCCGAGATTTGATGTAAACAAACATTCTGACCAAGTTACATTCAGGTGTTAGTCTAAAACTGTGGCCTCTTGAGTGTTCACAAGGTTGGCCTTTTTGTCCCCACATGACCCGATTTCAAATACATCCAAGATATCATGTAGACAAACATCCTGACCAATTTTATGAAAACTGAGCCAAAACTATTGCCTCTAGAGTGTTCACAAGGTTTTTCTAAGATTTGACTTTGGGACCTAGTTTTTGACACCACATGACCCCAAATTTCAAACTCATCCAATATATCATGTAGACAAACATCTTGACAAAGTTTATGAAGTTGGCCAAAACTGGCCTCAGGTGTTCAAAAGTTTTACCAGACAAACAACGGTCACAAAAGCTCATCCTGAGCACACATGCTCAGGTGAGCTAAAAAAGTCTAGTTGTGCATAGTGTCAGCACGGGGATGGCAGTCTAGTTGTGCAAATGGTCAGCAGGGGGATGACAGTCTAGTTGTGTGTATGGTCAACACATAATGACAGTTTAGTTGTGTGTATGGTCAGCACGGGGAAGACAGTCTAGTTGTGTGTATGGTCAGCACGGGGAAGACAGTTTAGTTGTATGTATGGTCAGCAGGGGGATGACAGTCTAGTTGTGCGTATGGTCAACACATAATGACAGTTTAGTTGTATGTATGGTCAGCACAGGGATGACAGTCTAGTTGTGTGTATGGTCAACACATAATGACAGTTTAGTTGTGTGTATGGTCAGCATGGGGATGACAGTTTAGTTGTATGTATGGTCAGCACGGGGATGACAGTTTAGTTATATGTATGGTCAGCACTGGGATGACAGTCTAGTTGTGTGTATGGTCAACACATAATGACAGTTTAGTTGTGTGTATGGTCAGCACGGGGATGACAGTTTAGTTGTATGTATGGTCAGCACGGGGATGACAGTTTAGTTGTATGTATGGTCAGCACTGGGTGACAGTTGAGTTGTGTGTATGGTCAGCACGGGGATGACAGTTTAGTTGTATGTATGGTCACCACAGGGATGACAGTCTAGTTGTGTGTATGGTCAGCATGGGGATGACAGTCTAGTTGTGTGTATGGTCAACACATATTGACAGTTTAGTTGTATGTATGGTCAGCATGGGGATGACAGTCTAGTTGTGTGTATGGTCAACACATAATGATAGTTTAGTTGTGTGTATGGTCAGCATGGGGATGACAGTTTAGTTGTGTGTATGGTCAGCACGGGGATGACAGTCTAGGTGTGTGTATGGTCAACACATAATGACAGTTTAGTTGTGTGTATGGTCAGCACGGGGATGACAGTCTAGTTGTGTGTATGGTCAGCACGGGGATGACAGTCTAGTTGTGTGTATTGTCAACACCGGATGAGAGTCTAGTTGTATGTATGGTCAGCACCGGGATGACAGTCTAGTTGTGTATGGTCAGCACAGGGATGACAGTCTAGTTGTATGTATGGTCAGCACCGGGATGACAGTCTAGTTGTATGTATGGTCAGCACCGGGATGACAGTCTAGTTATGCATATTGTCAGCATAGGGATGATTTATCACAGAGTTATGTCCTTTTGTATTCATACATTCTTTTCTGCACTTTATCTCCAAAACCCCAGGCTTAAACTGGATTAAATCTTCATGTATCAGTATCAAGACTTTAGTTGTGCTATTGTTGGCATGTTTGATAGGGATATTTTAACAAACAGTTATGGCCCTTGTTTTTTAAGCAATATAATGTACATACTGAGTCTTGCTACATAGTCTCCAAAACCTCAGTCTAGGATTGGATGATACTTCACACGATTATTAGGTACCAATTATTTTGTTTTTAGTAACATAATATTCATACAGATTCATGTATGCACTTAATCTCCAAAACAACCAGCTAGAATTAGATGAAACTTCACAGGATTGTTCAGTACCAACTGTATATATTGTTAGCATGAATGGTTGGAATGTATTATCTCAGGGTTATTGCCCTTTGTTCTTTAACTTGATTAGAGATAGGGTTATGCACAAGGTCCATAACTCAGACTTCAGTTTTTTTGGAGTTATTCCCTTTTTTGACAATTTTGTATCCTTCAAATATTTCTTGTTCTACTCATGCTATTGAAATGAAATTTTATTTATGGAAAGAAATTGATGAAAGAAAGTGTAATGCACAAGGTCCATAACTCTGGACTTAGTGTTTTTTTGAGTTATTCACCCTTTCCTTAATTTCTTGACCTCAAGATAACTCCTTTTTTACTTATGCTATTGAATCAAAACTTCATCTTTGGAAAGAAATCAATCTCATTAAAATCATTTCCTATATTTGCACTCCACTATTATCTGTGATTAGGATCTGACAACATCGCATTAGGGGTCACGTCAGATTGACATTTTAAGTAATTTATATGCATAAACAAGTGCTCGATTTTAAACCAATTAATAGCGCATTTCTGACTTAGGTAAAACATTTGTCACAGGGTGAGAAAAATGTGCAGCTTTACCAGGACTCGAACCTGTTGCCTCTTGCTTACAGGGCGAATGTTCTACCGAATGAGCTACCGCTCTACTGAATGAGCTACCTGGCCGTTAATACATCTTTCTTCCCTATTGTGAGATTGATGCGATTACTTTCCCCTGATATACCGAATGATTCTGTAGCCACCGATTTGATTGGCTTATACAAAGGTCAATCTGAGACGACCCTCTATACGATGTGGTCAGATTCAGTTAGCATACTGAATCTGATTTTAATGAGATTGGAAAGAAATTGATATGAGGAAGTGTCACACACAAAGTCCATAACTTTGGGCAGAGCTTGATTAATATTGTCAGCCCTTTAACTATTTACTCCATGAATACTTATGATATTATTCAAGACGCAATGATTATTAAACAACATGAATTTAATCAATGAGAATCTTGACATGAAGTTGAATCAGCCATGTATTCAATTACCACAAACATCTGCGTTTTGTACACTAACCACATAGGGCTTACCAGTTGCCTGCCATCCTAATGTGATAAATAACAATGTATTCCTATTTCAAATCACAGTTTGCAATCATGGTTGATCTACTACATTTTCAAAGCAAATGAAGCAGACGCTGATGAGAGGGCTCTTTAACATAATTATGTCACTGTGTGCCTCAGTGTATGTATGGGGGATGGGGTCATCAGTTTTCTATAAAAACAAATTTCTTGTTCTCTTATTATCTTCCTTTATTTTATAATTATCCTAAGTTTACTTGCAGGGACTCGATGATATCTATGCTCATGAGTATTTATAGGGCCACAGTACCATATTGCATCCTCATGCGTTTTACACTCCTAGAAAAGTAACATTGTACTGCAGTCTATTGATATACCCTACTGAAAGTAATACTTATAGTTAAATTGTTTAAAATAGTAATCTTCATAGATTGGTCTTAAATTTGGCTTATCACAATTCAAAACATTTTGCTGATTTTCTCAACCTCTGTTTTTAATTTGACCTTGAAAATCTGACTTAGTAATGTAAGAGTGATTTTATTTGTCCTTGACATTGTGCTCAGTATTATAACTTAGACTTTTAATTGACTTTTTTTCCATGCTCAGCCCACTGTAAAAAAAAAATGCAAAATTTGAAAACACCAACAAAGGAAATGACTTTTCTTGAAAGTCTTCTGTTGGTGAAAGGCTGGTATTGTCATGATTATAAAACTTAGAAATACTAAACAATGTCTTCACTGACAATGTTTCTGTCTTAATAGATAATATAAGTCACTTGGACTGTTTTAGCTTCTCCATTCAGCTAGCTTCCTCATCACTTACAACAGACCTGTCTAATGTAATGTTCTAAACTAACTTGGAAATGTTGAACAAACTGTACAATTGTTATTCATAAGAAATAAATTTAAGTTTCATTGTTAACAGTTTTTTGGCTTCCTGGTTCATATACAATTACAATGAGCTTGTAAGAACCTGAGAATCTTAGTCAGAGGGAAAGGTTCTAAGAACATACTTTGCCAGTCTTACTTAAGGGGAACAATTTTCTTTTTCTTTATTGATTATCTTGTTCAATGTAATCGTTGGAAGTTCTTTCTGTGTAATACAATTAGCGAAGTAGAATGATTCATTAACAGTGACAGAATGTGTTGTACCAGTCTGTGAGTACCTCCCGCTGACTATAGACTGTCTGGGCTTGTAATTCATAATGAAACATTGTTCCACAGTGTTCACTTGAGAGACAGTCTGTTTCTGCTCTCACGGGACATTTCAGTAGAGGAAGATAGAGTTACAATATTAAGAGCTAGAAATTAAAATCTTGTTCTTCTGTCTCAGGGTATTCATTTAGATCACAAAAAGTTATGGAACATTCTTGAAATTGCATAAAATGGAAAAATATTATGAAGTGTTCACATTTTGTGGGGAGTACAATTACTAAAATTGTTCTTATCTTTTAATCCCATGATAAGTCTTTGTGATTACATATGGTAGAAAAGTCATTTATAAAATGTTAACAGCTTTGAAAATAATCATAACTGTATCTTTTTATAAACTCTTTTTAATAACGTTTCAGCCAAAGGACTCTCTCAGAATATCAACATTTATTTACAACACTACATACATGCATTTGCAAATACCTGCAACCATTTAATTATGGATGCAGAATATTGCATAGTGTTTTAATAATAGTCTAATATTCAGCCTTTGTCTGAAACATTATTAAAAGAGTTAAATTTAAAAGATTTCTTGTATAAACTTTCCCTACAGAATAACATGGAAGATCATTAATGTATTCTAAAGATTAGAAGTTAAAGCTTTATTTATTATAATTGTGAATCACAAGCATTATCCCATCCAGTTGTATCCCATGTTAATGGCCCATTATATTTCATAATGATAAAGTTGTTGTGAAAAAAGAAAATATAAAATAATATTGACATATTGTAAAAAATTAAATTAAAATGTAAATCAAATTACAAAATATAGTAATATGGATGGATGTCAAAATACTCTCATTGTTTACATTTTGCATTGGCTAGTATTCTTGAATACGGTCTAAAATCGGAAATTATTTGAATTTGAAAAGCCGTTGCCGAATCACAATTTGTTAATCTGCTGTGTCATCAATTTATGCACTTGTGATTCATTAACGGAGACATATGGAAGGTCTGTGTAAAACATTAGAAAATGGATGAAGATATGCAGAATAGGAAAATTTGGTATTTTTGTCAACAATTGAATGATCTTTAGTAAAAAAAAAATTCACATATGCATTATAGTAATCTTGTTGTCAAAGACTATGAACAGATTGTATTTCTTTAACAAATCTGTAGCACACATTTTGCTTTTCTGTTCAAAGAATATACACTGCTTTTAGAAGAGTAATGGGCCTTTAAATTTAAAGATGTGGAATCAAGACAGGGAGGTTACCTTTAGTGATAGCTTTGATTTTCGTAACTTATGTATCCCTCCCTTGATGGCATTGATAGCTCCATATCTTGTCATTGTAAGGGGAGAAATCAGAAAACCAACATATGAGGGTTACTTTGACCTGACATTGCCATAGTGACTGTGGACCTTGCATTAGTGCAATATGCATCATTTTTTCTTTTGGGTCAAAATAAATCAAAGTGTCACTTCTGAAAACTTAATTCTAATATCTATATTACCAGTAATAAGTAAATGGAACTTTCCAAATACTTTTCAAACACCACTCATTAGTAAGTAAATTAAGTCTTTACTTGTAATGAATAACATATTTAGCAAAAACCAATCTCCCATATGGTCCACAATCACCAAAATCAAAACCAGGTATTTGTGCAGGAAAATAAACATGATTTTACCAATTTGTTGTCCAGGTTGTTCTATAAAGATGATAATGAAAATGTCAGAAATTCCAATAGTCAAGCTGAAAAATAATTTCCTCTTAGTTATCACACATCCATATTAAGTTTTCAAAAATAAACAAGATTATGGCAAATTACTCATGACAAGATATTGATTACTTTTCAAAGGATTGAACGCCATTCCCCATAGCTGGATAAGCTTAACATTGAGGTTGGTATTTAAAAGGGTTTCATCAACCAGCACTCAAATCACTGCCCCAATTAACCAGGGGCTGCTTAACACCAAGTGAAATAACAGAAAACTAGAAAATGCTTGCAGACTGAAAAGCAATTGTAAATAAACTCTTTATAGATAATTCAAAATTAAATTTTGTTTTGCATTAATGCTAACCTCATGATCCTCTACCGTGGTTGCTTAAGATAGTAACACTCTAATGATAACCTCATGATCCTCTACCATGGTGGCCTAAGGTATTTATTATTTTAACCACTCTAATGGTAACCTCATGTTCCTCTACCGTGGTTGCTTAAGATAGTAACACTCTAATGATAACCTCATGATCCTCTACCATGGTGGCCTAAGGTATTTATTATTTTAACCACTCTAATGGTAACCTCATGATCCTCTAACATGGTTGCTTAAGGTAATACCACTCTAATGATAACCTCATGATCCTCTACCATAGTTGCTTAAGGTAGGAATGGTCACTCTTATAAAATATATATATATATATATATATATTTTGTATATGCATTGTTTCACTAATACAAATAGTAATTTTAAGAAATTTTGCCATCTTGTAAAGAAGTTATTGACATTTACATTTCATTGTTTAAGGTTAAAGGAATAACACCTTATCAACACAAAAATGGATTTAATCCATATATTTGTCACTAATAAGTTTAAACAAATTGACACCAAATTAACCATAAATATATTTTGTTAAAATGTCATACATTGTAAATATAAAATTGCTAATCATCTTTGTACATTATTTTCGCTCAAATATGGGGAGTTGTATCTCTTGGGCAATATTTTCTGTTTTACAGCCATCCACTGGTGCAGTCTATGACATCCTTCACTGGCAGCGGTATAAAAAGACATTAACATAGGCAACTTAGTCGGACAGTTTTTTGCCTTACTATGGTGGCATATTTCTGCCAGCCTCTTATCCACTTAGCTATGTCGAAACTTTTCTGAAAAATTGTCACATATTCAGTTATTATCTGGCAAGTAGGAAATATTCAAGTTATCCACTTAAGTATCTTAACAGGACTAAACTGGTTTAATTTACATATTTATGACTAACTTGAAAAAAAGGGAGATATCCAGTTATTTTAAGTGAATATATGGCTGGCAGTAGTGGGCACTAACAGGCAGTTTTGTCCTGTTAAGATACCTAAGAGGACAACACGAAAGTTTTCTACTTGCCAGATACTAACTGAATCTGTGACAATATTTCAGAAAAATTTTGACATAGCTAAGCGGATAAGCGGCTGGCAGAAATATGCCACCATACCACCTTACAGACGATGAGAACCACCCAAGTTAGCTTTGAATACCCATAACTGTCATATGTTGGCATTTGACCAGAAGTGATATTTCTTTATGTTGCCTTTTTCTTTAAATTTACCCACCAGTAACAGATTTAACATTTTATTAAGATTTCTCCTTACGTGACAATTAGATAAAAAAAAAGAAAAAAAAAGAGAGATGAAAAGATATACACTCTGACTGGAACCCAACTTTTACAATATCTGCACGGCTGTTGTACCTAAATCAGCAAAATTGTATTAGAGTAGCTCAACCCTATGAAGCATTATTGACCTATGAAAAATGAGGCTAATATTTGAATCTGGTTACAGCAGAAGGTAATGATACTCTGATGAGCATTCTAGGCTACTATGGCCCACTTGGTTTTTGTTTGGTTATTTTCTCTTGAAATATGGTTGTATACCAACAATCAAAACACATCCACATCTGTAATTTTGGCAATAATTATCTTTCTGACAACAGGTTTCTTTGAAAATCCCAGACATTGTCATATGAGAATCATTAGTCCCCACTGGTGAAACTGGTTGGAGACTATAGGTTAGCACACGTCCTTCCATCCCTCTGTCAGTCCGTCTGTCCCGCTTTTGTGTCTGCTCCATAACTTGGACATTTATGAATGAATTTCAATAAAACTTAATAGAAGTATTTCTCATAACCCAAAGGTAAGTTATGTGCATCAATCATATGCACCCTTGAAAGATCAAAGTGACAGGAGTTGTTAGAAATTGTCTTTGGTGTTCATAGGCTACATCTTCATGTAGGGCAAATCGCTGGACTCACCCTTGGTTTTTAGGAATACTTCTGTTAAGTTTTATTGAAATGCATCCATAAATGTCCAATGGTGCAGACACAAATGCAGGATGGAATTACAGATAGAAGGATGCATGCAAACTTATAGTCCCCAACCGGTTTCATTGGTGGGGACTATTCATGGGGACTATTCATTGGTGGGGACTATTCATCGATTGGGACTAATTCTGCATGTGGCAAACTTGTCATTAGACCATATTTCACAGAATGTTGGTTGAACTGACTGTACCTGGCAGACTGGTGGTGCTATGGTGACTAGTTTTATAGTAATCTGCAGTGTTTCTCCATACCCCTCACCTGTGTGCATGACAAATGTACATTAGGCTCTCTGGCTCCAGCCATCTTGAGCTTTGTTGTGACAAGGGAGTGTATTAATTAAGATAATCCATCCACAGTGTTATGCAACTTTAATGAATGTTTGCTTGTCAGAAGAGGCTCTATAACAATCCAAAGCCTCTTGGCAAATAAAGTGGCACCTCCAATGATATGTTGTAGTGAGGTAGGGTTTGTTTTTAGACAGCATGTCAAGTCTGTTGACTTATTGTTGGTATTCCCAAAAATAGGCAAATAAAAGAAATTTGCTTCCATTATCATTGAACCAAAAATTGATGATTTCCATTATGCAGTAGTTGGAAGATAATAAGAAGAATTTGTCTGTGAATGATAATATAAGAGTTTGCTTTCTTGCCATATTCATTTTTATAGACAAGCTGTTTGATTTAATATACAATTAGGAAACGTTTGATTTTGTATAAGTCTTCTCGTAAATGCTTGTGTAAAGTGTGCATTTTTGTGGAGCGTGAGGTTCAAATCCTTACAAAAAAATCTATTTCACTTTTATAATGCGCATTCATTCTTCATACTTCTAGGAGACTGCCATTTTGTTAAGTTGTAGCTATTTTGCAAATATTGATTGAATTACAGGTAACGAAATTTCTACTGCTTCCTCAAGTCAGTCATGCGACAATTTTTATTCACACCTCTAGTATCACTTTCAGTTTGCATTGTTACCTTGATGTTCATTTTAGCCAATAGTTTGAGTAATAATTTGTAAATTTGTTTGTTTGTCACAAGTCATTTCCAACTGGTATTTGAAGCACACAATTATCTTAAACCAAGCAGTTCTGTCTAAAATAAAACTTAACTAACTTCGACAGTATTTCAGTTATATAGGGACGTCTAGCTTTTTACAGGTGGAGGAAGACACGGAGGCATCCAGGTAAAACCACCAACCATGCCTTTTTAGTGGGTGAGGTAAAGTTTGGGAAAACTAAGAACAAACTGAATTTTTGTGTATTGTGTGCACCCCTTCTCCCAAATTTAAATAAAGTTCATAGAAATATGCACTATATATGAGCATCTACAGCATATTAATGATTGGAAATAGGATCAAAGAGCGTTATTTTGCTCAGATTATTAAAAAAATAATAATGAAAGAGATATTTCAGATGTGCTGGCACACTATATATCAAAATGTCAAGTTTGTCAATGATAGTGCTGTTATAGTTGTCAGATAAATCACAATGATATGATAAATCCATCAGTCTCTTATTTTTTTACAAAGGGAGGTCACCAAGGGGACCCAGATGGACCATTAATAAAATGTCACATGGCACCACTGTGTCAGATAAGTAAGGGAGACAAACAGCCAAATGATGATGATGATGGTATTATTAACAAAGATAATGACATCAAGAGGGCCATGGTATTCCTGAAGTCGCTCACCTGAGAAACATTGCCTTGATTGCCTGTACAAGTTACTATATTGTAGCATAGTCATACTGAATACATTATCCACACAGAAATACAAGAAGATCATTTCAATTTCAGACATCAAACAGTATACTTTTGGGCCAAATTTGAAGGCTGTAGCTGAAAAATACAAATGTAGGTCACTGAGTTATGGTGAAGGTCATCCAAGGTCTAAGTTCAATGCCACACACAAAACTGTACCAGTGGTCCAAATTTAAAGGCTGCAGCTTAAAATATCAAAATTAGGTGACAAGGTCATCCAAGGTCAAAGTTAAATTGCACAAACATTACTTGTTTAACTTATTTATTTTACTTCGATTGGGAAACAAGATCTTAAGATCTGCAGTCGGGTATGTTACCACTGAACCACTGCAGCCTTGTGGTTTCTGACAAGATGGTTTAAAAACAAACCCCATGTAAGTCTATATAAAACAAAGTGACCCCTGGAGCGGCCACTTTGACCCCAAGGCCATAATTTGAAGAGATTTGGAAGAGATCTTCTAGGCCATGTTACACACCAAATATCTAAAATATCTATCTTTAAACTCCAAGCCAAGAAAATTGTTCAAGTATTTCCATAACCCCTGACTGAATTTGCCTACATCAGCTACCAGGAGATTATGTTTTTAAACAGTGTCATAAAATTTGAAGATGATCAATTAAGAAATGAAGATGCTAGAGTGTACATAAAGTGAAATCTGGCATTTTTTATTTTCATTTAAGGGGCATAACAGCCATAATCATACTTGGCCATGTTTTTACCAATTGTCATAAAGTTTGAAGAAGATTGATTAAGAAAGGAAGATGACAGAATGCACATAAAGTGAATTTGGCATATTTTTTTTTTTTATCATTCAAGGCCATAACTTCAGACTTATAATGGGCAGATTTCAGCTGTAATGGACCTTGGCCAAAAGATTATGGATGTAAACATTTGAAGAAGATTGCAGAAGAAATGAGGATGCTAGAGTGTACACAAGAAAATGTGGAAGGGACAGATGGATGGACAACAGCCATTTACTAACCACAATTACTCACTCATACTGTTGTGCAGATGAATGTAGCATGAATATACATGTTTGCACTCAAGCATCTTCATTTTTTAAGCAATCATTTTCAAAATTTGTGACAATGTTTATAGTCATAATCTCTTGACCGAGTTCAATTATGACTGATATTGGCCAATAAGGTCAGGAGTTATGGCCCTTTTAATATGAAAAATTGCCAGATTTCATTTGTTTGCACTCTAACATCTTTATTTCTTAAGCAATCATTTTCAAGCTTTATGATAATATTTATAGCCATAATCTCTTGGCCAAAGTCAGCTATGGCTGATATTGTATAATTAGGTCAGGAGTTATGGCCCTTCAATAATAAAAATGCCAGATTTCACTGTTTACACTCTAGCATCTCTATTTCTTAACAATCATTTTGATGTTTCATGACAAATTTTATAGCCATAATCTGTCAGTCAAGTTTGACTTCAAAATTATGGGTTCTGGATATTGAGAGAATCTCCATTTTATACTAATTTTCATGCTTCACAAAGGGAGAGCATATAGTTGCCACTTTGTCAGTCCGTCTGTCCCGTCCATTCATTCATTCATCCGTCTGTCATAATTTTGTCTGGTGCATGACACAAAAACAGTAAGAGGTATCAACATGAAACGTCATAGGTAGATAGATCTCAATGAGGAGAAGTGCAGTGTTCAAGAACCATAACTCTGTTTGCATAATTTAAAAGTTATTGCCTTTTGTTATTTTTCATATCTAAATTTAGTCTGGAGCTCATATAGTATAATTAAGTACCCATCAAGTGACAAAATGCAGTTCTGGGAGCATCCACTAGTTCTACCGGCACTTGTAATTTGAATATTCATAATTGTTTAGCGATTTGTATATTCTTTTTAAATTTGTTATCATATTTTCTAATGTAAAATTTCATTTCCAAGCTTATAAAAAATATTTAAATTTCAAATATGATTAATTTGTCATTCTTATATTATACTTCAATAATCTCTATGTATGAGTTTGTCATAATCCAGCAGAATTAACACTTGAATTGATAGGCAATGTGTAGGCCATATGATTAAATTGTCATTCTTATATTATACTTCAATAATCTCTATGTATGAGTTTGTCATAATCCAGCAGAATTAACACCTGAATTGATAGGCAATGTGCAGGCCATATAGGTGTCACCCAGATATAACAGGCCGTGTGATGACATGTGACAGACTGTATATTCCTTTAATTAGATTAACCCATGCTGAGAATTAGGAAATTGACACTTATTTCCTTTTTCTTCACTTTGGATGTATTTAAATGAATTTGATTGGTTGATAAGGTTAAGTCTGTTTTCTGCTTTATGACTTCTGATTGGATAATGTTAATTTTTTGTGAACGTGGAGAGAGAAGATTAAGATTATTGGTACAGAAAAGATTAAGATGAGTGATAGAGAGGATTAGAGATAGTAACTACATTTAAGTCACTTGTCTAAGGAATACTTAGACATTTGGATCACCAAATCGTGTGACTTTATGTGACTACTTTATTTGAAACTTAATGTTATTTATGAAATGTTTTGTTTAATAATAAAAAATAATCTTTGAAGCAGTGGAATTATCTTCAACATATTCAACTGGTAACACTGTGTAATTCAGTAGTTGTGTTATTTGTGTAAAATAAAATTGCACAGTTTTCAAGAATTAATTTATGGTGAATCTACTGATTTCTGGGGAACGCCATGCAGTATGTACTACGTATTGTTAATCAAAGCGCCAAAGGCACTGATAGACTGTCGGCAGTTTGGTTGTGGTGAGCAGCAAGACTGCTAGATTGTAATCCAAATAGGTTATATGCTGGATTCTTATCTGTTTATAAAGGGGGGTATGTGGCCTGTATCAGTTTCTGAGTTGTCAAATAAGAAACAAGAAAAGACAGTTTTCAATTTTTTATTAAACGTTAGAACATGATAATCAAAATTAAATACATACATCTAAAATAAATATTGGACAAGAGCTGTCAGAGAACAGAATGCTCGACTATGGAATTGATTTCTAATACCCTATATATAAAATAGTAAAAAATGATAAACCTTGATACTCAGACCCTTTATATTTATGAAGTCTAAAATCAATCCCATGCCTATGATGATGATGATGATGATGATGGTATGATGAACAAAAGCAATGACTAACTAAGTGATCTAGAATATTAACTCGAGCACACCCTTCCCAGTTGTTTGTTTGTTTGTTGGGTTTGACATCTCACCACCCTTCCCAGTTGTTAAGGTGTGGAGAAGGCCCTTAATAATACGTGTCAGTACCACACACACACACACGCACAGTTAACAGTTCTAAATTTTATTGATTATAGATATATCAATCATTCATTTTTTTTTCATAATATAAAATCATTTCATGTTGATGATGGTGATTTGAAAAGAAGCCTAAACTAAATCTAAATCCTTCTCCATACTTCTATTGCGTCAGCATGCGCATGTTTGATTAATTTATTTGAAGTGTGGCATACACGCCCCAGTCAATGCGGTATGGGTATACCGGTATCACCTTAAAATATATCCACTGTGTATAGTATGGTACATGACAAATTTATAATGAATTGAGCAGTTTCAATTTGGAGTATCTATTATATATAAATAACATGTCTCCATAACTTGTCATTGGTAAGAGTTTGCATATGAACATATAACTTTCATCTGCGTGGTATTTTTATGGTGAAATAGAATTTCCATTTTGCAGTTATTTACATTGCCCGGTATATGAAAAGTCTTGATGATATAGATACTCAAATGAATAACAACTTATTATTATATATTCATTGAATTTAAAACATTGTATTGATCATTATCATTTTGTGATATGTTGCCTGTTTATCTGGATACACTGTCCATTGTTTTATACCTGGCCTGGAGAGTGGAGCTAGCAGTGTAAACATCGTACGTGTGTCTCCTTTATTTAGAGAGAACATATTAAAAAGCGTATACCAGAGCATTTTTATTTTATATTATTATTTTAACCCATGCAAGAATAATATAACCAGTTTCAACTCAGTGTGTCTAGCAAACTTCCTTCGTGTGTTTTATCGAGTCACAATGGACTTTCCATTGCGCCGTAGCCTTTATGAATATATACACGTATAATCTCCAATTTAATAACTCCACTAAGTTAATTTGTATGCTATTGTCTTAAATTAATGTTTATATATAATAAAACAGTAACAGGTGGTTTAAAATTGATTTATGGCATTTAATAATGCCTTTCTGAAAATAGAATTTCAATTATTGCTCCTTAATCATTTCCATTGCTCCATATATGTATAATCTCAAATTAATAACTCTTAGTTTATTTGAATGTCATTGTCTTAAAAATTAATGTTTATATATAATGAAACAGTTTAAGATGGTTTAAAAGTAGTTTTATGGCATTTAATACTGCTATTCTGAAAATAAAATTTCCATTGCTCGGTAATATTTTCATTGCGTCCATTGCTCCATAAAATTTTCATTGCATGTTTTAGGTCTACCGCTTCAAACCATTGGGGTCACGTGATCTTCCATTCCCCCAAATTATGTTACTATTGCCTTTTTGAGAAGACAGAAATGCAACGAAATATAACAGTATCGTGCGAAACGCTGCTGAACTACTTTGGGTTTATTTAGTACGTGTGTGAAGCACTATTTTTCTTAACTGCATGAGTGGATCTACATGTACTCCAGTTGGGTTAAATCTCTGTTTTATAAATGATGCAGGTATTTTGTTCATGCTGAAAATGGTTGTATTCAGCTTGAGGATTTCTTAAAGAAGAGTGGGCACACAAACTTTACACATTAAAAGAGTTTTTAAATGTCATTTAAATGTCATTGCAACACATCTACATTACACACTCCACTTGCTTTTGTTAGCTCAGCTTGCATTGTATGGATCCTTACAAAGTGCTGAGTGTCAGTGCTCAAATTTAATATTTTTTCCCAATCACAAAAAAAATGCAAGTGGTTTAAATCATAACTGGCAAACTTCATTTTCTACTCGCATTTTGCCGAGAATGTGAGTGTTAATTTTGAGCCTGGACTCTATTTTAAGTTTGACAACCACCTTCTTCTCCAAAACTTCACTGTTTTTATCTCCAGTGCGTTAGAACTATGTGCTCTCTTTGGTTTGTTGATTTCAGATTCTGTGCAAAGTTCATTGACATCACAAGATGTAATAAACAAGAGGGCCATGATGGCCCTGGGTCGCTCACCTGAGAACCAGGTATTGGGAGGAAAAGAAACAGCAAATATCTAATGATATTGTAGAAAATGGGCTCTGCCCTCTGCAAGCTATAAATCAAGTGAGTACTTTAGGACAAGAAGAATTTTCAAATTTGTACTATATTTATGTAAGGAAAATGGGCTTAGCCTCCTGGCGGCCAAGTTTTTCAAAGGATCAAAATAATTTGAACAATCTTGGTAGAGAGTGACCCAAGAAACATCTATACCAAATAACTTTGAAATCCAGCCAGTAATTTTAGAGAAGAAGATATTTGAAGTTTTTACTATATACATATATAAGCAAAACGGGCTCCGCCAGCCTTGGCCAAGAAGATATTTCAAATTTGTACTATATTCATATAAGGAAAATGGGCTCCACCCCATGGTGGCCATGTTCTTCAACGGATCAAAATAATTTGAACAATCTTGGTAGAAAGTGACCTAAGGAACATCTGTGCCAAATAACTTTGAAAAGTCAGCCAGTACTTTTGGCCAAGAAGATTTTTCAAATTTGTACTATATGCAGATAAGGAAAACGGGCTCCGCCCCATGGTGGCCATGTTTTTCAATGAATCAAAATAATTTGAACAATCTTGGTAGAGAGTGAACCAAGAAACATCTATGCCAAATAACTTTGAAATCCAGCCAGTACTTTTAGAGAAAAAGATATTTGAAGTTTTTACTATATACATATAAGGAAAACGGGCTCCGCCCCCTGGCAGCCATGTTTTTCAATGGATCAAAATAATTTGGACAATCTTGGTAGAAAGTGACCCAAGGAACATCTGTGCCAAATAACTTTGAAATCTTGCCAGTAGTTTTGAAGGAGAAGATTTTCAAAATTTTCATATATTTTTTCTGTTGCCATGGCAACCAGAGTTCTGCATGGAAACAGATTCTTTGGGCTTCACCGAAGGAACATTCCTGTGAAGTTTCTTTAAAATTGGCCCATTGGTTTAAGAGGAGATGTCGTTTTAAGTTAAATGTTGACAATGGACGCTGGACATTCATCGGTCACAGTAGCTCACCTTGAGCATGTTGTGTTCAGGTGAACTAAAAAACTGGATATCTTTCATTTTGACAATGTTCAATTGATGATTGAAATCAGCATCAGACGTGTTTCCGTTGGAAACCAGGACTAGTATAAAATCGGACTTCCAAGATCAATATGAGGGTGTGGGTAACTTTTATTGTTTGAAATTAATGTTGTAATTTTAAACTTTAACAATTAGAATCAAAATTAGAAAATAAAGTGGTATCAAGTATTGATATTCATTAGAGGAAATATTAATTAAAAACAGCAAATGTTTTAACATATATGTGTCCGTGTTTTGTGTACCGTAGTTGACAGGACCCGCGTTTTATACTAGTCATACAACAAATTTACCAGTGTAAATTTTGCTTGTGATATTAAAACAAGTTAGGATTGTTTTTTTTTACGATGTTATTGATTATCTAATTGAAATTATCTCATTTAGACATGCTTAACAAAATGTTTAAGCGAAAATGTTCACTCGCAAAAAATTGCTAGTGGTTTAAAACATAACTCGCAAACATCATTTTTTACTTGCATTTTGCCGAAATGCGAGTATTAATTTTGAGCCCTGAGTGCTACAGTTAAAAATGTTATGGAAAATATGCGAATCAGATAGGCTCAATTTCGCTTTTCAGCATAAGACTGGCAGCCGCCGGCTAAAAACTACAGCTACTGGACAAGCCTCACAGCCACGTTACATGAGTGTTTCTAACCACTTGAGGGAGTCATTTTGACAAAAAAAGGCATGAGTCATACCCAAAGCAATGAAATCAGTATTGTGTCCCCATTTTAACTACACGGCTCCTGTTATTAATTTTTGAGAGCTATCGTATTTACCTTTTGTGTGTATGTTGTTTATGCAGTTTATATGAATGCTCAGAAAGAAGACGCTGAAGTCTGGTGCAAATTTTCATGTATACCTACATGTGAACAGCATGGTTTTATAGCCCTTTTTAGCTGTGTGCTGTCTTAGATTTATGATCTTTTTTTCTTTAATTTGTCATTCCTATAGAATTTCTGCAGGTTGTAATAAGAGTTTGCAGCAATTAAAAGTTTTCATTAATTAGTCTGTTCTGCTTTTTTTTCAATGCTGCATATCCTCCCCTTTGAAATTAAAAACAGGCATCCTTAAACATATGACAGCAATAAGTCTTTTTTTATCTTCAGTAACTTAATCTGAATTAATTAAAACCATTTTATGTCATGAAAGGCTAACAGATGGCCAGTTTACCAATTTTTTTTTCCTGGCGTAAGTCAATTTCAAGCGAGCCACCTAATTCAAATTCCCTTGAATAATTATGATGATTGTTTCTTGTGAAAATAAAGCCTTATTTTCAAAATCTCTCTGCACCCTCATAACACATTCATAGCTCCTGGTGTAACATTTTGTGGATTTCTAATCATATTAAAATAACAGGCACATGGGCCATTTTTGACATACTAGGGTGTAAGACTATCTCGTCTGGGAGTTTACTTATCCCAGCTATATCATTTCACCTATCTCTTCCTACACGCTGTCTATCAGCTGGCAATCCTCTCATATCTTACATAATGCTGCCCCCAGCGGCAGCAATAGATCCACTGATTTCACCCTAAATTACGGAAATACAAAGGAGGTTATCAAGCCTACTATGCCTTATCAGAGTCCACACACGCTGTAAATTAGCAAATGATGTTGTTATCTGACATATTTAGTGGCAAATATACCTACAAGATGTATGGTTTAAAGACAGAGTATGTTATGTCATACACAGATTATCTTCTATCTGATGATTATCAGAACGGTAACTGTGAATATCATCATATCAATTAAGTGGCTGGGCCATTCAGGTAATTGGTAATTGTCGAAATTCATTGTTATTTTGTTACATCATGGTGACTGAAAGGGGATCCCAGTCAGATATTTGATTTATTGCAAAGATAAGCTCTTGAAATGTGTTCCAAGGTACAAAGCAAAGTAGGTGTTAGGTTTGCTGGTGCTGATATAATATTTTGATTATTATATTTGATACAGGCATCTATGAATCTGTTACAGTTGTTTGTGTGTGTGTTTTATTGTTTTGAAATAAAGCTGTTTATTTAGAAAAATACTAGAAAAAGTCCCGTGGGTTTCACATAGATAAACCAGCCTTGATAGGGCTTGACTGTGAAGCTGGGGGTTTTGGTTCAATTGCCTCTGGGGTCGGGCACAGTCTCTGTGATGGATGACTTATAATTTCTTTATGGTGGTCATTTGTCTTCCATCACTGTATAAAGATAACTGCAGAGATGCATGCTAAAGAGTTGTTAGGTGAACTGGCCATCTGTTTGCCTTTAATGGCATAAAATGGCATTAAATGATTCAAATAAAATCAAATACCAAGTTTAATGCAAAAAAAGACGATGAAATTAAAAGGACTCATTGCTTTCACATGTTTAAAGGTGTTTTTAACTCTACTTGAAAAAATGAAGCTTTCAAAATCCTACACCGTTTCATTGGTCAAATGATCCCTGCTGTCACCGTGCTATCTCTGCAACAGATCCAGTGAAATGTCTGATCAATAATTCTGGAGTATGATGTTTTGCTAACCAACTATCCCACGGACGATTAAGAAGCAAAGCGTGGGTTTTCCGACAATGCCCTACATATGGCTAAAACATGCCTTCATTTTGAAAAAAAGGACAAACCAAAAGTATTTGTTTAAACTTTACTTTTTCTTATCTTGGAACCTTCAGATTTTCTTATTTCTTCAATGACTTAGGTACTAATAAAAGCTTAAAAATAGAAGGCCACTAGGCTTATTCTTTAAAAAAATACATTTTAAGATTGTTAGTGGGGATTTCACTTGGTGGGAATTTAACTTAGGCATAGATAGATATTTATTTACATTAATATTTATAAACCCTAGACCTACTACCCAGATAGCAAGGGTATATGGGACCCATATGGGCTGTATCTGGGTATGCCTATATGGGCTAAACTATGTGGGACCCATGTGGGTCCCATATGTAGAGTTTTTTACCCATATGGGACCCATATGGGCTGTATCTGGGTATGCCTATATGGGCTAAACTATGTGGGACCCATGTGGGTCCCATATATAGAGTTTTTCACCCATAAGGGACCCATATGGGCTGTTTCTGGGTATGCCTATATGGGGACTATATGACTATGCGGGACCCATGTGGGTCCCATATAGAGTTTTTTACCCATAAGGGACCCATATGGGCTGTATCTGGGTATGCCTATATGGGTTCAATTATGTGGGACCCATATGGGTCCCAGATATAGAGTTTTGCACATGCGCACTCTACATTTCCGGTTAACCGCAATATTCAAACCAACGGTCAACAACACAACGCGATGTTAACCTACTTAGCTTTTCTTCAGAGTGACGACCAGACGAACATTATTAGCCTATTCAAAATGTGAAATATGTATGTATAACATTGATAAAGATGCTTTTCTAATAATTAAGTCTTGCTTTTTATTGAAAATAATTCTGATTATGAATAAGGAATTGATTTGTAACGTATTTTCGCGAGTTGAGTTCAACTTGTTTATCGTATATTGTATGTACCGGTAGTTCAAATTCAAGGTGTCTAAGTCTAGAATTTACTTTTATCTGCTATAAATTTTAGTTTGAGGACCAAAGAATCAATAATTTTGATCAAAAGTTAGATAAAATTTATTGTTACTTTTTGAATTATTTACTGTATTGTTAAATAATAATGGTAACGTTACATACTGTAATGGGCAATTTTCTGGTATACATTCCATATGGTATTCCTACAAGATAACAATTCCTGCAACAAATTTGTGTTTACTATTATCATGTATTTATATTTATTTCTGTATCATAAAGCACTGTCATAAATCACTTGTATTCCGATCAAAGTATGCCTTGATATTTAAACTTTCTACAGATATACATGAAGCTACATTAAGGTATTCACATCTCTGACATATAGAACTGGATGATTCATAATGTATACATTTTGTGTAATTGTAGATAGAATACCTGTCAACCTGTTAAGTTCAAATCTCTGGGACGTTGTGAGGAGTTTTCTGAATGGAAATGAGCTGGATGTAAACTACAACTTCCATGGACTGAAGGGGATGCTGCCATTTACAAAACTGCATATCATGGATGAATTTTACAGTAAGTTTTGCTGCAATAAACTCTAGCCTAGTCTTAAATGTAATGAGGTCATAGTCAATGCTCATCAGTTATATTTTTTAGTTTCAAGGCCAAGTTTAACAGTCCCAACATTGTTTGGTTTTCTTTCTTAAGATTTATTTTATACCTTTTGAATTTTCAGAACCACAGCACTTAAGACGCTGAGTAAGAGGTCTATAAATGGCAGGCAGGTAGTACCGGACAGAGAAGGGGGAACAGTGCAACAAAAATCAGACAAGTCTTCAATATAGGAATTCCAACAGGAGACACTCTCAATAAGTGGAGGGACAGATTCATAGTGAATAGTTTAGAATATAGTTTTGAATAGTTGAATATCAGTCCATTATTTTTCAGACAGTCCAACTTTGAATTAAGTATACTATACTATTTTTTTCTTTTATTAAGCTTTAAAGGAATCTGTTCTGTAACTAACAATTTTGTGGAGATTGGACTACTAGTATGTGCGTGAGAATTGCTGATAAGATTAATCCAGATTATTTTTTAAATATATGTTTTATAAATATAAATTATATTTTCACATATCCATGTATCACTTGGCTGAACAAGATAGTCTGCTTAGTCTGTATAATTATATTTTCACCACCCAGTTTGAAATGGTTGATTTAAGTATTTTAAATAGTACTGCTGAAGTAATCCATCATTACAGTTAGCCTTTTAATTTTGAATTTCAATGTCACTTCATATTTCAAATACTTTAAGGTTAAGAACTTAAGACGAGAAAATAGTTGTTATGTGTGTGATTGTGATGCATTTATTAGTCTAGTCTTGTTATGCTAATTATTTTCTTTTTACAATAGTATGCATTTTTGTATAATAAGTTATTGAGTTTATGTGCAGTGTTAAAGATATGCCATCTTTAAGTCTTTGTTTTTGTTGCATGAGAAATTGTCTTATGGTTAGGAAATCAAACATCACTTTTAATCTTTAAATAGCACATTGAAAATGAAAAATATCCATTTGTAATTTTTTAATTTTTTTTTCAGCATGTGATTAAATTGAAGTTTT
>CM037784.1:42038978-42057423 GCA_021229015.1 Solen grandis
AATACAGCAATTGATGACAAAAATAAAAGTTCCAAGGGCTAAAGAATGTTATCTGTAAATGTCACGTAAATATAACTGCTGGAGACAAGCACTCCCCTTCGAGATATAGTCCTGTCATTTTGTCGCCTTTTATATACTGTCAAAATGCAAAATTAGGAACCATGTTGCATACTTAATTAAAGGTTCCTGACAGTAATCAGTGAGACAGACTTAGGGATTTGTGAAATTCCTCTCACTTCCTGTCACAGTAAAAACCATAATGGAATTTGTTTACCAGACAGTGTACAAGTTATGATTTTTTGAAGACTCAAAGGCATTTGAAGAAACACTATTTTGTCTAATTTGTGTGAGACTTGCAGTTCTTTAAAAGTCTGTTGGAGTAAAAGTGTCTGGTGTTTCAGTCTATTTTACAAAGAGAAGGAAATGAATTACGAAGAAAATATTTAAATATTAGATTGATTTCTAAATATACTTCCTGCTAAATTAACTTTTTTGTCTTTTTGAAAAATGGTCAGACACCCATCTCCCTTTTTATGTATACAAGTACATATTGTAAATAGATGACATTTTATGTTACATTTATAATTCTTATTATGTGGTCATTCTTCATGCAGAAGGGACAGATAAAGTGCTGCCACACTGAAATATTCTCTGTAGACATGTGGCATGATACCACGCTGGGCCTAATAAACTACCTTTATATATACTGTTGTGGTATTTTGAATTATTTAACACATTAGAAATGTTTATACATCACAGTACTGATTAAGTCTGTCTGAAAAAAATGTTAATCATTTACAATAGAGAGACAGACTGCAATTTACTGTAGTTCTAGTGCCAGTGATTTCTGCACAAGCTTAAAATGGATGTTATCAACACACTATATGTGAAGAAAAAAATTGCAACGAAAATTCAACACATTAAGAACATAATGTTTTGATTAAAATGCCTGCATAACATATTCCACTTGAACTTGTTTGCACAGAATTGCATTGCATGGATAAGAAACGAAAGTGGATTCCTATATTTGGCTTACACTGACTGTTTAAAAACCAAGGAAAAGTTTTATTAATCATATGACTATGTGACTGCTATACCTTTGGGTACATGTAGTGCTATTGTCTGTGTAGGCAGAAAAGGGCTTGTATTGCATTTGATGAGAAGCTAGATATTGATATACATTATGAGGCACTGCTGCTGTGCTGCAAGGAAATCAATTCTTCTAAACAATACCTAGCATTAATCAGTATCTTCATAGCCCTCTAAATATGTCCCATTATATCTTGTTGGAAAATGTCAAGCCAATTTGTAAATTACTAAACCCATAGTATCCATTGTAAGGTTTTGTATTAAGAAACACTCATATGCAAAAACTGTGACCTTGATCTTTATGTGACCTTGACATGTACTGCAATATATTAAAATTGTAACTGAAAAGCATGCCATTTATTGGAATTTGTTTAAAATGTGGTGAAAAGAAAATAAGAGACCTACATGTTCTTGCGATCATAAAGTACAAGTAGAACTTTGATAAGTCAAACCAAGAAGTTAGATACATCTGGGGCCATATTCATAAAGCTCCTTAGTTTTTAAGGAGAATAATTCCTTAACTTGAATAAATCTCCTAAGGTGTTTTATAAATAAGACTAAAGGAAATCCTTAATAACTATGGGAAAGCTATGTAATTTTAAGGAAAATCTAAGAAACTAAGGGAATTTTTTCCTAAGGAGCTTTAGGAGGAATATAGCTTATGTATGAGTCTATATCAACTGTCAAACTGTCAAGTCTTTGAACTGTAGATAAGGCTTCCTTGCATAAACTTTCAGTCATAGACAGAATTTTATACAAATGTACATTCATGTGTTACTGTATATGAAACAGATATTCCCTTCTTGTGTGTTCAAAACAAAACATGAAGATATTTTTCTACGAAAGCAAGATATGCAAAGAAAACAAAAGGTTGCTGATGTAATTAATCCCCCGCCGCGAAGTGGGAGGGGGGTTATAGGAATGCCCTTCGTCCGTCCGTCCGTCCGTCAGTCCGTACACACGTAGGGGGGTACTTACGGGGCTAGGGAACAATGGGTTAGGGTTAGCAGCCTTTGATCATTTCTCTTAAGTGGCTAAAATTGTCTCTTAGGTGGCTAAAAGAACAATAGAAAGAACAATAGGATAGCCACACAAGTATACCTGCGTTAGGACGTCCGTCAGTGTGTCCGAAACATTTTCTTGTCTGCTCCATATCTCATGAACGCTTGGACACATTTTCTTCAAACTCAGCTAAAGTGTTAACCTCATTGAGCTGATGTGCAGAAGGCATGTGGCCGTCACGCTGGCTCAAGGTCAAGGTCATACTTGAAGGTCAAATGTTATTTCGTGTCCGCTCCATATCTCATGAACGCTAGGACACATTTTCTTCAAACTCGGCTAAAGTGTTAACCTCATTGAGCTGACTTGCAGAAGGCATGAGGCGGTCACGCTGGCTCAAGGTCAAGGTCATACTTGAAGGTCAAATGTTATTTTCATGTCCGCTCCATATCTCATGAACGCTTGGACACATTTTCTTCAAACTTGGCTAAAATGTTAACCTCATTGAGCTGATGTGCAGAAGGCATGAGGCGGTCACGCTGGCTCAAGGTCAAGGTCTGATGTGCAGAAGGCATGTGGCGGTCATGCTGGCTCAAGGTCAAGGTCATACTTGAAGGTCAAATGTTATTTTCGTGTCCGCTCCATATCTCATGAACGCTTGGACACATTTTCTTCAAACTTGGCTAAAATGTTAACCTCATTGAGCTGATGTGCAGAAGGCATGTGGCCGTCACGCTGGCTCAAGGTCAAGGTCATACTTGAAGGTCAAATGTTATTTCGTGTCCGCTCCATATCTCATGAAGCTGGACACATTTTCTTGGCTAAAATGTTAACCTCATTGAGCTGATGTGCAGAAGGCATGAGGCGGTCATGCTGGCTCAAGGTCAAGGTCATACTTGAAGGTCAAATGTTATTTTCATGTCCGCTCCATATCTCATGAATGCTTGGACACATTTTCTTCAAACTTGGCTAAAATGTTAACCTCATTGAGCTGATGTGCAGAAGGCATGAGGCGGTCATGCTGGCTCAAGGTCAAGGTCATACTTGAAGGTCAAATGTTATTTTCGTGTCCGCTCCATATCTCATGAACGCTTGGACACATTTTCTTCTAACTTGGCTAAAATGTTAACCTCATTGAGCTGATGTGCAGAAGGCATGAGGCGGTCATGCTGGCTCAAGGTCAAGGTCAACTTGCAGGTCAAATGTTATTTTTGTGTCCGCTCCATATCTCATTCAGGAGTGTTCCCCTTGCCTTACACAGACCACTCTTGACCTGGATTGCACTTCCACAGTGATTTATTGTACTTGGTAAATAATAGTATGTCATGTTCACAATCATACAAATTATGTCATGATATATAAAGTTTTTAATTGAGTTACACATGTATTTTGTGGTTACCTAACACATCCTATACTTCATTGATGTTCACTTTTTGTACTGTTTCCCATGTAAAACTTGTCAGTAAACTTTTAATATATGTGCCTCCGAATTCTGAGATTCATACATAACTCCGGAAAGTTAAATTGTCTTAAACTGATCTTCTATGTCTGCTACAACCATGCCAGGTTAAGGTGAACATAATCCTATGACCAAACAAATTCTAATATTTGGCCAGCGGCGGGGGATATAGCTGTCCTTTGGACTGCCTTGTTCAGATATAAGATGGGTATTGCGTACAGAGTTAATAATCAATGAACATTTGATAACCAGATCCCTGGGTTGTGTACCTGGTCCTTTGCTAACCATCAAATGGAAGTATCCCTCATAAAACTCATTCAAATGATTTCACAGGAGTTTAAATTCAAGTTATAGTGAGTGATTAAAGTTTGAAACATAGAAGTTCTACTGTACTTAATTATTTTTGACTATGAATTTTTAAATTTATTTATTTATTTATTTTTTTTTTATAAATTTTTAAAAGCAGGAATTGTTAAAGCATGATATTCCCTGTCAAATTTATTTGAAATATACTCCGATCATGCAAGGTCCACATATGTAACCTGAAATAAATCAGTGTAATCATATTTCATAATTTGTTCCAATTAGTCTAGTGGGAAAAATTTGGATTTTGATCTTGTTCTTCAAACCTTTACATGAGTTAAAATATAATATGTTAATCTTATTCATTTATGTCAATTGGGAAACAAGTTCTTAAAACTTCAACAGCTCCTGGTTTGGACCAGTACTTTGGCCCGGGATGGTCATACATGTATAGGACAAGTGAGCTTAAAAGTCCAACCTACGACAGATAAGCATGACGAAAAGTAGTTGAGTAAAAATAAGTAAAAGGAAACATGGCACATAAGGAGGTCATGAAATATACTTTGCCCTCTACCCTCTTTTCTAAAATGCGATTCCTGCTAATGAACACGTTTTCTCTGGTGGAGGGGTACCAGGTGAGATGGACTGCTGTTCATCTCAAGATTGAAATGCCAGAGCCATATTTCATCATCCTAAGTGTCATATTGGCCTTAGAAACTCCCCTGAGCTTCTTGTTCTGGTCCTTTAGCAGTAATATGACACAGTGTATGTTAACTTTTAACATACCATAGTCATGCACAGTTATCAGAGCTGAAACCCTGAAATGTGAGTAATTTATAGCAGATTACAAAATTTGCAGAAATCTTAGTTTCGTATAGTCCACATAAAAGAAACAAGATGCTGTATATGGAAGAGTTAATAGTTCTATGACTTGTAGGCCGGGAGTGTCAGGGTGATGTATCATGCCCCTTCTTATGACACCTCTGTTAGCATCTGTCTCTGGTAGACTACATGTATCTTGATCCAAATGACATGATGATGAGATTTTAAAACTAAAGAAGAAACATTATGAAATACTTTGAAAGGTTTTGTTCATTTACTCACAACAGAAAACACAAAAACTTAAAACTTGTAAGATGTCTGTAAAATTTTATATTTTATTATGGTCCAAACACACCATTATTGTTATTTTCACTGTCTAAAATTTTATTACAGGCTTCAATTAGAATTTAAGTTTGTGGTGACATTTATGTTTTGACAGGAAAGTTATGAAAATGTCTTTACTGGTCTTTAAGCTTTCTCTTACCAGCTTTAAGGCTTGGTGTGAACAATGCAGAAGTTTTATCTGCTAGTTTTATCACTGCTATATTTGGACTTTGGACATTATTTATCTCCTATATATTGTTCAAATTAAAAAAAAAATAAGCAAAAGAAAGTATGATTGATTTTAATGCCTGCCACTTATTGGCCAGGGTATAATCTGTCATTGCCTCTATCTTTCCAATATTCCTCTGAAATACTAGAGTTTTCCTGGATGTTTTGAGATGATTGCTGGTATAACGGTGTATCATTGTGGCCTTCCACTTGAGGAAATTTCTGCTATTGCAGTCATGTGTCCTACGTCTTGTGCCATGTGTCAATAAATCTTCTATGAAACCACTGGGCCGAAACTGATGACACCTGACATAGGAGATCCTTGGGTGTTCATGATAGTCAACATGATCCGTTCTATGGCAATCAAAAAAAATTCATATGAAAAAAATAAAATGAAAGCATTGGCCAAAATTTGAATTGTGTTTTAATTAATAAATACAGTCCATTTACGATAATTCGAACGGTCTGCGGACTGACTGAAATGTTCGAAAAATTGTGTCATTCGAATTACCGTCTTTACCTGTCGGTGGACATTTTGTGTATTTGTAAGAAATACACGTCGTGGTAATCTGTTGGCGTATTATATGCATGTTTATAAAATATAGAACATGGTCTGTTTGTTAACACTCTTGACAATCAAGTGACACATGTCAACACATGATTCTCAACGATTTGCATAATTTTAATTGAAATGACCACCAATCAACATAGTTGTGAAAAATACGCACGCGTGTTAATTACGGTGACACAGCGTCCGAACTATTGTGTCATTGATCAAGAACTTGATTGCTTGTTGGGTCTGTAATAAAGTTCGAATTGCCGCGTTTATCCTAGTAATTGTAAAACGAATTATTGCATTTATTTTAAATGAGATATATAGGAAAGCTTGACGGGACCATGACATTTATCCAATTAATGCCGTCAAAACGAAAAATCGCATTCCGAATTATCGTAAATAGACTGTACCTGCTATAACCCAGATATCTGTCTATTCATCACTACTGCCTTCCTAAACAGAGTCCTGTAAAATAAACTTATCTAAAGGTGCCCAGACAAACCTAGCAATTCTTTTACTATAAAAATAAAATTGTATTTAGATCTTGATCTGTTCAAGACACATCAGAAGCTTGCTAATTGGTCCATTTACTAGAAGGGCCAAATGGAAGAACCCATCACTATATTTTATGTAATACAGTAGACTGAACGGTTGGTAGACGTGTGACATCACAAGCTTTATTGATTTTTAACTCGTGATGCAACATGCGTCGAGAATTCTATTGAAATGGTAATGTCTAGGTTTTATTTCCATGGCTGTATATATATTTTATTATTAGTCCCCTAGTGGCATTGCCAAATCGCCATTGCACTCCATCCATCTGTCAGTCACACTTATGTTTTCCAGACTTTTTTTCTAAATGCTTGCAGATATTGATCTAATATATGGTATGTGAGTCTACTACCATGAGTTACAGATCAAGTTCGATTTTCGTTCCAGCCCACTGATTTTTGACGAAATTACGGGCCTTTGACTTAGAAAATTTCTTTAAATTAGCAGATTTCCTTATTTTTTTTCTAAACACTTGCACATATTGATCTAATATCAAATACCATGAGTTGCAGATCAAGTTCAAGTTTCTTTCTGGTTTGCTGATTTTTTAAGAAAATGCACCAGAATAGCTATTAAGGCTCTTAGGAGTTGATATCTATTGTTGTTTAGACTTTCATCAAAAGTACTGATCAATAATTGACTTGTTTTGAGTGTGAAGAGGGGCGGGGGTTCTTAGTTTCTATTTGCCGGTAGGGGACTTCGTACTGCCTAAGCAATACTTTCAGAATGCTTGTCTGTTTGTATATCTAGTTTCCTTGTCAGCTTGTCTTTTAATTTATTATGTATTTTTTGTGACAGTATGCCTCAACTACGATGACTTTGTAGTCACATTGAGGGACAATGGGATAACCATCCTAGTTGTCTTTCATGCACGGCTTGCTCCTTGGAGCAACCATGCTCATGCTGCTTCTCTTGGAAAAAGGATATTTGAGATCTGGTGAGATCCCAAAGGTCATACTCGTCTTGCTAGCAGAGGTGAAATTCATCATCTTCTTTGTGCATGTGTTCAGGTTTTTCCCCCCAAGAGGTTACAGCGAGTCCACCACCACATGGGGTGTGTGTCTTGCAAGCAAAGTCAGTGCCAATGTTCCCTGCAGGGGGTATTCAGGGGTCAGAAGGAATTAGCTTTTCTTTACCTCCCCCGCCCCCCTTCAGTCGGTGGTACCCCCCTCTATTTTGCTAAGGAATAAAGAGGCAGCTGATGCTGTATCTCTTTTTGCCCTTGAAAATGATCAGCTTCTCAAGATGATTCCTTGGTATGGGCTTCAGGTTCCCCTATGGCTTCCCCATCTGTTATAGACACCAGTCCTTTCTGAGGAAGAATACCCCTCTATTTTTTTTCATTTCATGGGGCCTATTTAATGAAAAATTCCCAAGAAAACTCAACCGTCCTCTGGAAAACAACCTCTTCAGGCAAGGCCCAAAACCATTCATCAAGGTTCTGTTGCCAATCAACTCAAGGTCCTATCAAATAATCTTTAAGGTCTTCCTTCCTTGAACCTTTATTTTACAGACTTATTTAGGAAAAATTTTCTCAGAAAGCGCAAGGCCTCGAGTTTAGATATTTGGTGTGTAACATAGCCTAGTATGCCTCAACCAATTTTGTTCAAACCATGGCCATGGGGTCAAAAAAATACAGAGGTATGCTATCTAACACTCTCAAATTCCGAAGATCTTCCTCAGTGTGTAATGATCCATATCTCTCAGAACTCATACAATCTTTTGAACTGACTTTTTTTAAGACCTGTTTCTTGCTCCCTTACACCCAAGTGGGATCTAGCTTGTGTTCTTAGGTCACTCACCAAGGCACCCAATGAACCTTTAAGCCATGCTTCAATCACTCATGTCACATGGAAAACAGTTTTCCTTCTGGCCATGGCTTCTCCTAAGAGAAAAAGTGAATTACATGCCTTTTCTATTAAAAATGGGTTTCTCCGTTTTAATAGGTCAGATTGTTCAGTGTCTTTACGTTATCAAATGGGTTTCCTCCCCAAAAATCAACTGTGGTTATACCATGTCTAGCAAGGTCTTGTGTGTTTTTGATGACCCTGACAGACTGCTTTGTCCAGTTAGGGCTCTTAAGTTTTATCTTAAGAAGGTTATTTCTTTAAGAGGTAACAGGAAGAGACTTTTTATCCCTGTCAAAGGTGGTGGGGGTTGGGGGAGATATCTCCGCAGTTGCCTCTACAATTAAACTGGCATACTCAGATCTGTCTGATATTGATTTGTCTTTCTTTAGGATATGCCCTCATAAACTCAGAGCCCTTTCAATTGGGCTTTCCTTAATAAAGCTCCACTCGAGGATGTTCTTAAGGTGGCTTATTGGAAGTCTCCTTCAACCTTTTCTTCCTTCTACCTGAGATTTTTCTCAGCACAGGATGACAATATTCAGGCTCTGGTTGTTGTCTCTCAGAGAGTGGTGCAGTCTGACCTAGGTTGTACTTAGCATGATGACTCCAGTTTGGGCAGGACCATGATCTACAACAGTCGGTTTCATCCCACCATTGCTACAAAGTCATATCTGGGTTATAACAAGTATGTATTAATGCTATTAAAATGTATTTTTTATAGGTAAACTAATTTTAATTTGTTAATACTTACCTGTTATAACAGAGTCCCACCTCCCACCCCACAGTTGCATATTGACTATCCTTCGGTTATGGCTTCTACAGAATTGAGTAAGCATGCACTGCGGGAACTTACATAATAGCAATATCCGGGTACCTTTGGACAAGTGCATTTCACAGGACTCTGTTTTTGGGAGCCGGTAGTAGTGAAAAAGACAGATATCTGTGTTATAACAGGTAAATATTAACTATTTAAAATTAGTTTTACTGTAAAAACTACATATACATTGCTGGAAGTGTAGAGAGTCACGTCATATGACATTTTTGTAAAAATAACATGTTTAATGGCAAGTTATTAAAAATCATAACAATTTCTTACATGATATATATATATATATATATATATAATTTTTTTTTCAGCTTTAAGCAGCTTGTTCAGAGATTGTCATTGACTAAGGATTTTAAATATCTGTGTGTATAACATCTACCAATATCCGTCTACAGACACATGATCAGCAAATGCAACTGTAAATCAGAACACACCAAGTAATCGCGCAAAAAAGATGTGTTAAACCTTGCATAAACGAGAGTCCTTTTAATAAGTACTAATTTATGTCATTTTTGCATTTTCACACCCTTGTTTTTCATCTTTGCTTTATTATACCTTTGTTTTGCGTCACTACAAGTTTCATTTTCACATTTTGATGCCTCTTTTCACGTTATTGCGTCTTTCGATTGTTTTGTCTTATTATGCCTTTGTTACAATCATATTATAACAAGTTTGTTTTTCACATCATTATGCCTTTGTTTCCTATTATTACGAGTTTCAAGTTCAAGTTTGTACACTTTTTTTCACATTATTACACCTTTATATTGCATAATAATGCCTTTGTTTCCCGTCATTACGAGTTTCAAATTTGCATTATTATACCACTGTTTTCCTTTGGTTTGTGTTATAATGCCTCTTAAATGTGTAATAATGCTTTTCTTTGCATAATTATACCTTATATTCTTGTTTTAATGTCCTAAATGTCCTATTTAGTGTAATTACGCATTACTTTGCAATTTAATGAGTCTTATACACCTTTATTTCGCATTATAATGATTTAATTTTTTTTTTTTTTTTTTTGGTGATCCTAATAGGCTTTCATATTTATTGCTTATGAAGGTCACAAGGCAAAAATCTGTAAAAGACTTTAATACAAAAAGTAACAACAGAGATGTAAGCAATATTTGTAAAATTAATGAAACTTATGTATTTTCCATTGGAAAACAAAAATGGTGGAATGATTTCATGTTTTCAAGTTTAAAAGAAATAGAAAAACAGGTCTTAATGTTATCCTTAGGATAATGTTAATGGAGAAAGCTGGAAAGGTCTTACCAGACTCATTGCTGCTAGGATTTTGAAATATTGTGCTAAAATAATCAGTTTAATGTGAATTAATTAGCTTCAAGAATGAGCTCTGAAAAAAAAAATCAATGATGAGAAATGGAAGAAAAAAAATGGAAGAAAATTTGGGACAGAAAATAGTTCTTCATAGAGAGAGAATTCCTGGTGAGGAATAAATTGTATTGTTTTTCAATAATTATGTCAATAATCAAGACTACACAATCAGGCCACTGTAATCACATCATTTGAATAAGATGTGTTGCTAGGATGGTGCCAAAAACTATGTTAACTGAGGTTTTATGTTTTCTTAATGTTGTTGATGCACAGTGTGAGATGCATATAACCTAGATTAATGACAAAGCAAATTCAGGGATGTTCATTTTGAGGCTCTTTTTAGCTGCTCAAGAAATGTTAAGGTCCAAACTAAAGAGAGAGGGGATTTAAAATAAATTATTGAAAGAAACTGAGCCTTTCAAATTATTGTTTTGATGGTTATATTTATTATTTATTGCAGTTCTTTTTTAGCTCACCTGAGCACAACATGCTCATGGTGAGCTATTGTGAATGCCTTTTGTCTGGCATCTGTCCGTGTGTCCGGCATCAACAATTTTGAGGACATCTCCTCATAATTTAAACCGCTGTGCCAAATTTGATGAAAAGTGCCTGTGATATTCTTGCATGAAGTTCTACCTAAGTGCTCAAATGGTTCCGTTCTGTTGCATATCTGGGTCACAGGAGCTGAAAATAGATTTTTAAAGTGAAATCTTTAAATTAAAAATCTTCTTCTCCAAAACCGCAAGGCCTAGAGCTTAGATATTTGGTGTGTGGCATTGTCTTATGAACGTTTACAAAGTTTGTTCAAATCATGTTCCTGGGGTCAAATTGGCCCTGCCCCAAGGGTCACTTGACTTTACATAGACTTACATTGGAAAAACTTGAAAAATCATCTTGTCAGAAACCACAAGGCCTAGAGTTTAGATATTAGGTGTGTAACATAGCTTAGTAGATCTCAGCCAATTTTGTTCAAATCATGACCCTGGGGTCAAAATTGGCCCTGCCCCAGGGGTCACTTGGACTTTACATAGACTTTAACAAGAAGATCTTCTTCTCAGAAACTAAAAAACCTGGAGTTAAGATGTTTACTAGTGGACCTCAACCAAATCTGTTTTAATCATGGCCCTGGTGTCAAAATTGACCCTACCCCAGGGGTCACTTGATTTTATATAGATTTATTAGAGCTATGAACTTCAAAATTTGGATGGCAGGTGCAGTTTTTGTGTGGAATTTAGATGATCTTGCTGTACTTCTGCATGGATTATGTATTCAGTATGACTCATAATATAATTATTGTCAATGAAAGCAATGTTTCTCAAGTGAGCAATTCAGGGCCATCTTGGCCCTCTTGTTTAAACATTTCTCTTACAATTGATTCATGAACAACTCAATACAAATTATACTTCTCCTTCCTAGGTTGGATCAGTATTTGCTTGAGGGTAGGTCATAATAGATTCATGCTGCCAGTAGGGTTTGAACCCACAACCTCAAAAACACTGTCTAGTAGGCTTTTGCTGGTCCAATATTATTTTATAGTGGGTTATGTGATATCACAGCTTGAGTCTAGGAAGATATAATGAGAGTTTTCTCTAGAACACATGTGTCACCTGCTGGAGCATGATGGAAAAAGTGTGATGGACAGACAGATGGACGGACAGACAACAGAAAAGTGATCCTTATTTGTCACCTCTTCTTACAGCAGGTGACACAAAAATTAAAGTTTGGGTTCATCTTGGAATGGTGTAACACTGTGCTTTTCCTTTTAAAGCTGTATGTTGAGTCCAATGTAAGATATTAAGACATTGTAGATTCATTGGTTTAGGGTCTATGGTTTTAACTTATGTTAAACATGTATTTAAGAAATAATCAATGTCAGTGTTTATTGTTAAGAGTTCAGGTGCAGATTATTATGATGGCAAACACCAAGTGATTTAATTACTAGCATCTGAAAGGGAAAAATCTGAACAAAAGATACATAGTCTATTTTGATTCCAACATGAAATTTATGATTTTTCATCTGTTCTTTCTCATTGCAATGAAGAAAGTAAAGCCAAATTACTTCTACTTGGGATCTTAATAAATTGATGAATGAAAATAAAAAATGCATGTCTATGTGTTGTTCGAATTCTTCTCATTATATTAATTCTCTTAATTTCTTCTTCTTTATCTGTTTTTTTTTTAATGGTCACTAACTGGTCAACATATCAAAGTCATAAAAAAAGGTACTGGCCTCATGTTCTCAAAAATACTTAAGTACGATCTCAGGCTCAAATTTGAGTATTATACTCAAATCACTATTTAAACTATAGGGCATAGTTTGAGTTTGAGTATGAAAATCATACTTAAATATCATTTTTATTTTCGAGAACACGGGGCCAGGTATTAGCTCCCTTGCTTGGCACTTAGCATATGAAGATAGTTCCAGGACTGGCTGACATGGTGATAATGTGAATGTTTAACCCAACAAACAAATTGTCCACTAAATTGAGAAATGAGCAGAAAGTGGTATTTCGTCCATCTTCCTTTATATAGTAAATGACGTCATTTTTACTTCAATGTTCAACATATTCTCATTGATGAAATGCAAAAGATAAATACCTACCATTTGAACACACAAGGAGTCCTGTGTGCTATTGAAATTCTTCTTCTTTCTATACAAAGAAAGAGACCCAAGTTGTGTTATAATGGTATTTGTCTTCTAATGTAGCATGCAGTTATGGATCCACTCTGTTTAACAGAGATATCAGAAGGCCATGTTTGTAATTCTTTCTTAAAGAATGTTGAAAAGTGATGTCCATAAGATAAATCTAGAAACACTCCTTATTAGGAAAATTTGATGATAAAAAAATCTCCAAAGACATGAATAAGGTTATTTCTATGAACATGTATTTGATTGAAACAGTTGAACATGACTTGTACTTTTCTTTTCTGTTCATACAAAATTATTTGATAATTGTTCCAGTCCTGGACAAGTCCATGTGGGAATTAGTTATGGCTCATGTCTGTAATGTTCATACCAGGTGTGGCAGACTGAGGTAAACCAAGATAATCTACCAACAAGGAAGGTGTTAACAGAGAAATGAAATATCATTTTTAGGACTTGGGTAATCTCCTAACGATAATTAAATCTGGTGGAAACAAAAGTTCCACAGTATTATAAATAAACAAACCAGTGGCTCCGTCTATGAAACTTGATCATTATTTGGCACAGTAGCACTAATTACAAACCCTGAAATCTAATTCAAGATAGGTTAATGTTCCCCTAGATCAGTGTTCTGCCTTGTTTATGACAAAGAACAGGAAAAATATCTCTTCCCTCCTCTGGACCAACCAGTGGGTGGACCACTTGTAGTATTTTGGTGTGCAATTAACAACAGATCTGGCATACCATTTACCAATGATCAGCTGAGCAATGATTGGTGTTCTGAGGAAGAAGAGCAAAAAAACATGACTTGCTAGGTGGTCATATTCTGTCTACCGTACACCTTAATTTTCAGGTTAACTTATTTGAAAAAAATTACTTATCGCATAGTATACGGTGAAAGATATTGTTTTGAAATTCATCCCATCGGACATTTTGACAGACTGAAAGCTATCTGTATGTATTAATGGCTTATCATGTGGTGAACTGTTTTATTTACAAGGCATAAAAATTATCGTTAGACTGTTACATTAAGGAAGGGTGGGATAAAGGTGACACCTTCTCTTAGCATGGCATTATGCATTCTAATTAACACTGGGGACCAATATCACCTGTCAATATTCTCCCAACTTACAGATATAACAATTGCCACCTGTCAAGTATCTCCTGTACATCATGAGGTCCCGAAAAATAAACTTATTTGTTTATATCGAAAACGGCTTTCAAAAAAATTGTTTCAGTTTCTTGCGATCATTTTATCATAAAATATACCAGTAAGATAACTAATAAGATCAGAATCAGTAACCAAGTATTGTTTATTATGGTTTCGTATAGACTTTATGGCATATTATCGTATTAATTGGTTTTCAGTATATTCATTTTATGAGAAACCTAAAACACTGTATAGCATCGTATAAACCTGAATTATCTGGAAAAAAAGTGTGCCTAATCTGCCAGTGTATACGGTAGTTGAACAACACATTTAGCAAAAGGTAGAGCATCACTTCCTGTCACTCAGAAGCAGAATGTGGCTGTACTTGAATCACACCCATGTCTGTAGGGCTGTGTCCTGTTCTGTCCCATTCCATTTCAGCCATATTAACTTCAATAAGTGGCACACAAGTGCAGTATGAATCCATGTTTTCATGGTCATCGAAGGCACAAAGCACTATCAAAGATATGACTTTATAGCTTAAAATATATGTATGTGGACAGGCAATATACATGGACAGATCTGAATGTCACAGGTTCAAATCCTGCTGAGGTAAAAATCTTTTTTTTTTCTTTTGCTTCCTGTTTTTTTTTTAGTTGACATTATACCCCCTTTGGTGATAAATAGCCTGCCATCTGTGCCTTTGAATAGTGATATAATAGCCTGCCATCTGTGCCTTTGAGTGGTGATATAATAGCCTGCCATCTGTGCTTTTGCATGTCGAAATAATAGCCTGCCATCTGTGTCTTTGAGTAGTGATATTATAGCCTGCCATTTATGATTTTGAGTGGTGATATAATAGCCTGCCATCTGTGCCTTTGAGTAGTGATATAATAGCCTGCCATCTGTGCTTTTGAGTGGTGATATAATTGCCTGCCATCTGTGCTTTTGAGTGGTGATATAATTGCCTACAATCTGTGTCTTTGGTGATATAATAGCCTGCTATCTGTGCCTTTGAGTGGTGATATAATAGCCTGCCATCTGTGCCTTTGAGTAGTGATATAATAGCCTGCTATCTGTGCCTTTGAGTGGTGATATAATAGCCTACCTTCTGTGTCTTTGGTGATATAATAGCCTGCTATCTGTGCCTTTGAGTGGTGATATAATAGCCTACCATCTGTGTCAATGAATAGAGATATAATAGCCTTCCATCTGTGCTTTTGGATGGTGATATAATATCCTGCCATCTGTGCATTTGAGTGGTGATATAATAGCCTGCTATCTGTGCCTTGAGTAGTGATATTATAGCCTGCTTTCTGTGCCTTTGAGTGGTGATATAATAGTCTACCATCTGTGTCAATGAATAGAGATATAATAGCCTTCCATCTGTGCTTTTGGATGGTGATATAATATCCTGCCATCTGTGCTTTTGAGTGGTGATATAATAGCCTGTCATCTGTGCCTTTGAGTAGTGATATTATAGCCTGCTTTCTGTGCCTTTGAGTAGTGATATTATAGCCTACCTTCTGTGTCTTTGGTGATATAATAGCCTGTCATCTGTGCCTTTGAGTAGTGATATTATAGCCTGCTTTCTGTGCCTTTGAGTAGTGATATTATAGCCTGCCATTTATGATTTTGAGTGGTGATATAATTGCCTTCCATCTGTGCCTTTGATTGGTGATATAATTGCTTTGAGTGGTGATATAATAGCCTGTCATCTGTGCCTTAGAGTGGTGATATAATAACCTGCCATCTGTGCCTTTGAGTAGTGATATAATAGCCTGCCATCTGTGCCTTTGAGTGGTGATATAATAACCTACCATCTGTGCCTTAGAATGGTGAAATAATAGCTGCATCTGTGCTTTGAGTGTGATATAATAGCCTGCCATTCTGTTCTTAGAGTGGTGATATAATACCTGCATCTGTGCCTTTGAGTAGTGATATAATAGCCTGCCATCTGTGCTTTTGAGTGGTGATATAATGCCTACCATCTGTGTCTTTGATGTGAATAATAGCCTGCCATCTGTGTCTTTGAGTGGTGATATATATAGCCTCCATCATGTCTTAGTGTGGATATAATAGCCTGTCATCCGTGCCTTTGAGTAGTAATATAATAGCCTGCCATCCGTGCTTTTGAGTGGTGATATTATTGCCTACCATCTGTGTCTTTGAGTAGTGATATAATAGCCTGCCATCTGTGCTTTTGCATGGTGATATAATTGCCTACCATCAGTGTCTTTGGTGATATAATAGCCTGCTATCTGTGCTTTGGTGGTGATATATAGCCTACCATCTGTGCATTGAGAGTGATAAAATAGCCTGCCATCTGTGCCTTTGAGTAGTGATATAATAGCCTGCCATCTGTGCTTTTGCATGGTGATATAATAGCCTGCATCTGTGTCTTTGAGTAGTGATATAATAGCCTGCCATCTGTGCTTTTGCATGGTGATATAATGCCTGCCATCTGTGTCTTTGAGTGGTGATATAGCCTGCCATCTGTGCTTTTGGATGGTGATGTAATAGCCTGCCATCTGTGCCTTTGAGTGGTGATATGATAGCCTACCATCTGTGCCATTGAGTAGTGATATGAATAGCCTTCCATCTGTGTCTTTGAGTAGTGATATAATAGCCTGTCATCTGTGCCTTTGATTGGTGATATAATAGCCTGCCATCTGTGCCTTTGAGTGGTGATATAATAGCCTGTCATATGTGCTTTTGCATGGTGATATAATAGCCTGCCATCTGTGATTGCTTTGAGTGGTGATATAATAGCCTGTCATCTGTGCCTTTGAGTGGTGATATAATAGCCTGCCATCTGTGCCTTTGAGTAGTGATATAATAGTCTGCCATCTGTGCCTTAGAGTGGTGTTATATGGAAGTTGTAGGAACCAGAGGTAAATCTGCCATCTGTGCCTTAGAGTGGTGTTATATGGAAGTTGTAGGAACCAGAGAAAGTAATATATAACCTTTTCTTTTTCAAGTATAAAAAAATGAGAGTTTTCATAAATTCTAACTTTCTTCTTTGACATTAAATTAGTTCAGTGAATTAAAATGAATATTGGAAATAACACAGGATGACATTTTAAAAAAAAACACAAGAAAAAAAAGTAGTTCAGCCCTTGTTTTGCAAACATGAAAGATTAAACAGAAATCAAATCATTTAAATGAAGAGAACAGGAAACATGGTATGAATATTGAAAGAATTTATTCCTGAAAAATCTTGCTTTGATGTTGTTATGCAGTTTTCATTGTTTTATTTGCCAAATAAAAATGCTCAATGTGAGATGAATTCATCATTAATGTTAATTTTCTTGCCAAAAAAAAGGAGAAAAGGAACAAAAATAGCAAGTTAGAACAAGGCAGAATGAGCTTTAAACTAAACATCTTGATTGGTTTTCTTGGGATTTTGGAGGATTAAGATGATTTCATAATTATATGTATGTGTATGTATAAATTATCTATATGTGTATATGCATGTGTGTATATATATATATGGGTGTGTGTGCATGTTATGTTTTTTTTTCTGTTTTGTACTTTTCTTGTTTTGTCTCATATGTAATATCATGCTAATTTGTACTTGACTGTATTATGGCAAAAATAAAGATATATATATATTATCATGCTGTAACCAGGCCAACCAGTCCTTGAATTACCCTTATATGCTGACAGTCAACTAGGATTAGGATTATATTAATTTTTTATGCCCGACCATATAGATTTGCCTTTGTCCATCCATCCATTTGTATGTCCTTCTGTCCCGAAACTTTGTGACATGCATAACTCTGAAAGTTTTGGTACTGCAAACTTGAAACTTAATGAATATATTATTCGGGACATGAACTTGTGCACCTGGGTATTTTCATTAAATCACCGTTACTGTTGACAGAGTTACATGCCTTGAACCATTTCTCATGTGTACTCTAGTATAACTAGTTATTTTTGCTGCAGTGTCATATTTGCAGAATTTAGAGGGCTCCATCAGACCTCAAATATTAAATGTGCAAATTTGTTCATAGAGCAATCATGCAAAATAATCTGGTCAGTCCCTGCTTGTGTCGACTGGTCAGTCCCTGCTTGTGTCAAAAACCTACCTTCTCCCCATGACCTTCTCAGTTTCTCACTACTTGGTACTCTTATCATAACAGACATAAGTGCCAACTATTTTGTCAAGGTACATATATGTATGTGTATGAATAGTGCAAATTTACAGCACAGTGTGTTGCATTTGATATAGATGTTTAAAAAATTATGAGATTTTGCAATTAAGTGTTTATAAAAATCACTTCATTTCAAGAATGCACGCACATT
>CM037784.1:42057523-42074414 GCA_021229015.1 Solen grandis
GGTGGCATATAGTGGTGATTATTAATCATTTGAAACTTTTTATTTGTTCTATGTATCTTAATGAAATTTCACCATGTATGGGTCATATAAATGAAATAATATGCCAGGAAACTTTGGTACTGAAATATTGACAAATAGCCATGTTATAGGGAAAGTCTACATACTTCTATATATATATATATATATATAAGTTGCCATGGCAACCAGATTTTGGCTCTCTCCTGCTGCAATGATGTGTGGCTTCAAAACACTCTGTGGTCCTTGCAGATCCCTAACACAAGCCCTAACCCTACGTTTCAAGCAACACAGTATGCTTGATGAACTATAATACACTCAATTCAGTGACGCTTCAGCACACCTAACACCCAAATCCAAAGACCCAGGCATGATCAGAGCTACCATGTTACCTCGTCAGTGAGAAGTTGCAGACTCATTTAATATGGTGTGATCTCTGTATTTATACTGTTTAAACTGTGCCACCTAGCAGACTGGTCAATGCCAATAATTAAAATAATGGATAATTAGGTTAGTCCATTACAGAAATAATACAATAAATATTGTATGAATGAAAAAAATCATCTCAAAGTTACAGAACTAATTCTTAAAAAAATATTTAAACAGAAGAAAGCAATTTATCAACTTAATACAACCAAACCTATGGTTATTTAGATAATTTCTCAATATTTACCAAAAACAAGGGAGATAACTTTCCAAGATTATGGGGACTTAACATAAGAATGGATACAAAAACTCAATTCATCATACAAGCTTGGACTCAAATATCCTATTTGTACTGCAGAGGAGGCAGTTTTAGTCAGCCTTACTGGAATGTCTGTAAACCTTTAATATTCTACATACACAACATGTTTTTTCTTCAGATTTATGAGAAAATGAAGTGCTACCAAAAACTGTTGTGATATTGTGACATATGATATAGGGTTTTATTATGTTATGTATGGTTGACATTATTTTCTGTGAATAAAAACTAGAAATGTTTCCACAGGACACAGATGTCCCCACCTTTCACTTTGTTAGTTATAAGGGTAAAAATTTGGCAAAAACTTGTCATTGGCAATTAACAAATTTATGTACAGAATAATGTTACAATTAAGTTTTGCATATTAAATGTGCGTGCATTCTTGAAATGAAGTGATTTTTATAAACACTTAATTGCAAAATCTCATAATTTTTTAAACATCTATATCAAATGCAACACACTGTGCTGTAAATTTGCACTATTCATACACATACATATATGTACCTTGACAAAATAGTTTGCACTTATGTCTGTTATGATAAGAGTACCAAGTAGTGAGAAACTGAGAAGGTCATGGGGAGTAGGTAGGTTTTTGACACAAGCAGGGACTGACCAGTCGACACAAGCAGGGACTGACCAGATTATTTTGCATGATTGCTCTATGAACAAATTTGCACATTTAATATTTGAGGTCTGATGGAACCCTCTAAATTCTGCAAATATGACACTGCAGCAAAAATAACTAGTTATACTAGAGTACACATGAGAAATGGTTCAAGGCATGTAACTCTGTCAACAGTAACGGTGATTTAATGAAAATACCCAGGTGCACAAGTTCATGTCCCGAATAATATATTCATTAAGTTTCAAGTTTGCAGTACCAAAACTTTCAGAGTTATGCATGTCACAAAGTTTCGGGACAGAAGGACATACAAATGGATGGATGGACAAAGGCAAATCTATATGGTCGGGCATAAAAAATTAATATAATCCTAATCCTAGTTGACTGTCAGCATATAAGGGTAATTCAAGGACTGGTTGGCCTGGTTACAGCATGATAATATATATATATCTTTATTTTTGCCATAATACAGTCAAGTACAAATTAGCATGATATTACATATGAGACAAAACAAGAAAAGTACAAAACAGAAAAAAAAACATAACATGCACACACACCCATATATATATATACACACATGCATATACACATATAGATAATTTATACATACACATACATATAATTATGAAATCATCTTAATCCTCCAAAATCCCAAGAAAACCAATCAAGATGTTTAGTTTAAAGCTCATTCTGCCTTGTTCTAACTTGCTATTTTTGTTCCTTTTCTCCTTTTTTTTGGCAAGAAAATTAACATTAATGATGAATTCATCTCACATTGAGCATTTTTATTTGGCAAATAAAACAATGAAAACTGCATAACAACATCAAAGCAAGATTTTTCAGGAATAAATTCTTTCAATATTCATACCATGTTTCCTGTTCTCTTCATTTAAATGATTTGATTTCTGTTTAATCTTTCATGTTTGCAAAACAAGGGCTGAACTACTTTTTTTTCTTGTGTTTTTTTTTAAAATGTCATCCTGTGTTATTTCCAATATTCATTTTAATTCACTGAACTAATTTAATGTCAAAGAAGAAAGTTAGAATTTATGAAAACTCTCATTTTTTATACTTGAAAAAGAAAAGGTTATATATTACTTTCTCTGGTTCCTACAACTTCCATATAACACCACTCTAAGGCACAGATGGCAGACTATTATATCACTTCTCAAAGGCACAGATGGCAGGCTATTATATCACCACAAATTATATCACTACTCAAAGACACAGATGGCAGGCTATTATATCACCATGCAAAAGCACAGATGGCAGGCTATTATATCACTACTCAAAGGCACAGATGGCAGGCTATTCTATCACTTCTCAATGGCACAGATGGTAGGCTATCATATCACCACTCAAAGGCACAGATAGCAGGCTATTATATCACCAAAGACACAGATGGTAGGCAATTGTTTCACCATGCAAAAGCACAGATGGCAGGCTATTATATTACTACTCAAAGGCACGGATGACAGGCTATTATATCACCATGCAAAATCACAGATGGTAGGCTATTATATCACCACTCAAAGGCACAGATAGCAGGCTATTATATCACTACTCAAAGGCACAGATGGCAGGCTATTATATCACCACTCAAAGGCACAGATAGCAGGCTATTATATCACCAAAGACACAGATGGCAGGCTATTATATCACCACTCAAAATCATAAATGGCAGGCTATAATATCACTACTCAAAGACACAGATGGCAGGCTATTATTTCGACATGCAAAAGCACAGATGGCAGGCTATTATATCACCACTCAAAGGCACAGATGGCAGGCTATTATATCACTATTCAAAGGCACAGATGGCAGGCTATTTGATGACTGTGGAAAGGAACCTGAAATACACAGAGCTGGAATCAAAAGAAAACTGAAAAAAGATTTTTACCTCAGCAGGATTTGAACCTGTGACATTCAGATCTGTCCATGTATATTGCCTGTCCACATACATATATTTTAAGCTATAAAGTCATATCTTTGATAGTGCTTTGTGCCTTCAATGACCATGAAAACATGGATTCATACTGCACTTGTGTGCCACTTATTGAAGTTAATATGGCTGAAATGGAATGGGACAGAACAGGACACAGCCCTACAGACATGGGTGTGATTCAAGTACAGCCACATTCTGCTTCTGAGTGACAGGAAGTGATGCTCTACCTTTTGCTAAATGTGTTGTTCAACTACCGTATACACTGGCAGATTAGGCACACTTTTTTTCCAGATAATTCAGGTTTATACGATGCTATACAGTGTTTTAGGTTTCTCATAAAATGAATATACTGAAAACTAATTAATACGATAATATGCCATAAAGTCTATACGAAACCATAATAAACAATACTTGGTTACTGATTCTGATCTTATTAGTTATCTTACTGGTATATTTTATGATAAAATGATCGCAAGAAACTGAAACAATTTTTTTGAAAGCCGTTTTCGATATAAACAAATAAGTTTATTTTTCGGGACCTCATGATGTACAGGAGATACTTGACAGGTGGCAATTGTTATATCTGTAAGTTGGGAGAATATTGACAGGTGATATTGGTCCCCAGTGTTAATTAGAATGCATAATGCCATGCTAAGAGAAGGTGTCACCTTTATCCCACCCTTCCTTAATGTAACAGTCTAACGATAATTTTTATGCCTTGTAAATAAAACAGTTCACCACATGATAAGCCATTGATACATACAGATAGCTTTCAGTCTGTCAAAATGTCCGATGGGATGAATTTCAAAACAATATCTTTCACCGTATACTATGCGATAAGTAATTTTTTTTCAAATAAGTTAACCTGAAAATTAAGGTGTACGGTAGACAGAATATGACCACCTAGCAAGTCATGTTTTTTTGCTCTTCTTCCTCAGAACACCAATCATTGCTCAGCTGATCATTGGTAAATGGTATGCCAGATCTGTTGTTAATTGCACACCAAAATACTACAAGTGGTCCACCCACTGGTTGGTCCAGAGGAGGGAAGAGATATTTTTCCTGTTCTTTGTCATAAACAAGGCAGAACACTGATCTAGGGGAACATTAACCTATCTTGAATTAGATTTCAGGGTTTGTAATTAGTGCTACTGTGCCAAATAATGATCAAGTTTCATAGACGGAGCCACTGGTTTGTTTATTTATAATACTGTGGAACTTTTGTTTCCACCAGATTTAATTATCGTTAGGAGATTACCCAAGTCCTAAAAATGATATTTCATTTCTCTGTTAACACCTTCCTTGTTGGTAGATTATCTTGGTTTACCTCAGTCTGCCACACCTGGTATGAACATTACAGACATGAGCCATAACTAATTCCCACATGGACTTGTCCAGGACTGGAACAATTATCAAATAATTTTGTATGAACAGAAAAGAAAAGTACAAGTCACGTTCAACTGTTTCAATCAAATACATGTTCATAGAAATAACCTTATTCATGTCTTTGGAGATTTTTTTATCATCAAATTTTCCTAATAAGGAGTGTTTCTAGATTTATCTTATGGACATCACTTTTCAACATTCTTTAAGAAAGAATTACAAACATGGCCTTCTGATATCTCTGTTAAACAGAGTGGATCCATAACTGCATGCTACATTAGAAGACAAATACCATTATAACACAACTTGGGTCTCTTTCTTTGTATAGAAAGAAGAAGAATTTCAATAGCACACAGGACTCCTTGTGTGTTCAAATGGTAGGTATTTATCCTTTGCATTTCATCAATGAGAATATGTTGAACATTGAAGTAAAAATGACGTCATTTACTATATAAAGGAAGATGGACGAAATACCACTTTCTGCTCATTTCTCAATTTAGTGGACAATTTGTTTGTTGGGTTAAACATTCACATTATCACCATGTCAGCCAGTCCTGGAACTATCTTCATATGCTAAGTGCCAAGCAAGGGAGCTAATACCTGGCCCCGTGTTCTCGAAAATAAAAATGATATTTAAGTATGATTTTCATACTCAAACTCAAACTATGCCCTATAGTTTAAATAGTGATTTGAGTATAATACTCAAATTTGAGTCTGAGATCGTACTTAAGTATTTTTGAGAACATGAGGCCAGTACCTTTTTTTATGACTTTGATATGTTGACCAGTTAGTGACCATTAAAAAAAAAAAACAGATAAAGAAGAAGAAATTAAGAGAATTAATATAATGAGAAGAATTCGAACAACACATAGACATGCATTTTTTTATTTTCATTCATCAATTTATTAAGATCCCAAGTAGAAGTAATTTGGCTTTACTTTCTTCATTGCAATGAGAAAGAACAGATGAAAAATCATAAATTTCATGTTGGAATCAAAATAGACTATGTATCTTTTGTTCAGATTTTTCCCTTTCAGATGCTAGTAATTAAATCACTTGGTGTTTGCCATCATAATAATCTGCACCTGAACTCTTAACAATAAACACTGACATTGATTATTTCTTAAATACATGTTTAACATAAGTTAAAACCATAGACCCTAAACCACTGAATCTACAATGTCTTAATATCTTACATTGGACTCAACATACAGCTTTAAAAGGAAAAGCACAGTGTTACACCATTCCAAGATGAACCCAAACTTTAATTTTTGTGTCACCTGCTGTAAGAAGAGGTGACAAATAAGGATCACTTTTCTGTTGTCTGTCCGTCCATCTGTCTGTCCATCACACTTTTTCCATCATGCTCCAGCAGGTGACACATGTGTTCTAGAGAAAACTCTCATCATATCTTCCTAGACTCAAGCTGTGATATCACATAACCCACTATAAAATAATATTGGACCAGCAAAAGCCTACTAGACAGTGTTTTTGAGGTTGTGGGTTCAAACCCTACTGGCAGCATGAATCTATTATGACCTACCCTCAAGCAAATACTGATCCAACCTAGGAAGGAGAAGTATAATTTGTATTGAGTTGTTCATGAATCAATTGTAAGAGAAATGTTTAAACAAGAGGGCCAAGATGGCCCTGAATTGCTCACCTGAGAAACATTGCTTTCATTGACAATAATTATATTATGAGTCATACTGAATACATAATCCATGCAGAAGTACAGCAAGATCATCTAAATTCCACACAAAAACTGCACCTGCCAAATTTTGAAGTTCATAGCTCTAATAAATCTATATAAAATCAAGTGACCCCTGGGGTAGGGTCAATTTTGACACCAGGGCCATGATTAAAACAGATTTGGTTGAGGTCCACTAGTAAACATCTTAACTCCAGGTTTTTTAGTTTCTGAGAAGAAGATCTTCTTGTTAAAGTCTATGTAAAGTAAAGTGACCCCTGGGGCAGGGCCAATTTTGACCCCAGGGTCATGATTTGAACAAAATTGGCTGAGATCTACTAAGCTATGTTACACACCTAATATCTAAACTCTAGGCCAATTTTTAAGACCCTTGGGGCAGGGCCAATTTGACCCCGGAATTTAACAAATTTGTAAACGTTCATAAGACAATGCCACACACCAAATATCTAAGCTCTAGGCCTTGCAGTTTTGGAGAAGAAGAATTTTATTTTAAAGATTTCACTTTAAAAATCTATTTTCAGCTCCTGTGACCCAGATATGCAACAGAACGGAACCATTTGAGCAACTTAGGTAGAACTTCATGCAAGAATATCACAGGCAATTTTCATCAAATTTGGCACAGTGGTTTAAATTATGAGGAGATGTCCTCAAAATTGTTGATGCCAGACACACGGACAGATGCCAGACAAAAGGCATTCACAATAGCTCACCATGAGCATGTTGTGCTCAGGTGAGCTAAAAAAGGACTGCAATAAATAATAAATATAACCATCAAAACAATAATTTGCAAGGCTCAGTTTCTTTCAATAATTTATTTTAAATCCCCTCTCTCTTTAGTTTGGACCTTAACATTTCTTGAGCAGCTAAAAAGAGCCTCAAAATGAACATCCCTGAATTTGCTTTGTCATTAATCTAGGTTATATGCATCTCACACTGTGCATCAACAACATTAAGAAAACATAAAACCTCAGTTAACATAGTTTTTGGCACCATCCTAGCAACACATCTTATTCAAATGATGTGATTACAGTGGCCTGATTGTGTAGTCTTGATTATTGACATAATTATTGAAAAACAATACAATTTATTCCTCACCAGGAATTCTCTCTATGAAGAACTATTTTCTGTCCCAAATTTTCTTCCATTTTTTTTCTTCCATTTCTCATCATTGATTTTTTTTTCAGAGCTCATTCTTGAAGCTAATTAATTCACATTAAACTGATTATTTTAGCACAATATTTCAAAATCCTAGCAGCAATGAGTCTGGTAAGACCTTTCCAGCTTTCTCCATTAACATTATCCTAAGGATAACATTAAGACCTGTTTTTCTATTTCTTTTAAACTTGAAAACATGAAATCATTCCACCATTTTTGTTTTCCAATGGAAAATACATAAGTTTCATTATTTTTACAAATATTGCTTACATCTCTGTTGTTACTTTTTGTATTAAGGTCTTTTACAGATTTTTGCCTTGTGACCTTCATAAGCAATAAATATGAAAGCCTATTAGGATCACCAAAAAAAAAAAAAAAAAATTAAATCATTATAATGCGAAATAAAGGTGTATAAGACTCATTAAATTGCAAAGTAATGTGTAATTACACTAAATAGGGCATTAAAACAATGATGTGGACAAACTTGGTAGTTGTCAACTAGGCCATGTTACATACCAAATATCTTATCTCCAGGCTTTGTAGTTTCTGACAAGGGGATTTTCCTTTTTTTTTCCTAAAGAAGCCTGTGTAAAATCAGATGACCCCTGGGGCGGGGCCAATTTTGACCCCAGGGCCATGATTTCAACAAAATTGGTAGTAATCTACTAAACAATGCTGCACATCAAATATCTAAACTCCAGGCCTTGTGGTTTCTGACAAGAAGATTTTTGGGGGTTTCTTTCCCCCTATATTTCCTATGTTTAACCAATTGACCCCTGGGGTGGGACCAATTTTGACCCAAAGGTCATGATTCGAACAAACTTGGTAGTGATCTACTAGACAATGCTGCACACCAAATATCTAATCTCCAGGCCTTGTGGTTTCTGAAAAGAAAATTTTTCAAGTTTTTTCCTATATTGGCCTATGTTAAATCAAGTGACCCCTATGGCGGAGTCAAATTTGACCCCAGGGCCATGATTTGAACAAACTTGGGAGTGATCTACTAGACAATGTAGAACACCAAATATCTAAACTCTAGGCCTTGTGGTTTCTGAAAAGAAGATTTTTCAAGTTTTTTCCTATATTAGCCTATGTAAAGTCAGGTGACACCTATAGCGTGGACAAACCATGATTCGAACAAATTTGGTAGTGATCTACTAGACAATGCTGCACACCAAATATATAAACTCCAGGCCTTGTGGTTTCTGAGAAGATTTTTCAAGTTTTTCCTATATTAGTCTATGTTAAATCAAGTGACACCTGGGGCGGGGCCAATTTTGACCCCAGGGTCATGATTTGAACAGACTTGGTAGAGATCCACTTTGCAATGTTACACACCAAATATCTAAACCCCAGGCCTTGCGGTTTCTGAGTAGAAGATTTTTCAAGTTTTTTCCTATATTAGTCTATGTTAAATCAAGTGACCCCTACGGCGGAGCCAATTTTGACCCTGGGGTCATGATTTGAACAAACTTGGTAGAGATCCACTAGACAATGCTACACACTAAATATCTAAGCTCTAGGCCTTGTTTCAGAGAAGATGATTTTTTAAGATTTCACTTTTAAAATCTTTTTTTCTATCTATCTAACATCCTTGCAAATTTTGATCCCTTTCCCATTAGTTGTTTCAGAGAAGAAGAATTTTAAGTAAATTGTTGACGACTGTCCCGAGACAGGATGTCTGCTAATACATTCATTTTCCCGAGAAGATGTCTGACATATTTCCAGGGAATGACACCACTTGAGTAGTGACCAGACTTAGAGACACAGTGACGGAGAAAGTGTCCCACCCCCCAGTGACTGATGTAAGAGACTACAGTGGTGTTGTCCGATGAAATCAGGACAGAACGACCTTTGATGTGGGGTTGAAAATACTAAAGTGCAAGGGAAACAATTCTCATCTCTAGATGGTTGATGTGAAGGGCCTGGTGTTGTTGGGACCAGAGGCCTGAAGTCATGAGTCCTAGAGGCTGTAAATGTGCTCCCCAACCCAGACTGCTGGCATCCATAAACAGAAAAAGGTCCGGTTCCAGATATGATATCAGAACTCCCTCAAACAACCTGTGAGGGTGAGACCACCAACAAGATGATGTTTCAGAGTGTCTGAAGCCTCTGAGACAATGGGGCGCCATTGTCATTGTAGGATGAACTGAAGGGGGTGCATGTGGAGGCAACCCAATGGAACTAGATCTGCAGCTGCATTGAGAGATCCTAGAAGAAATAGAAATTCTCTGGCAGACAGGGACCTTTGACAAAGGAGGTACTGTACCAGTGAAACAATACTCTCTTTTCAGAGAGAGAGGAACTCGAAACAGATTGTGAGTTGTGAGGAAATTCATCCCGACAAAAGTGAAATTCTGAAATGGGATCAAATTGGACTTGCCAAGATTGGGGATAAGACCCAATTTGATTGACAGGTTCATAACCACTTGGAGATCCTGCATCAACAAATGAGGATTGTGATGCAGAAGTAACCAGTTTTTGTAAAAAAGTAGAGTAGACAAAGACCTCAAGTGTGAATCTTGTTTGCTATAGCCCTCATAAGTTTGATGAACACCCTTGGGGCTGTAGAAAGGCCGAAAAGGAGGGCTTTGAATTGGTAAGTTGTTGTACCATCTGTAAATCAAAGATACTTCCAAGAGGAATGGTGGATAGGGATGTGAAAATAAGCATCCATAAAATCCAGGGAAACAGCCCAATGAAAAGGATGGACTGTGGAGTGGATGGAAGCCGAAGTTTCCATCTTGACATGCTCCATTGTGATGAAAGTGTTTAGATGAGAAATATTTATTACTGTACTCCAGGCTCAGTCTTTCTTGGGAACTAGAAAAAGATAGCTGTAGCAACCTGGAGAATTTGTGTTTTGGACCCTTTCTACTGCTCCTTTGGTGATGAGAAGAAAGATAGCTTCCTGCAGGTTTGGATGAAAAATTGACAAATGAATGGACTGTTTGGTAAGGGGGGGGTGTTGGGTGGAAGGAATCAGGAATCTGGTACCCCTGATTGATGATGGAAATGATCCATCTGTCTGGGGTTTGATTCTCTCATTCTTTTACGAAGTAAATTAGACGACCCCCTACTGGAACCTGTGGAAGAAGTGGTTAGGGCAGTAGAAAGGGCGCACCCCTAGGGTTGAGGCTTCTTCTTCATGCCAAAGGAAGAGGAGGAAGTCATGGTTGAGGTTACAGGAGATGAAGTAGGGGGCCTGTAACCTATGCGGTACCCCATATTAGAGGAGCCCTTGGGCTGATAAGGGGTAGAGCCCTGATGGAAAGTCTTGGGCCATGTCTTAAAGGGGTTGTTTCCCAGAAGACAAAGGAGACTTCTAGGAAATTTTGAAAGAGGACGTGGTAGATGGTGGGTTGTGAGGCTGAAAAACGACAGCCCCGTGCATCTGTTCTTCTTTAGAAGCTTCAGCAACCTCAGAGATCATACCCCAAAATAACCATCAGGGGAGCTCTCCTTTACTTCTCCTTAGAGGAAAGTAGTAGCTTGTTCTTGACATCCGGCAGAGAATCCCTGCAGGCCCAAAGCATCTCCGTTGATGTAGCCGCAACCACTAGTACCAAATGTTTCGTGGTTTTGGCTATAGCCTCAAGTAGAATCTTGAGAGAGGGGGGAGAAGGGCTCTTTCCTTCTAGCAGAAGGGAGGATGCCACCACAAAGGTGTCAGCATTGGAGGCAATGCTGACTGCCTGACGCGGTGTTCCCACCTTTCGAGGGTTTTTGGGGGGACAGACACCAACTGAGGAGCCTTAAAGCGATGCCTGCTGGCATTCTCATCAAGTGAAGGCGGAGAAATTTGAAAGTCTGAAGTGGAGAACTTATAATCACTTAAGAAGTGACCATCAAATTAGAGTCCGGTGTGGCTGCAGAGAGAGACTCAAGTTCCTCTAAGGTGCACCTGACAGCAGGGTAAAAAGGAGTATAGAAGGTGGGGTGGTGGGGGGGGCCTCCATTCCTGTTCTAAAAGGGCTAAATAGCCCTAGCACTTCCTCTTTGGTAGAGGTGGGGCTGATGAGCAGAGAGACTCAGGGAGTATTTTAAATATCTCCTGTGCTGCCCTGTCAAGGGCAAAAATAGGAGGGTCATCCTCATCAGACAGAGCTGACCCTGTGACTGAGGGGGGATGCCGGGGGGAACCTGGGAGGGGCACTGAGGAATCATCTTTCAAAAGGATCATCCATAGGAGAGAGGAGGGAAACAGAAAAGGCATGTATGGCAATGGAGAGGATTTTCCTGGCTGGTTCACCTGAGGCCACCCAGTGAACATGGGAGTTTCTGGTTGGCCATATTGGGGTGTCGACAACCAGGGTACATGGGGACCTGTGGGGAGGAGGTATATGTACTCATGATTGATGGGGGGGGGGGGGTGCTTGTAGAGACACAGTAGTCTGCTGCCCCAGGCCTGAAACAGGTTGTGAGGTTTCTCTTGGTGCATGAGACGTTTCTTGATGAGTTCTCTTTAGGGAAAGGCTCACATGATGACCGGTACCCGGTGACCGGTAAGTGCCCAGTGACCGGTAAATACCCAGTGACCTGTGATTCCCAGTGACCTGTGAAAGATGGTAGGTGACTGGTGCCTGGTCTGTGACCAGTAATTGCTGACGGGAGATCGATAGATGATCTCATGAGTATGCTTCATTGCTCAACCTGTGTGGAGGTGGGCTTGCCAAAGCTTCTTAGGAAAACCCTGAAAATTCGCTTGACGATGAAGATGAATGCTTTCGACTCTTGCGAGATGAATAGGATCGCCTGGCACTGGCTAAATCCCAAATTTCATGTCCCCAATGGGAACAAGAGGCACAGGTGTTCTCTAACATCCCACGTATGAAAGGCAGTCAGGATTGTGTCCCACTGCACTTTCACATGGCCACAACGACCTCGGTGCTGAGGCACTCCAGCACGAAAACACAATAAACAATGAAAACTTGGTTAAAAAAGAGTGAATAACCGGTAAAGAGATATATATACAAATGAAAAAATCTATATACAAGCCTACTTGGCACACAAAAGAAAAGAAGAAAACTGGTACAAGCGAAGGAAGCTGGATCTAGAAGGTACGCGACTGAGCATAAACAACCAAGATGGCTTCCAAAAACAGAATTGAGTAAGCATGCGCCATGGGAACTTACGCCATAGCAATATCCGGGTACCTTTGGACAAGTGCATTTCATGGGACTCTGTTTTTGGAAGCCGGTAGTAGCAAAACAGACAGATATCTGAGTTATTATAGGTATGAATTAAGTCTTTTAAAACATGTATTGTACTGCATATTGCATCTTTTTTTCTTTGTTATTACACCTAAATTTCTTTTGCATTAAATTGCCTTATTACAAGTTTCAACTTTGTGCTATAATGACTTTGTTTTGCATTATAGTTTTAAGTTCACGTTATTACACCTTTTTTGCTTTAATATGCCTTTTTTCGCATTAATACACCTTTGTTTTGCATTAAAACACCTTTGTCTTGCATTATAATGCCTTTGATTCACATTATAATGCCTTTGCAAAATTAAATGCCTCTTCTGCATAATAATGCCCTCAATATAATGCCTATTTTAGCACAATTACATGTTCTCTGGGTTTTTAACGACTTTCTTAGCGTAAAAATGCCTTTATTTCACATTATTATGAAATGATAAATATATTTTTATGTGAGTGATCATATTAGGCTTTCTTAAATAATAATTATAATTTGACCATTTGCCTCTGAGCATATAAATAATCACTAATGACTATTCCAATCCCCTTGTGAGTCTCATTTTGAACCTTGATTCAGCAATTTGAACTATAATCAGCAGTTCTAAAGGAGATGATTTTTAAGCTTTGTGTAGATGATATCAAAAAACCTGCACAGTAGTGGGCCATGAGGTTATCATTTGTGTAAAATGTAGAGTAACAGTTAAACTGACTTTAATTAGTTAATACTTGCCTGTTATAATCCAGATATTTGTCAATTCACTACTACCACCTTCAAAACAGAGTGCCATAAAATAAACTTGTCTAAAGGTGCCTGGATATTGGCACATGCTTACTCAATTCTGTAGAAGCCATCAAAGAAGGAGAGTCAAAAAAGTAACATTGGGGTGGGAGTCAGGACTCTGTTATAAAATTAGTTTTGCTTTAAGAACTACATTTTAATACCAATAATACATACCTGTTATAACCCAGATATGACTTTGCAGCAATAGTGGCAAGGCACTTGACTGAAGAAGATCATGGTCCTGTCTGAATTGGAGTTCACCATCACTAGCAGTACAAAATGGATCATACTTCACCACTCTCTGAGAATAGCTATATCTTCACATATCTTCGTAAAGAATCTGGAGGGGCCATGTCTTGAAGAAGAAGAAAATTGATCAAAATGTTCAATAGAGCAGGAGTGATAAAGGAACAACAACCACTATGGATTCTGAACCAAGAACTGTACCATGATAGAATGAACCAGAGAGAAAACTACACAACTCTCTGGGAGGCAACTGTAGAACCAAGAGCCTGAATATTGTCAACTTGTACTGAGAATTAGGACCTCAGATAGAATGAGGGGAAGGTGGAAGGACACTTCCAGTAAACTGCCTTAAGGACATCCTTGAGTGGAGCTTTATAAAGAAAAGCCCAAGAAGTTGATAGGGCCCTGAGTTCATGAGAGCATATCCTAAGGAAGGATAAATCAGTATCTGATATATCCAAGTAGGCTAGTTAAATGGTAGAGGCAACGCATCTGAAAATGGATGCTGCTGAGATATTCTCCTCTCTTTTAGGAATGTATATATAGCCTATTCCTGTTGCCTCTTATAGAAATAACTTTTTTTAAGATAAAACTTCAGAGACATTACTGGACAGAGTAGCCTGTCAGGGTCATCAGAACCACAAGATATAACCACTGGAGGTGAACACACCTAAGGAAGTTGATTTTTCAGAAGGAAACCCATTTGGTAACTTGGACCGTCTAATCTGTTAAAGTCCTGTGATGTGAGTGAGGGAGGCAAGACATAATGGTTCACAAGGTACGTTGGTGAGGGACCAAAGGACACAAGCCAGATCCCATTTTGGCATAAGGGAATGAGAAACTGGTCCAGCCAGTCCAAATTCAGAGAGATATGGATCATTACCAATTGAGGAAGATCTTCGGAATTTGTTAGATAACATAGCCCTGTAACCCTTGATAGAACTGATGGCTAACTTTTGTTACACAAGAAAATGAGCTATTTAAATGATAGGCAAGTGGACAGGATCAATCTCTCAATGCATACACCAGTCTAGATGAGTTTCTATTTGGCCTCGCAAACCTTCTTTGTAGAAGGTCACCTTGCCTAAACAATGAGGGAGGCAACAGCAGGATGAATTGAAGGAGCCGCATGTGGAGGCGACCTAGTGGAACTAAATCTGTAGCCACATTGAGGGATCCCGGAAGAGACAGGAATTCACCAGCAGACAGGGATCTTCAATGATGGAGGTGCTGTACCAGTGAATTGATGTTTTCTGCTCAGATAAGGGGTACCCAAACTTGGTTGTGTGCAGTGATGAAATTCATTCTGGCGAAGCTGAAGCCCTGAATGGGGACTAAATCTGACTTGTCTAGATTGGGGATAAGACCCAATTTGAATGTCAGGTTCAAAACCACTTGGAGATCCTGTATCCTGTGATGAATGGTGAATAGGGATATGAAAATAAGCATCCATATCCTTTGCGCACCTGTAGCGTATTGAAATGGGTAAAAAAATCGCTGCCTCAGAAACTGGCCAATCTTTACAGTGAAAGCCTGTAGTGTATTGAAATGGGTAAAAAAAAAATCATTGCCTAAGAAACGGACCAATCTTTACAGTGAATGGCTGTAATGAATTTAAACAGGTAAAATATTTCTCTCCTCAAAACAGGACCTCGTTTTAGCACAGGAACCCTGAAAATAATTAATTTTAGAAAAATAATCACCAGATTGATCTTTTTAATTTAACCAGTTTTATTAAAATGACTTAAAATGTAATTTGATATTCGGGTTATATAAACATTTCCATTTGTTTATATAAAGTTTCAATTTTTTGAAGATATAGAATATATTGATTTTAATCAGAAAAAAATAAAAAACAAGAGGGCCAAGATGGCCTGAGAAATTTTGCTTTCATTGTCTTTTACAACATAGTCATACTGAATTAGATATCCATACAGAAGAAAGCAATAAAATTTTAATTCCACGCAAAAAAGTTTACATGTGGTAAAAAAAATTTTTTAACCCTAGCGTTGGACCAGTTTTGACCCCAGGGCCAAGATTTGAAAACTTGGTTCAGGTCCACAAGGCCAGGTTACAAACCAAATATTTAAACCCATGATCTTGTGGTTTCTGACGAGGGTATCTTTAAAAAATCTTGCATGATTTAGGTAATATTTAGGTCTATATTAAATCAAGTGGCCGCTGGGGTGAGGCCAATTTTGAATCTAGGGCCATGATTTGAATAAACTTGGTAGATGTCCATAAGGCAATGTTACACACCAAATATCTAAACATGAGGCCTTGTGGCTTCTGAGAAAATTTTTCCTAAATAAGTCTGTAAAATAAAGTGCCCCCTGGGGCGGGGCCAATTTTGACCCCATGGCCATGGTTTGAACAAAATTGGTTGAGGCATACTAGGCTATGTTACACACCAAATATCTAAACTCGAGGCCTTGCGCTTTCTGAGAAAATTTTTCCTAAATAAGTCTGTAAAATAAAGGTTCAAGGAAGGAAGACCTTAAAGATTATTTGATAGGACCTTGAGTTGATTGGCGACAGAACCTTGATGAATGGTTTTGGGCCTTGCCTGAAGAGGTTGTTTTCCAGAGGACGGTTGAGTTTTCTTGGGAATTTTTCATTAAATAGGCCCCATGAAATGAAAAAAAATAGAGGGGTATTCTTCCTCAGAAAGGACTTGTGTCTATAACAGATGGGGAAGCCAAGGGGGAACCTGAAGCCCATACCAAGGAATCATCTTGAGAAGCTGATCATTTTCAAGGGCAAAAAGAGATACAGCATCAGCTGCCTCTTTATTCCTTAGCAAAATAGAGGGGGGTACCACCGACTGAAGGGGGGCGGGGGAGGTAAAGAAAAGCTAATTCCTTCTGACCCCTGAATACCCCCTGCAGGGAACATTGGCACTGACTTTGCTTGCAAGACACACACCCCATGTGGTGGTGGACTCGCTGAAACCTCTTGGGGGAAAAAACCTGAACACATGCACAAAGAAGATGATGAATTTCACCTCTGCTAGCAAGACGAGTATGACCTTTGGGATCTCACCAGATCTCAAATATCCTTTTTCCAAGAGAAGCAGCATGAGCATGG